>JAKRZM010000502.1:630018-730446 GCA_036379175.1 Heliconius cydno galanthus | reverse complement strand
ATTTTAATTTATTAGTATATATGTGTAATGTAATGTTATATAGCCTATAGCACTTCTGAAGAATGCAGCTTTCATACAAAACAAAAACAAAGTAAATCGATCCAGTAGATCCAGAGATCTTAGCGTTCAAACAAACAAACAAACAAACAAACAAACTCTTCCGCTTTATTATATTAGTATAGAAGTATAGATAGATTAAGATTGTGTCGAAATAACTTCAACATTTCTACTCTGTTGAATATAATTTTAATATAAAGTTTATTATAGAATAGATACTCTTGATATACAATAATTACTATTTTAAAGACAACTATTGTTCTTGAATAACTTAACAGACGGTCGTTTCAAAGTGGTGCGAGCTTCGAACTCAACGTCTTACGTCTGTTTTACAATGTTATATATACATTTTTAACAAACATATAACGATATTTCTTCGGTTTTCTTTTAACACTTCATGATTTAACAATAGAAAACAGATCACCAAATGCCTTCAGCATACCTCTTTCGCCTCGTCCAATGTCATCAATCTCTTCGTCGTCATCATGCTTTTACGTGACTTTCCTCCAGTATCGATACTACGTTCTCAAAGAATATAATGGTAGATTGGAAAAAATATTTCTGCTAAATAATAGCCAAGTACAACAAACAGAGATTTTAAAATATTTTTCTTGTATTTAATCAGTTATAATTACAATAATTACAAAAATAATAGGCATGGAACTATATAAAACAACTAGCTTTGTTTTTGTGTGCTATTCCTTATTATATAAGACTTCTCTCGGTTTTCTACAATTGTTTAGGGATTAAGGCCAGTAGTGGCGCAGGAGCACAAAGTGTAACTAAAGTCGATAGGTTGTGAACTCTATTTCCACTCGAGGAAATGACTAATTTAAAACTCCTATTTTCTCGAGTGGGAATCGAGACAAATCGAGGCGTTGGGTTCCGTTACTTAGACATACCAATTAAAATTTACCATTTAAGCAGAATTCTTTCATGACCTTTTCCATATAAATTAGAAAATTTTTAAAGTCGTAAGAAGTAAGTAAGAAATGATATAGCAAAGTAAATTAATTTAGATACACATTATATAAAAACCCCAGGCGCGCCTACGTCCAATCTTTATAACTTTTGCTGTCTGCCAACATCCCACACTGAGAGTTGATTCTGAAATCAGTATTGATTCAGTCTATTTATACTCATAATATCCTGAAAGGATTACATAAAAGAGCTACTCTTGATATTAATGCTTTTCTAGTTTCGTTATATTTATTTTCATTTACGTGAAGTGGACTTTTGAATCACTTTGTTGATATTACATACATTTTTAGAAGAAATGAACGTAAACGTTTCAAGATAAAGATATCTTAAGCTTCTATGGATTTTATTATTTTATCCATTTTCAGCTGACGCATAAATAAGCATTCATTTTTTAGACACATGCAATTTGAAATTTTACTCAATAATGTTTTCAATTTTTTTATACTTTGTCTAACAATACCGCAGAGGAGACAAAGAAAACAGTGGCGGAACCCAACGCCGCACTTTGTCCTATCATAACGTAGTAATTAAAATAATTCACTCCCCTTAGAAGGGTTTGCACAACTTACCTACGGTAGGGGTAGACAGAAACAGAAACCAAGGAACCTAATGTCTCATTCCATTCGAGCCTCGTTAACAGTTTAATGTTCCATTCTCCTGATTGGGAATCGAACACATAACTGTCGTGCTTACGTCACACACTTTTGCCTGTGCTCCTTTGCTTTTCACACATTTAATATATGGTTATATTTAATGAAATTTGTAAGATATATCGTCATCTCAATTAAAACATAAAATTTAAATACTCAATTAAAATATAGTCTATAATTATAGATTAATTAGCACTTACGTACGTAACGTAAAGTTCTCCCATGGCAACAGAGAGGTTTGAGTCTCTCAGTGAAGTGACAAATTGCCCCCGTGCAGGAGGTATCGATTGATGCAGTGTCGCGCGGCAACGCCGGCGTGACGCCACCCATGTTTTCCTCTTAAGATTTTGGATGTTATATAGATTTTTTCAATGTGTTTTTATATTATATTTAAATGCATTATTGTTGAAACTGTCGTGACCCGGTTCGATTCCTATTCGGGTAAATGAAATATTAAATATTTTCATTTTCTCCCTCTGGTAACGAGGCATAACGCGGCCATTCAACACGCATTGCCTCAAGGATTCTGTAGAATGTTGGGAACGGAAGTATCTTAATGTGAACGTAGTGTCTGAACACTAGGTCCAAAGATTCTCTCTGCCTACCCTGCTATGTGCAAGAACAGCGTAAAGCAGAAAAATGTTGTATGTAATTACTTTCGAAACCAACGTAATATCTTTCATTTTTAGATGCATGAGAAGTATTATCCCTGGTTTGATAAAAAGGGTTCTTGGGATAACCCTAAAATGACATTGCTTAATGACTGTTATCAATCATTGGATTAGTCCTTAATGTCATTATATGTATTGGGATTACATTTTGTCAAATATTTAAAAAATACTATGACCTACATACGTATTCATATGTTATTTTTTTTTTTAACTATTGTCTAGACTGCTACTACGTTTAACAAGTATTGTATACGTTTATAATTTTTAAGTGTAGGCTGTATTTTAGCTGGATTTAATTTTATATCTTTTTTTAGGTTCATGTTGTTTCCCGCACTTAGCAGGATAGGCGGGAAACTGGGAACTTAGTGTTAAGATAACCCGTACTTCCGTTCCCCATTCTCTACCAAATATTTGAGGCATTGCGAGATGAATGGCGGAACTTTCCTCGGACTAGCCTCGTTACCAGAGCGAGGAAATGAAAATATTAACCGCGTACTCTTGTGTCCCTACGCCGCGTCAGCCTCTTCTTAACATACACTCTCCTACTGTGTAACATCCTCTTTTCTCAAAAACAGAACAGAACTATACTTTTCACAATCAAAGTCACGGTATTAAGGTAGTTTAATATAAGAATATTTTTATTATTGCAATAATTTTGCGCAAAAAAGAATTATTATAGATACACTAATTGCAAACCAACACGAATATAGCAACGCACGCATCCCTGCAGGCATATCGCAGCAATTGACGGCGCCGCCCTTCACTTGTTAATAAAGTAAATTTTAACCGATGAAATGTTTATAACGACACGTGCGTTTATATTTTAATTTTTAAATATAATATAAAAGTATAAGTATAAGTGAGGCCAGTCGTGAGGTATAAGCGTGAGACTGTAAACTCAACGTGTTGTCGGTTCGATTCTCACATGAGGAAATAAAATATTTAATATTTTAGTAGTTTAGTAATAGCAGCGTAAGCAGAGGGATCTTGGAAACAAAAATAATATAACGCTTCCAGTGTAATGAGAAAGTCTAATTGTACACATGATGGTTTTAGGTTCGTTCGCCACTCGGGAAAATATTTCAATTATTTTCAATTCTCCTTCTATTAAATGAAAGTACGGCGTTCGGTTCCGTTACTATCCATGTTTCAATTTTTTTTTCTTCACGCTGTATCCAGAGTAGTAGTAGTAGTAGTGTTATCTTGCTTCATGTGTGAAATTAAAATATGTATATTTGATGTAGCACTTCACTACATAAAATTACGACATTTTTAAAACGGTAAATATTTATGCAGTAAATTAAATTAAGCAACGTGTATAGAATTAATTTTGTGCTTTTATAACTGCACATTCTTGTTAAATAATATTAACTTTTCATCTTTAAAATAAATCGGTTCTTGTACACGCTAGTTTTCAAATTTACACGTAAAAATATTTACTAAAGATTACGATTAAATTTTAAAATCAAAAGATTTTTTTATAGATAACATTGATCTTTTTAAGTTCGCAATATCAACGCCGTACAGTGTTAGTCCTTCGATTACGTTTCTCATATCTCGCTATACGCAAATCCCAGCAATTTAGGGATCTACCCCCGTTTGCCGGGCTTATAAAATACATTACTATGGATTGTCGAATATAAGTCGAAATTATTTAGTTACTTTATTAATATTACTTAGTTTATTATAAATTTATGAGTACCTAATGGAAATTATCGAATGGTATGGTGGGAAGGCGAAAAAAAAAGAAATCTGTTTCCATTTATTTATTTTCAAGCTGAAATAGTACAATAAGTCATTAAATTATAAAACATAAAAAGTGAGCCAAAAGCCAATCAAATTTGAAAGTGTCACACTGTATCTAGCATACAAAAGGACAGGAATGGCAGAAGGAACCTAACTTTACATCACTCGGATCCCCACTTCCCAAATTTTAGAGACATTCCTCAACTCAACCCAACTCAACGCCGCGCTACATATACTATCTAATAGGTAGAGTTACGTATACATAAATATAAATATTGTCGAGCGTTAAAATAGTAATAGACATTTAAGGCGCATGTTATTAGTGATAAAAAGCGCACCCCATCGGGGGTGATTTTAACTGCACTGTTTATATAACGCGTTATGGTAATTGTTAAGGGGGATGCAGGATTGCTGCCTTTTGTTCTGACTTCCTTAATGGCGGTTAATTTTTAATTTTGCGATAAGATAGCTTCTAATAGGCTATGTAGTTATATTTTTTTAATGTTTAATATGATGATTTTAAAGAAATAGTCGAAGAAGTCGAGGCCAATTGTATAGGTAACTTACCTTATTCTACCTATGACCATAATTTTACATAGAATGATGATTTTATCTCTTCAGTGTATGATTCTTCTATTTCGTCAGTAACTCTTCAGTAAAATAAGCTTTTACGTACTAAACGTGGCGAAAATAGACAAAATATATAATCAAGATACAGTCTTAGACATTAATTAATTAGATGAAAAATATTTTTATTTTAGTAATGCAAAATTTGGAAATCCGTCAAATAAGTCCGTTACTGTAGAGTTTACGGCTACCTCGATAGAATAAAGGGTAAAGCTAAAAAAAATATCAAAATGGATTAAAACTAAACAACAAACACAAGTTGTGAGTTTGTTGTATACACAGAGAAATTAATTTATTTTTTACATTTTCTCGTTCTGGTAAAGAGGACAAGCGCGGCGTTTAGTTCCACCAGAGCAAAGTATGAAAATGTTAAAAAAAATTCAATGTCATTACCACTTTTTTAACTACTTTACTGTTATTAAAAAATCTATGTTAAAGTCTTTCTAAGAAAATACAAGCTAAATTAATATCGGTGACGTCAGTGTTTTGATTAAACGCTACGTGATTGTTCGTGATGTGAGTGTTAAATTTCGCTAAGCATTTGTTTTAGACAGTGACCACTGCAGTGTGGTGCAACGTCGGGCATCCTGGAAATACGATACCACGAGCTGACGCCGTGATGGCAAATAACAACACTCATTGAAATACAAATATATTTATTAAAATTTAATAATATGATTTAAATATTATTGTTATTAAAATTTTAAACTCTGAGACGTCATTCTATGCTCCTGTGACGTTCAAATTAAGTAACGAATTTATTATTTAAATAAAATACAATAACTAAGCGTTAATCTTATTTCAGAATGATCAGTCTTATGTGTAATATAAAAAACAGGCAGAGACCGAATTTTGGAGGCATTGCGTGTTGAGTAGCAGAACTCAACGCCGCGCTACGCCTCGACATGACACCATGAGCCTCGACCACCAGAGACATGACTCCTCGAGTGGGGATCGAACCCACAACCGTCACGTTACAGTCACACCTTTGTGCCGCTGAGCCACGACGGCTTCAATATTTTAAGTAATCTTATTATTATTAGCTACATAATGTCATCTAAACAGAAAAAAACAGTTTGATAAATTGTAACCGAGTAACAAAACAAAATATTAAATAAACTTACCTTTGTTCTTGCTTACAACCCTATTATAATAAAAATATAAAATGAAAAATAAGAAATATTAATTTAACACTACTGAAAATATTGAAAATAAAGGGTATCTACTGTTTATCATTAAAAAATACACTTAAAACTGATACTTTCATTAATATCAATTAATGACATTGCAATACATGACGAACACAATCTGAAAATAGTTTTAAACTCATCTCCTGGTATATCCAGGGGGAGACTGCGCCTGAAACACTGTTCTAATGAGATTCTGAACTAAAGTGATAAGTGAAACTCTATCAAAGTAAAATAGAAGCATATTACATTATTTATGAGAACACGGCGAGCTATGGTTGTATGGAAATGAGTGTACGTACTTGTCATTTGTTTCACCTACTAAGGTTTTTGTATGACATTGAAAATTTTAAATTATTAGTAAGTATACTTGTTATAAAAGAAAAATATTTTTTTCATTTATTGGAAATGTTATAAATTAATTAATAAAAAATTAAATCTGTGTAAATGTAACTTACCTACATACCATTAAAAGGCTAAGTGAGCGAAAAAGGCTAAGTAAGCGAAAATAGAATTATAATATTTTTTTATTTATATACTAGTGGGCCCGGACGCGGCTACGCCCGCGAAAATATAAGTCTAAATAATTAAAATAAAAAATAATAATAAGTGGAGATTTATTATTAGAAAAAATATCTGAGTAACCGAAATGAACAAACAAATGAAGTAAAAGTATCTAAAGGAAATTCTTAATATTAGAAAAAGTACCTAAGTTTGCCGTGCGCGCGTACTAAACATTTTTCTATATTAAATAAATATTAATTTTTGCGAATAATATTAAATAAAATCCCAAATGATTAAAATTACGATATTTTAAGTGTATAACATCGGTATAGATAACCGAACTGAGAAAAATTAATTATAAGCAGCAAATAATTACATAAAAAATAATAGTAATTCGAAAATATATAAAAATTTACAAAACCATCAAAGTCATCTGCCCGTTCGCGTCGGTCATACTATACCACTCGTAGGCTAGGTCATTTGGAATCAGTGACATCTTAATTATTTATTAGAATGTTATACAGTAAACTATAATTTCCATCAAGATAAAATGCTAAAAGTGACTATTATATTTATTTTCATAAGAATGAATATCAAATTATAGAAATCATCTAATTTTTGTTAATGTATACAAATCTATATCGGCGCGCGCCATGTATGCATTAAGCAAACTCATTTTGGGTGACGTTTTCTTAAAACAACAAACTTTGCAAGCCGTTGCTTAGCAACGCGTAGCGACGATTGTTATTAACATAGCGGAATAAATTGCATGTCAAATTAATTATTTTAATATATATCGAAAATATTACAAATATGAGAAAAAAAGTATCCTATGTTCATCCCGAGACCCTCAAGTATCTCTATATGAGTATTTTATCACAATTAAATTAGCGGTTTGGCCCTGATTGCGTAAAAGACAGACAGACAGACAGACAGACAGACAGAGTTACTTTCGAATTTATAATATAGGTATGGATGGATGGATTCCAACAAAAAAATATTTAAGTACAAAAGTATTAAAAAAATTTACGTAACGGGACTTGAACCCGTGCCCCTTTGGAAACCATGCAAGTGTTATACCTAATTAAGCTTTAGCGTCCTTATTGAACTAGCACCGAAGCTTAACACGTTTTTCAATATCTTTCTCATGCTAAGTTGTTAGTGACACTAATAAATTAGTAATAATAAATTTTTACGTCAATTAAACATAAACAGGCAATTAAAAATATCACAAAATTAATACAACAAAATAGATTAGAATTTTTTAATGTTTTTTGTCTTTTTCTTATTTCTTCTTGTTTCTAATCTCTCGTAGTATCTTCAGGCCGAGACTTCCACTACGTCACATCACACGTTGTATCACAGAGACCACGTGACTGTGAGGTAATGGCCGTTTCAAACCTGAACTTCTTTTACTTCTTGTTCTTACTTCTTCTTCTTCAGACATTGTTGATGATAAGAAAATTTAAAGGTTCGTAGTTTGCTAAAATATTAGAACTTTATCCCACATGTAGTATGGTAGAGTAGCAACTAGTGTCAAAACATTCTGTTATCGACTTTCCGCTCCAATTCGACACGTAAGTAAAATTTTTCGACATATAAAAAAAATATTTAAAAAAACATGCGAGATAACTTAGTTTTTTTAAAAAAGTCAATTCAAAAGCTCGTTGAAAGCTTTCCTAACAAAATAATATTAAAATACAAAAGTATTAAAAAAATTAACGTAACGGGACTCGAACCCGCGCCTCTTTGGAAACCGGCCAAGTGCTCTACCTAAGTAAGCTTTAGCGTCCTTACTGAGCTATGACTGAATTATTTTAATTTTTTTACATCAATAATAATATGCTTTTATTTTAACTAAACATAAACAGCCAAATTAAAATATTACAAAATCAATAAAATAAAATCAATATCAAATGTTCAACGTTTTCCCTCTCTTCTTATGTCTTCTTGTTTCTAAGCTAATGTTGTATATCCAGGTCGAGACTTCCACTACGTCACATCACACGTTGTACCGCAGAGACCACGTGACTGTGAGGTAATGGCCATTTCAAACCTTAACTTCTTCTACTTCTTGTTCTTTCTTATTCTTCAGACATTGTTGATGTCAAAACAAATTAATGATGGTAATCATTTGTTAAAATATCAAAACTTTACCCCACATGTAGCATGGTAGAGAGAGAACACCTAGTGGCAAAACACTCTGTTATCCGCTTTGCGCTCCAATTCGATACATACGTATTTTTTTTATAGAATCATTAATATTTAATTTTTTTGCGAAAAATTTTAAAGGTTTTTTGTAATATGTTCGATTTTCACCATTTTTAAAATATATTAATATAATATAACTTTCAATAATTTATCTTCTCTCTCTCTCTTTCTTTCAATAATGGATCTTCATTATTCAAAAAAACTTGCGAGTTAATATAGTTTTTTTTAAAAAGTCAATGCTAAAGCTCGTTTAAAGCTTTTCTAACAAAATAATATTAAAAAAACATTAAATACCTACAAGCAACGCTTTCTTTACTTAGTATTAAATTTATATTTAATTTAAGTACATATACCAAAGAAACTTTCATCAAAATCAAAAATATATAATATAGTTTTTCTTTTCGCGATTATATGGAATTGTTAATGATATATACTTAATTACAATTCAAGATTAACTCCCTTAAACTTAAAGCTAATATTATTAATCCTAATACAAATATATATATATAGGTAACTTACATAGTAGTGTGTTGACGAGACCGGCGGGCGGCGCAGGAGTGGCCGGCGGCGGGCGCGCGTCGCTGATGTCGACCTGCTGATGCTGCATCATGAGTTTTGCCAGAGATTCTTATTCTTTTATTATATTTTAATTGTATTTTATTATGGGAATAAACTTATGGTTGAACTTATAAAAGCCGTTAGATGCGATGTATTTGGGTTTAGCTTTTAATGGGAAAATGTTTAGAAGAGCTTGATTATCATTAAAAAAAATTTTTTTTCTATCCATAGATATTCTTTATAATATATAGAATATATTCTTTATATTTGATAAAAGTTCAACAAGGTATACTTATAATACCTAATTATTTTTTAATTAAATTGAATAATTTTTAGTTTTACATTTTAGTGAAATTCTAAATTAGATATTAGCATATAAATTAAATATAACAAAAAAATCATCAAGTGAAAATTGAACCCACTCAATCGTGCAGTATGTATTCAGATAAATCGCAATAACGCCAAGCGAGCAACGATGACTCGCAATTTTCTTTTTTTGGCAAACATCTTCATATATATAGGTAAGTATATATATACACAGATAGACTCCTTTAATGAAGTCAATATTAATTTATAGTTTTATAAAAAAATAATTCTGCTGCCTTTAAAAAAATCTCATTTTTAACAATATTTCTGTATCATGCCACGTAATTTGAGTACTAGCAATTATATTCCGCAGAGCATAAAAGGGTTAAGGGTTTTAATCTGAATTTTCGCGGCCGTTGCACCCCGGCGTACTACCATCTTGAAAATAAGTGATGTAAAATACAAAACAAATTATTTTTCTAAATATATGAACAATAGCCAAAAGATTAAGCATATTATTACATTTTATTTTATATTAACAGATATTTCTAATTTTGTTGGGATGTCGTGGCAGAGAAATTTTTTGTAAGTCAATAGAATTGTTTAAGTTATTAATGGTTTAATTTTTTCTAACTACAATAATAATAATAAAGTTATATATATTTTTTAAATATTCCTCTTAACTGATAAATAAATACATGAATACAAAAATATTTTTATCTGTTGCAGCATCACATTTATTCCCGCTTAGCAGGGCAGATGGAAGAGACTTAGTGTAAAGATAGGTCAATTTTCTGCTCAATTTTCAACACATTGTGCGTTGAATGGCGAAATTCAACACCACACTTCTACCAGAATGGGGAAATTCCCCCGACTGAGACCGCGAACCCGCAACTATCGCTTCTACAGTCAAACTATTCCACTGCAGCACGTCAGTCTCAACACATTCCTTATATATACATACGAGTATATGTATACCCAGCACATAGTCGTAGCTTTCGGCTTTCCTGGAAGGTATGACAGCCTACATCGCTCTTCTAACCCTTTGTCTTTAGGAAACGCGACGTGTTCAACGAGACCTCTTGAGCGTGGATCGTGGAGCACACCTTTCAAAGGCGGCCTTTTAGAATATATGCATGTATATATATATACGTATATATGTGTTTTTTTTATTTTCCGCCATAACTGGGTTAGAGTATAGATAAATTAATGTTAACATTAATATCATTCAATTCTAAAAAGCATTATTTAAATATGTTGAAATCATAACATAATACATTCTCACATGAAGGCAAAGATCCGTTTTTTTATATATTTTGAACGTTTTATTAAAGCAAATATGTATATAATTTTCTATTTATATATTAGATGTTTTAATGAAGAAACTAAAATAAATGACCACTTAAAATTATTCTCGATAACATATGTAAAAGGAATATTTACTTAACTTAACTTAGGAATGTTTAATTAAATATAATTTAAAAAATTACAGCTTCAACTTGAATAATTAAAGTTATTAAAATCTTAAATATAATTAAAATAGAAAAACACAAATTTTAAAGCCCCTTTGCCTCGCAACCATGATAAATATCACAAGATATTGAGTTTAGAAAAGCAACATTATAAAAAATTGGCTCACAGATACAACATTTCTATAAAGGCTTTAAGTTTATTATTTTCCAAAAACTTGAATATTTTTTAAAAAAAAATTAAATAGTAATAGAACACGAATCTATGATTTGTAAAATATTTGTCTGTCTGTTAGTTTGTTTTTTGTCTGTCTGTCAGTGTTTCTTAATTTTTAAATCACTTACACATTATTTATTATCTTTCAGAAATATTTAAATGAAAACTCCAGTGATGATGGTATAAATCTGTCCTGTATATACCAACTTAATTTATCATATCTGTAAAAATAACAACAGAAAGATGTATAAAGGAAACTTATGCTAATTGTTAATTACTATGAGAACTTAGCCTTTTCAAAAAGGTTTAGTTACGGAGTTTTTATTTAAGTAAAACTGATAGTTAATAAGAGTTCTTTGAGTAAAGTCTGTATCCCCACATAACAGGCTAGTCAAAAGGAACCGGCAAGTGTTAAGACATTTCGTCGCCTTTAAGAACTTTCCTTTGAGTGGCGAAAGTCAACTCCCGCTATGCCTCGTTACCAAAGAGAGGAAATGAAAATATTCAATATTTAATTACTCCGAGTAGGAATCGAACAACCGTCACACTTACAGTCCTCAAATATAACTATTACTTTTTAAGTTGTTAAAAACATATTTTTTCTATAATAAAATCAAAATATAAACAACAGTTCAATTCAAAAGGTTCAATCAATAAAGAAGTGTTCTAGCGGGCCGCAGTTGGTGCCGCCTGGTTAGCGAAGTGTCGGGTTGCCTTGTGAAACATTTGCCGTTTGCATTCCCGGCGTAAAATTATAACTCCGCTAGCTGTAAGGGAACACTACATCGGCGAATAACAATGCGATCAAAAGTAATTGGAAACTATAGGAAAATGCCTACTTAGAAATTGACGTCAAATGAATTTTTTCATAAATTGAAAGTCTTCAAGTACGTTTTTGTAAACAAATTTATATTATGTACATTATATACTAAGATGTGTTGGTTTGTGTATATGATCTTATATTTCCTAATATATTTTTTAATATATTTTTATTGCTTCACTCTGTACCCTATAATTTCCATATAATAGGTTAAGCGGAGTAAACTTAATGTTAAAACACTCAATTATCCACTGTCCATCCAATTTTGGGTATATTGCATAGCGGGATTCAACTTTGTCTTGTAACACGAATGAGGAAATGAAAATAAATAAGGAAGTGAGAATCAAACCCAGAACCGTCGCGTTTAGAGTTCGATGCTGTGACGCTACACCCCAACGGCCTTATATTAATTTTAAACGTTTTTTTAAATATATTAATACCATCTTGTTCTAAGAATCCATTTAACAAGCCTAGTAATGATACTTAGCTTACTTCTGATAATGTTATCGCTAAACGGAAGCTTTAGACAATTATGCCGTATGTTATTTCTTATTAAAAACCCACGGCGTATCAGTTATAAAATACATATTTTACGAATTATTACAATCAAATTGGTTTTAGGTCGTGGTGGTGGCGCAGATACTGAAGCGTGTGACTGGGAACGAGACGTGGTGGGTTCTATTGCCGCTCGGGAATTGAAATATTTTCTACGGAAAGTGGTGCAAAATCACTCCGTTTTCCCTTCTTCATACTAGATTCCTACTGCCTACCCTAAAAAGAGAATTGATTAACTTTATGATTGTTCTGAAATAGGAAAAAAGCATGGATTTTTAACTAGTTAATAATTAGTTATATTTTTAACACTATCACATACAAAATGTATATTAAGGGAAAGTTATGTGCATTTATACTTACAAAAATTGATGTTTTTTTTAATCATAAACAAATTATAGACATACACTAATTATAAAATTCCATAAGTGCCTATTCTATATATTATTTTGTTACTTAAAAAGTTACTATACGATTTTTAATTATCAAAAAAAATGTGGAAGTTATTTTTTATATCTTTATATAAGAAATATACCTACTCATACATTTAATGAGGTAATAATTGAAAATATATGACATGAACAAACAATCTAAATAGAATAGGCTTACATTTGACCGCATCAAGTCTGGTGAGCGTTGATGCGATCTACGGTGGTGCACGCTTGCCTAGAAGATACCTATTCACCCTATCTTTGAAGACCCCCACATTGTATGTCACAGGAAATACAGATGCCGGCAGTGAGTCGCCAATCTCTCGCAGTAATATATATATGTGTCCATTATCTACCATTGTTTATTTTGCACGGCTAACGGGTGCAACGGGTGTCATATTGCAACCTTGAAGTTCAGAATCAAATGCATTTAGTAACTACATTAATATTATATACAATTGTAAAATATATTTTTAACAAGGAAAGCGAGAAAAAAGAAATACGCGTGACGTTCGGGGGTTCGATTCTCACTCGAGAATATGAATTTATTAATATTTTCATATCTTCGCCCGGCAAAAGCCCGGCGTTGAGTTCTGCCGCTTAACACGCAATGCCTTGAAAATTTGGTGGAAAGTGGGGAACGGAGTGTCTTAATTAACATAAGGCCCCCTCGGCCTACCCATGCTATATTTTTTTTATGGAAAAAGGACAAGGCAAACGAGCGTTCGGGTCACCTGATGGTGATCACCATCGCCCACAACCCACACAACCCCAGAGGAGCTACAGGTGCGTTGCTGGCCTTTGAGGTGGAGATAGACGCGCTTTTATATGCTTGTAGTGTTGATTGTCTCATTACTTTCTTAACCATCCTGAGTATTTATTTAGCTTAACGGATCACCTGCATACAGCAGGTTATACACAAAGAATCTAATTAAGACTGTTTCTGCCCAATTGAAACATTGCTTGTTAAATGGCGGAACCTAACGTCGCACTTTTTCTTACCAGGCCAGGAAAGGGAATTATAGTAATAAGTAATTATAGTTGCGAGTGGATATTAAAAACACCGCCCGTATTAAGATCTACGTCTATAATGGAAAAGATTAGATGTTTTTTTCCTTAAGATAATTACAAGATATTGTATTTTTTGTCTTATTATTAATTGTTTGTCATTAATATAATAGAAGGCCCACCTTTTTATAGACATCGATAGGTGGCGATACACAACGTCTTACCTAGATCGGGAAAAACTTCCAACATGGGGCAAGGACTATACCAAATGTAGTTTATTATTATTTTTATATATTTAACTAAATAACTTCAATACTAGATTGGGAAAAATAAGTTTAGAATCAAATGCATATATTTAGCGCATAGTCCAAAAGCTATTTATTTTAAGCTATTTATTATATACAATAAATAAATTTAGAAATAAAAGATCGAATAAAACACATTATAATCAATCATACAATATGTATTTAATATAAGATACAGTACTTGTGACTTGTGGACAAATCATATTTAAAAAAAATACCTTACATTTACTACATTGAACAAATTTTAAATTCAATTAAGTTTTTAATTCACTATTATTATGCCCGAACGTGTGATAAATTAATTGAGGTAGATCCCTTCCGGGGTGTAAATTATAATATATAACGGATCACAAATCCAGGGTCAAGCAAATAAGAACGCGTAAACATTATACTATATATAATTAAATATCTACAAATTGAATAGGTAGTGCACAATATTCGGAATACATTACTATTGAATTTCAAAAATTTACAATAAAGAACATTTATAATAAACGCAATATAGGAAACATGTTGAAAACTCGCGTACTAACACTAATCGCGATCCGGGGATTTCCCGGATTGCCAAAAACCCCGGGGAATCCCGGGATCGTCCAACATTCCCAGGCGCGAAGCAAATTACCTCTGCCGTAATACTTGGCAATAAATACTTAACTATTTACAATTTTGTAAAGCCTGACCGAAACGTCGACAATTATGCTACCATTTTCTACTGTCGTACTACTTAGCCTAGTGGCGCCATGTTTCGGATCAAGATTTACTTGTTTGTACATGCGATTGCAGCCGTAATGTGATTCACGCCTTCACGTCTAACACGTTTTCACGCTAAACACGCTTTCTACGCGTTTCACGCTTTTCACGTCACTCGAAATGCGTATCAGTCATAATGGAAAACAATTGCTACTCAAAATAAATACACATTTTTGAGTTACATCAAAGAAAGCTACGTTCTCCAATAAAATTAATAATTAACTTAAAATTTAATTTTACTTCCCCTGAGCAAGCCGAGGCCTCACCTCGCGTCCTATGACTATAAATGGTGGCAGTGATAAAAATATAACTATTTCATCAAATATTACTTTACAATTTAGTCGCCGGTAAGACTTACGGTCACAAAATATCTCTCTGCCTAACTCTCGAACGGTCGTTCTAATCTAAGCGATTACTTATCCGTTACAAATATAAAAAGTTTCAAAACACTAAAGTAACCGTTATCTTATTAAATATACAGCAAAAAAATCAATTTGTACTGACTCGTTCTAGGCCGAATTGTGTAGCTTTTACAAGTGGAAATTGAAAGGGCATCGAAGAGAGAAACAGCGTCTATAGAATTGCCATGCACACATACATTTTAAGATTTAAATTTGTTATAAAAATCGTCAAAAATATAGGCAACTCTGTAAGTTATTAGAGTAAAGTATTATTGCTTTATTTGAACGTGTTTCGACGCCATGTTCCCGCCTCGATGTCGGCCGCACTAACAAACGAACGATCTGTCACTGCCGATTGGAAGAATGAGATCAAATAAGTCCACAAAATTGTAATCAATTTTGTAATTCTGAATTTGGTGTCGTATTTGACTATTAAATTAGATTATACAAACGTGAGCCAATTATGGCACTACTATCAGTGCGAAAAGACATTAGTCTAGTAGCGTTTTAATTTATTAAGAAAAAAATCAGTACATTGGAAGCTTTCCAAAAGAACATTTAAAGTAAAATTACGATACCACATCGACGTTCAGGCACCAACTTGACTACTATAACTTTTAAGAAATTTTCCTAACACTTCTTTGGGTCCATACCTACTAGAAATAAGTTCAAAATTGCATATTGCCGTCTCTCTCATACAACTATACGAACGACAAGGACAGCAAGATGTGCAATAACGAAGTTACTCAAGTTACAATTTCCTAATACAATATTCATTTTAAAATTTCATTTACAAGACACCTTGTATTGGAGCAATTGATTATTTTCTGAACTTTTAAAACGAGAAATCGATCTAAGACCTGATTCGAAATATTCTACGTTCATTTGCTCAAATACTAAGTGACGCCATTCAATAATATACTTTCTTAACCTTAACAATCTAGAGGGCAACGTAACCTAACATGTCTGTCTGTCCCTTTCCCACACACCTCTAAACAAATGTTAGAAAGAGATGGCGACACCAACTTCTATACATGGACGAGCCTCGAGCCATCGCCACCATTGCATACGACTTTGCAAAGGCAAAGAACAACGTGTATAAAAATATCAAGGTATGTCCATATAAAAGTGTCCGCCATTACCTAACTTACTTCTAAAACTAAAGATACTAGCGAGATCGCGTGAGCAGAACACAATATTGTATTTAATTTCTCATTATTTATTTAAAATCATCATATTTTGTATATTATTGTATACCTTACTCCTAACAAGGCATTGACATCTGTATAGTGTTTATAAAACATCTAAATCTAGTAATTCTGCTATGGACATTACCAACATATCATTTATTGTTTTGCTAAAGCAAACTGTTTCATTCGCAAAATTGTATTATACAATAAAAAATATATTTTTTAAATCGTCAATAATAATAAAATATTTATTAAAAGTACTAATCATAAAAAAGCTAAAATTGAATTTCAACTAAACAACTTACAGTATTGTTTTTACAAACAATAAGGACAATAAGAACAATAAAACAATTTACTTCAAACACATTTCCATACAAGGTATTCATTTGATCAAGAAACCAAAAAAAACGTATATTGTCATACAAAAATTTAACTAAATATAAAAATGAATTCAATGATAAAAAAATTTACTAATGACATTTACACATCTTCTCTTGATTTCTATCGTCATTAAAAGTAATTTTGGTGTTTCTTTATATAGTTTGTCTTTTAAGGCCTTAATTCTGATATAATTCAATTTTCATAGAACAAAGTGTTATTTGGAAAAAATATTTTAAACATACAAATTTTTATTTTAGAAAACATGTAAAAGGTTAAACGTAACATGACTCGAACCCGTGCCTTATGTTTAGCGTCCAAGACCTGAACAATAAGCCCTAGATTCTTATCAAGCGTATGATTCAAGTGGTTAGTGCTTGAACTGTTAACATAAGCTGCAAGTTTAAAGTCCCGTTCGTTCAAATTTTCATATATTTTCTAAAATACTTTTCTATCCTTAATATGAAAAAATATATATATATATATATATAAGATCTTATGTGAATCGACTTTGTTCAAGGAAAATCGAGTGAATATCCTTTAAAAACTCCTGTTCACCAACAATTATTGCCATCAAATGCGTTAATAGAACATTATAACTACTTGCTAAGCTATTTATTGGATTCCGATACAAAAAAAAAACATTAAAAATCTTGTGCGTGGAAAATAATATCGGTTATACAATTATCTTATCACATATTGTTTATTGCTATAAAGTCGTTGATGTTAAATTATTATGTAAAACTAAACACAACTTTTAATGGCAGTGGCTTTTTGTATCGCGCTCGGATACACTGACCGAATTTTACGTAAATAATTAGTTCAAGATGTTAAAAACTGTGTACTGTTTTATCTGCAATTAAAAAAACATATTTTTTTCTTATTTCTTATAATATTACCACCATTTCGGCAAAACTATCCAAACGTGACACAACAATAACATAAAATGGTAGACAGTTGTTGATTCTGTAAAACAAACAAATTCGCTTTCACACGCAAACAGTAAAAACGTATCAAAATGGCGTCTAATACAAAAACTATATGCTTGATATGACTACGCGTAAAACCTGATATAAAGTGAACACGGCTAATGTAGGACGAAGCAGTGTTTCCAACCTTTGAGAAATAATAACTTAGGAATTGTTATTTTTTATCTATGGTATGATTTTCTAAACACTCGATTTTAGGGTCGTATCAATATATTATTATATAAGGTTCTTTCAAATATTATTCAATATTTAAATGTTATTTGTGTGTTGGTAACACTGCACTTGGACTACGTAGAGGCACTTTGTGATACTCGATCACTCTTAACCGAACTACATCCACATCTAGTAAAGTTGGCACCTCGGAAGCAAAAGCAAATTACCTACTCGGGACTACCAACATAGGAGACTAAGGGATCTCGTTGTTTTATTGTATAGATCCCATCAAAACACCATTTCGCTTTACGCAATAATTAAAGCGGTTTTCCCTAAACTTACTACCGAATTTGCATCTGGCAACTCGATTCTAATAAATAAAATCGATATGCGAACGCAATACATCAAAAAAGCCGAAAACAAAAGGATTCCGATACTAGTAACACTAACTATGTACAGTGGCAGTGATGCTTAACGCTGGTCGTTCACGCTTAAACCTAACTTAACACTACTCAGACTACTCCGTCGTGAATAAACTAAATAAAACTCGCCCCCATTTAATTTACAAGTCACCTATCTTTATACATTTCCTATATATATAATATATACACACATTTGTTCGTTCGAAATATCGAATGATCGTTTCAACCCTTCAATATCATATACAAAATTAAATCAGTCTTGTTTTGAACGTTGAACGGGATACTAGCCATATCGATCGACGTATCTTTGGCGATAATCGATTACCTAGTGGCGATATCGTCGACCGGTAGAATCAACATCTGTCGAAGCTCACGATAGCAGGCGGGGGACTACCGACCGCACGGCATGAACGAGGCGCCCCCGTACTTGCGGCCCATCTTCCTCTTCTTGGCGCCGGAGACCTCCGCGCGCTCGCTGGTATCCTGGTCCTCGAGGGCCATAGGCATGTTGGTGGCGCTGCAGTCGTTACGCTCGCGGCGCTGCTTGGCTATGAGGTTGTTGAGGAGGCGCGAGGAGGTGCACTGGCGCGCGGGCAGCAGGCGCAGGGGCGCGGCGGAGGCGGCGGGGGCGCGCCGTGCGGGAGGAGGAGACGCCGCCTTGCGGTACGACGAGCAGAACTGCTCGTACAGCATCACCTTCGTGTGGGCCGGGAGGGCGGCTATCTCCACACGTTTTATACGTTTCACTTCGCTCTCCGGCACCCATTCGTCTTCGATCCTGAAATGTTTATTTAATTTATATTATTGTAAGCCAAGGAAGCCACACACAAAATGTGACTGCAAACACAGGTTTTACTAAAACAAAATTAACCAATTCGATTGTTGATAAAATTTTACCAAATACTAGTTAAAACATATTGATTTGGGAGTGTGTTTGCAGTTTGAACACGGGTTGCAAGCCCATTCTAATAGTGAAAGTATACTGCGCACATGCAATCAATTTAAGAATTAAGTAGCCTTGTACGAGATGACGACTACATGCTTAGCAAATAATTACAGTAATGTTAAAATATAATAATGTAGCTGAGTGTAAATGAAAGGAGAATAAATACGTCAAATATACATCAAGCCTTGTATAATAAAAACATTAATTAAAAAGTTTCAGTAACTAATGAGAGATTTATATTAAATATATAATGACTTAAAAATTTCTCCTTATTTCCACTCTTCTTTTAATAACAAGCTTTACTATAATGTGACACCAAATAAGACCAAACTATTAGGGCTGGCAACCCTTAGAGTTGCTAGCAAGAAAAGTTTAATATTCATTCACTATTCAGTTTCCATATTAACTCAATTGGGCATGTGACAATTCTTCGAAAGCAAGTTTTATAAAGAATTGAATACTACTCCCAATTTATAAAAACTATTTTAATCACAATATTTGGACTAATTTTAAATGCTAGCAACTCATCTAAGTTTATGCTTCTGTGTGGCCTTATTGGCAACATTAGGCATTCTAAGTGAAACCTTACTTATATGATTGTTATTTAAACTATTATGTATTACGTAATTTGAAGCAATTAATATGGAAGGATCAGTTGCATGCATTTTTACATTTAGGTTAACAGAAAATACTATATAATTAAAAAGCCTTTATTTTTATTTTATTTTCAAGTCTTTCATTAAAAAAATGTAATTGATGCATATGATCCCTACAATGGCGAAAATGTTAAATAACTGTAAATAGAGATTCTAGGGCACAAAAATATAAGAAACATAATATTAATTTTAATGAATATTGTGTATGAATCCTCTTTAGAAAACAAAACTTACGTAACAGAGGAAGATCGAAATTGCTAGAACCTTCTATAAAACATAAATTAGCATAAAGGTGAATAAAAATGAAATTAAATACTGACTATTTGTTATCAATATAAATATTACTATGAAATTAAAATTAATAATATGAAATTAATGCATAACAATTGCATCTAGTAACATTAACGACAATTGGTTCAAAGTGACCCACCTGACGTTACCTGTTCAATTTCAATATAAACACAAAACCTGAATATTTCGCGTCTGTAAATGTTTTTCGATTAGTATTAAGAAGAAATAACACTTAATTAATAATTAAACAAACTTTTAGAAATTAAAATTTTGTGATTCTTAAGTATGCATTCTTGCTAATATTATTGATAAATTGTAAACTTAGTTTTAAAGCAAAAAGTCCATTTTTATTTATAATCATAAAATAAACTAAAATCACACTCCCATCGATTGTTGCATTACCTCATTAGTATTTGAAAATTATGTATATAAATCTCCTAATTCAATTCTTATCTGAAAAACTCATTTTTGATACAAACACATAGATATATATTTATTAACATTAAAATAAAATTGTAACTAATCGCTGTCTGTTTCAACCGGTGCATAAACATAAAAGTGCAATATTAAATCAGTATTTTGTAAGTATTTTGGCCGGCAAAATAGCAACAAAATAATTGTTTATTGAATTGCTGAAACTTTTGTGTCCAATAATGATTATTCTCGTTAAAACTAGTATGTTATTAGTATACGAAAGAGAGCGAAGAAATTCAAGAGAGCGAAGCCGCAAGCGGATCGCTAGTTCTTAATATGTTCATAATATTAAAATGAGGTAAGTAGTTTTTGAAAGTAATCTCATTCAAAGTAATTCTCTTTTTGCACAAGGAAAAAATATTTTTAATAACTATAATTAAAAATATTACTCATTTTTTTATCATATAGTATCTATTTGTTTTGGATAACCTTTTTCATAGCAATTTTTTTATAAATATTGTACAAATACATCCACGACAATCAAAACGTTAGTTAGCTCTCATACGTTAGCAGTCATACAAATATTTTAATATAATTCTTTCAACCATACTCTAGTTTTAGTTTTTTTTAGTTTACACTCTTTTCGTGACTATGTAATTTTGGCTAACAAATAATCTCACATTTATAATAGCAATACAAGCATAGCAATATTATATTATATCCAACACAACAGCATCGTACACACCAACAAACACGCTTATTTTGATGTAATTGCGTTGTGATTTTGTTGCAAGAAAATTCATTCTATTGTTTCATCTCTATTCTATCCTACATTGGGATAGTATACGAGTAGTTTTAGTTATTAATTAATATTATACATACATACATTTCACAACAGCAAATAACATACAAACAATGTCACATATAATTGAACACTGAAATAACAATTCATTCTCCCCAACAACAACAAACACTCATACTTACACATGCAACAGACAATACATCAACAACTTTTGGTCTTACTTCACTGACATATATTATAATTCTTATGATTTAATACAACACAACTTCCAACAACAACAAGACCGTCACACAAACAACAATTCCACCTCTCAACTATAACATTATAGTTATATACACAAGTATAGTCACCAGTCACCAGCCTGATGGATAATATAATAATGATCTCCCACAACGGATATTTCCCATCATTCAACACAACAGTACCTCCTAACAACGACAACACCTGAACAACCGTCACCACTGACCACATACCATCCGCAACTACAAGTATACTCACACGTGCGGCGGGTAGTAGGTGAGCAGCGCCTCGCGGCGCGCCTCGCCGGCGTTGTACCGCGTGGCGGCGAGCGCGGCGTGCAGCGTGAGCGTGTGGCGGCCGGCGGGCTCGCGCAGCGGGCAGGCGCCACCGAGCCGCCAGCGCGTGCAGCGCGACAGCCGCCACGCCAGCCCCTCCATCATGCCCGCGTCGAAGAAGTCGAACATTCGTGCTACAAATTGTTTTTGGGTATATTAATTATGGGCAGGCAGATTGTAGAGAATGGTGTATCTTCCCACTGGGTGCCTACCCCCGCATACATTAAAAAAATAATAGTTATATCATACATTATGATACAAATAAATATATTTAAACCTCAAACTACACAATTTTCAACAGCTGATAATCAATAGTTACAGTCCTAACACTTTTATTTTTAGACGACAATAGACATAAAAAAAAGAGTATGTAAATAAGTTGTAGGTTCAAATCTCATTTATTTTCATTTCCTATCTCTAGTTACCAGACATATCGCGGCGTTGAGCCTTGTTTCTCAGACAAAATATATCTACCCTGCTATATTTTATTAGGTCCAAGTCTTAAAAATTCCACTCACCAGACCATGGTTGCCGTCTATAACGCAATTTCTTTCCATTCCTTCGTATGAGTTTCGTGGAACTATCCGCTGACTTCTTGTTGGCGTTGCTCGGCGACGACTCGTTGAAGTGATTGTTGACGTGACGCTCGAGCAATGTCTATAAATTTGTTATATGGAAATTAAATGAAGCCTAGACAGATTTAATAATTAGAAATTGTTTTTAGTTTTAGGAATTGTTTTAGTAGGGGGAGGGGTTAATAGTGAATCTTAATAATTGCTTAACATTTAAATGATAACAACATTGTTTTCTATAATTCGTGGAACATTATTGATTGTAACATAAAGGGATTAAAAAGACTATTAAAATTCTTTGAATTATTTAATTCAATGTAGTGACATACAATATTAACAGGCCAATTTAAACTACAAGTAATGTAAAAATCAAATATTTCATGATATTTGAAATCACATTCCTTAGGATAACCACTATACTTGAATTGTTGTCCTGTAGAATTTGTACCCAACATCATAGTCATCCTCTCGATATAAGAAAATATAAATAAAAACGATTTACAAATGAAAACATAAAAGGAACCGATTTTGGTTATTGATTTCAATAATAAATCAAAAAGCCGTTCGGTATTTTTTGATGAAATAAGGAAAAAAAACAAGCAAATACGAAGGTCTACTACGATCATATTTTGTAATTAAAAGTATCATTAGATTTTTTCCTATATGAAACATGATTGATTAGACAAAATAAAAAGCCTCGGTAGCGTAGCTTTGTTGTGGCAATTGTGGCGTCCTCTTCACCTTTAGAACAGAAAACATAAACAAGTTTATCGCCCCACAATGACTTTCAAAGGCAACATATCCACAAATCAAAATCTCCAGTGGCGAGATTACAGGCGCAAAAAACATTCTTTGTGCATATTTTTTTGAAGATTTTTTATTATGACGACATGAGTTTGAATTTTTGTTACAAAATCAATTGCATTATTGTATTTTGGACAAAATATATCATGAAGATGAGACGATTATTTGGGATGTGCCACGTGATCAATCACTCATTGAATCACGAAACAAATTTCAAATAAAAGTAGAGACGAGACTAAAATCTATAAATTGTCGAAAATAAAATATTAAGCAAGACGAACATGATCCAATCACTGATGATTGGTTTTGATTTGAAGACCATAATTATCATAAGTCATAAAACTTAAATTATTTCCGTTTCCATAAATTCGAAATTATCTCAGTATTTGGAAGAGTAAAAAGTTTATTGAAAAACAGGAATGGGTGACGAAAAGAGATAATATCACGTCGAATCTGTAAATACGGTTTTTAGGAGACACAAGAACGCAATACCTGTAATGCAATATTAAAAACCAGAATAACATACCGTCAGAACGTCATAGACAATAACACATTCGAGCATTTGATGTGAGACGAGAGCGCGTTATTGTGGATTCGTTTTGGCGATGTGTATGGTGGTCCCTAAAATCACCAGAAGAGCAAACAACGGCAAGGAACGTAATTGTACCTGAGTGGAGAATCTTCTGTCGCAGCCGTCGACGATGCATTTGAAGGGCTTGTTGCCTCCGTGAGACAGCGCGTGTCGCTCCAGCCACAGTCGCGAACATGATGGTTTTCCGCGTACTTTACACTGTTCCCAAAGACAAACATAGTTTTCTTTGCCCGCTTGCGACTCCACGTGTGTTGACTGGAACGAAGTTATTATTATTTAAATATTTGCTTCTATCAACTAAATATAATTTGTTAAAAATAAAATATGATTGATGCAAAATGATACAGTAACAGTGGTTGTAGGTAATCACATAGATGTGTTTAAAATCATTCATCATCATATATCATTATTTTTTTTATAATAAAATGTTTCAAATAGATAATAAAAATGATAAATAACATTAAAATACTAACCTGCAAATGCTCTAAAAGATCTGAATCGCTTTCGAATTCTCGTTTACAGTTTTCCCACAGACAGACGGTCACACTTGTTGTATCTGTACTAGACGTCCTTTGGTTGTTTTCTGGCTTAGTAATGCTTCTTGGAGGAAACCGTAATATTTTAGGTTGTTTTAGGATCGGACTTTTTTGACTACTTTGCGTCTCGACTGAACTCACACTTATGCTAAGAGATAACGAGGAATCCTCGTCGCACTCCTTGCTAGTTTGCGAGTCGCTCGGCGAATCAATAGATTTGTCGGTCCCTATGCCTGATTCTGAAGACTCAGTGGTAGCATTACAAAAATTTGCTTCTATCATACTACTTTGAACATTCGAAGAAACATCCTTCAGCACAGTTATTTGCGTAAAAATGGTCTCCTCTCTTCTAGCAACCTCTTCTACCTTTCTGATATCGTCAGTAGTACTTTGTACAACGGAATCGTCTTTCACGTCTTCACACAATTTATTTTCTTTCTCTATTTTCTTCATATCAATACTCCCCGAGCAATTACTAAGTTGTGCAAAAGGCCTCGACAACTTATTAGAATCTAATGGAACAATGTTATTATTAACAGTTTTAGACAGCCATGGAATATCACATTTTTGGTTTGTCAATTCACTAATTTCAGGTTCTTTCACAGTACTGCTGGGTGGCTCCGTACCCTGAATTGGATTGTCGGGAGGTTTGACGGGTGCTATCGGTATACTACTTGTGTGTAAAGTTTGAGTAGTGAAGTTAGCAACTATAGGTGGTGGGTGATGAACTACAGGATTCGAGCAAGATGATTGCGATGAGGGCACTGAGCTTGTGTTTGAATAACTCCACGTCTCTTTCACGTTTATATTTGGCACAGAAGTTACTATAAATCCTGGCTGAGGTACTAAAACAGGATGACTGAGATTTACGGTGAAATTTGGTTTCGATTGAACCGTCATACCCATGCCTTGAAGTCCTGGAACGTTTTTATTGATATTTATCGACTGGCTAGTGACAGGTCCAGTTTTATTAGTATTTGTGTAAGTTTGAGGTATCGTATTTGCCAGTTTTAATAACGTTCCGTTTATAAGAATTTGTGCGGCTTGTTGAGTTTGTAAGTGATCTTGTCTCGGTGCTGTTAACTGTGCATTTTGCGGAAGCACAAAATTGGGCATCTTAGTCATCAAATTTGGTATTTGAACTACAGTTCCGTTAATATTTTGCATAAGTGGAAATACAAATTGCCCGTTCAATTTTGTCGGACTTGACACATTGACATTAGGTCGGTTAAATGCAGCTATATTACCTTGTTGGTTTAAGTTTAGGTTAGTCTGTGCCGGAAGTCCGTTTTGAGGAATTCGTAACGTTGTGAGCATAACATTTTGAGGAACCGCAACAAATGAAGCTAAATTATTCGACGTCACGGTACCGTTGCACTGCTGAGGAAGATTTATTTGATGGCAATTTTGTAAATTAGCTACAGGTACATTCAAATTACTAATACCGAGATTCCCATTAACTGGCATGGAAACTTGTCGAACACCGTTTGGAATATTCATCTTTGGCGCAGAACTCGCTTCACCATTAAGACTTTTAACGGGAGAATTGTGCAAAGAATTTGTACAGTTTTGTTTTTGCAACTGAACTTGCTTAAGGTTGTTAGCTTTGGACCAAGTTAAATTTTTACTATTAGCTATACATGCAGATGATTTTCGATTAGTTCTTTTGGTAGTCTGTGCATTTTTTCTTACTGGTTCTTTCTTAGCGGGTTTATTAATAAGATTTAAGTTATTAGATCCGCACGTCACACCATTCATTCTACTATCCAATTTAGTGGTAGAGCTAACAACCCCATTAACCTTTATTGGATCATGTTTAGTATTTAGTTTTTTTGGTGACTGGTTCATCGATGTAGCGGGTGCTATTCTTAATCCAACCAAGTCGCTTGTAGCTGGAATTGCAACTTTCGATTTACTTGCGTTCATCATACTGGCGGATGGGCCCTGGGGTACTTTTATATTTTGCTTTTTACTGTCGGTCAACCCATTAAAGAAGGTTCCTTGCTTTTTTTCTTTATTATATGTATCAATACCATGGCGGATTTCCATAAAACCGTTTATCTTATGCGTATCTTTAACATCCTTACATCTGCCATCTTTTATCCCATTGATATTGGAATTTGTTGCAGTTTTAGCTATATCTGTCTTAGAACAATCTGCGCTCACTGAAGTTTGATTTATCCTAGTTGCCGCTTCAGCTTGTTTTCCGACATCAAGCAATTTTGGACTTAAAGTTTGCGATAAATACGAAATATACTTTTCGAGGTCATGTGTGACGCCATTTTTGGGCAGGCACTTCTTGGACATCACTTTGGTGTCATAATTGTTCGAATTAGAATCGCGCTTGACGGCGTTCTGCGGCTTCATCTTATGATTAAAGTATTCTGTTATGCGGCGATGAATAGGTGGATTGGGACGTCGCAGGGGCGCGGGTTGAGCTGCGAGGCGTCGCGGTCCCGGCGGCGCCGGATCGCTCGCCCAAGGCGGCATGCGCGCGCCCGCGCCCTCTTCGCTCGTGCTGCAAGCCGACTCAGGGCTACGCGGTGAACGCGGCTCAGTGATGTCGCTGCCGCTGCACCCGCCGCTTTCCGTCGGACTCAGGACCGCCACTCCACTGAAAATGAAATAAAAACGTATATTACATTAAGGAATACCACTTAATCTTAACAAGATTCCAGTTTATGAGCTACAAAACAACATACAAGCTACATATTGTAAAAGTTGACTAAATTTTAAAGCGTACCAAATAAATGGAGCGATGTCCTTTGTACTACAATTTCAATAACTCCCATGAAAGTAAAAGCAAGTGTAAAGTATCTGCTACAGGAGGCGTATCTCCATTTGCGTTTCTAGTTTAATGACAATCAGCTGTTGATTGCTTGCAATCGATCACACGCGATAGAGCAAGTGGCGGAGGGAGCGGGACGGCGCGCGTCGTGAGGTGCAATGCCCTGGCGGTCCGGTGCAGTGACGCAACGAGACGCGCCGCTGCACTGACCGACCAACGACCGATGCGCATTAGAATTATTATTTTCGGCGTATGACATTCACCGCACGTAACTCGACGCTATCGACTGTGACGAATGGAAAACAAGTTAACTTTATAATCACTTTTTAGATTTGTTTAAATCACTTGTCGTTTTAAATAGCATACAAATCAAAAAGCTGATTTGGTTTGTACAGTAATTAAAGATGGTTTTAAATTTAACAAATCCTTTACAAGATGTTGTGTTACTTAAAATCATAAATAAGTGCTATAACATAAAATTCGTACAATATTCTGGCTGAGTACAAGGTATTTTTTTCCTTTGACCAGGCTACAGAGATTACACCGGCTCTATGTAGGCGATAGGGTGTTGCCCGAGCCGCCGACGATGCACCCTCGCCCTCTTTTAAGCTACGCACACACCGTTAGGGTTTTAGTCCCCTTTTCCTCTCATTTCTTAAGAGTAACTTTATCACTAATTGACCTAATTTTTTAATATCTATTTTTAAAGCACGTTCCGAGTATCTTAAAAGGGGATCTTAATTAAATGGCAAAGATCACTAATCCCACCTGGGTCATATTTATAAAGTACATTAATTAAATTGTAACGAGATTACTTTGAACATTTTATTGACACTATAATTATGGTAAATAATGTGCATGAAATGAATGTCGTTAATATTAATTGGACATCGATTATTGATAAATAATAAATATAAACACAACAACTATGAATGAAAGCGCGCTCTGTAAAATGTTTATCATTGGCAGATAGCTGTAACCAGTTTCTCAGTGAGGTACCTGTTTTTCAACATTTTGCATTGCATTTAAGGGGATCGTCCACGCGCTGATAGCAGAAAAGAGCTTTGAGTAGTTCGGAAACCAATTTTTTTTTGATAACGGCAAATAAACAACATCAGTGTTGAGTTATAACAGAATAGAGTAGAAATGTAAAATATTCCATTGAGTAAAATAGTAAAATTATAACTTTAGAAATGTGAATAATTTACATCTGTCAGTCGGATGGGACGATTGCTTATATTTTTTTGCGAGTCGAAAGCAAAAGTGGGCGCCGTATGTAGGTGAGTCCGCTGCAAGGTCGCGCCCGCGCCGATTCCGGCCGTCGACCCGCGCCGTGCTACTAACATTGTAATCTTGGACACTTCGAGATACATCGCTCGGGTTTACGAATTTACGTTCACTGAATGTTATTTATGATTTTTCTTTGCATTATTAATGGCCACATTTATGTTATTGTATTTATATGTTTTTATTTAATTCGTATGAAAATACATCTGTTCTTCGTCTAAATTGACATGAGAAAATAATTTTCAAATATGAAAACTTCTTATATTTTTTTCAATAAACAACATTTAATTATAAAATCACATATAATTAAACGTTTCTTTATAACAAAATTACCTGCTAAACGTAAAATCCATAATGTCAAGCAAAACCACTGAAAAAATCCACACAGTGCCTAATTCGAATGATAAAATGAAAATGGTAATTTGTAACACCGAAAAAGTACAATATAAAATAAATTATTATTACTATTATTTATCAAACGAATTTAATCGCGCTAGACTATCGCACAAAATCAGTGCAGCACAAACCGCATCTCAAGTAAGACTGGACTGTACTTAAACTAAACGTTATCCCTATTCCTAGGTACCGCTGTTGACATGAGCTCTAGTCGCATACTTAACCCAATGGCACTGCGAGCTCTTAAGTAGGTGATAAATTAGGAAAATCTACGGGCTGAGTGGCGATAGTGGACATTTTACAAGTGCGGTAATAATATGGACCGTGGGACCGCGGTGGTAAATTCTTAGAATTATCAATGACGCCTGATAAACTATTTGTATTATTTATGACAAATTCTGCAATAAATCAAATTATATTATAACGTATATATTACATTTTAGAATGCGTTATATTGGATTATAACGCATTCTAAAATGTAAATGCAAAATAAATTAATGTATAGATTGTACGACTTTAATACTTCAGTTTTAGAACAGATTTTTTGCTTATGCAGATTAAACAACAAATCCCAAAATCTATAAAACAACGCCGTATCTTCAGAAAAAATCTGTTAAATTTAAATTCACAGAATACAAGCTACCATTAATAAAAAATTGCCATAAAAAAAACCAAAAATATACAATACAAAAAAAACCGACAAATATATTCAACCGCAACCCAATCTCCCTACCCACATATAAATTTATTATCAACAATTACTCGCCAAAGAATCCAGATTAAGCAAGGTGTTTACGCTGACCTAATGTAGGTTCGAAGCGTGACGGGGGCGCGGTCGATCTTATCACGTGACAAATTAACCCGCAGCTAGCCGTGCACTTGTCGTGACTGGGAACTAGTGTAACGAGGCTGAAAGACTTTGTAAGCTTTTTAATGAGGTAGGAGCTAACTTTTATTTCCATGATTAGTAAAACTAAAATTAAATACAAATAGGTAGTCAAAAATATTCAACTATATTTTCTATAATTGACTTTGTATTGTCGTTGGTCCTTATAAATAACAATAACTTTATTAAAAATAAAAAATAATATGAAAATACCTCTATAGAAAAAGTTTTTTCCAAAGAACAATGTACCATCTCTATTTATCCCACACGAATTGAAAAATGCAAAAAGACAAAAACTATTATACTAAACTATAATTAATAATTATCCATCTAAACGAATTTCAAAACAATATCAACTACAAAAAAAAACAGGAATCCAGCATTCTCTACAAATTATTAATATTAAAAAAAAACCTATTAAGTATAAAAAACGTCATCAATCCATTTATAATCGTTCGCATTATCGCCATCTCCGCGAAGTATCACCGCGTGGACGACGTCACAATAGACGCAGGGTTTGTGTAACCGGTGTTACGGGGAAAACAATTATATGCGTCATGTGATTACACGCTTAAGATTTATCTTTAGATTTCCCGGCGTGGAAAATGACACACGCTTGTCAACTAAGTACTATATATTTCTATTTTTTTTTATTTTATTATATCCTGTTATAAAAACACACCACGTGGAAAAAACCGCCGCCTGATAGAAAACGATGGTTGTGGGTTCTAGTCCCAATTCGAGGAATGTTTAGTAATAAGATATATTCCTTACCCCACTCAGGATAGTCAGAGCGGCCTTGCTTATTTCTATTGTATTTGGCATTCAATATAAAGTGACACAACAATAACCAGCATGGAAAGTCCATGCTGGTCCATCTTCTTTGCAATTTATTGTCAAAAATTAAACAAAGGATAAACAGTTTAATATTCTAAGGGATACTTTAATATTGAAATAGTATCAGAAGCCAGCTTACCGCCGACGTGTAATAATGAACTGACAATATAGACGTCAAAAATAAATGTAAAAAAAAAACATTGCACTAAACAGTCAATTCACATATTTAAAGAGCAAATCCTTCTTTAGAACACCTTACTTCGATAACACAATTAGATACTTAAGACTAACATCTTAAGTGCTTTGCAAACATACATTAAATGAATAATTCAATAGTTAAAGCGGGCGAAGCCGCGAGCGGGTCGCTAGTAATATTAAAAATGAATGTTTTTAAATTCTCACAATCAATATAACGACAATACTCCCATCAAAGCACATCAGATGCACTAAATCGCATCAACCGCCCCTCGGTCACGGCCTACTGCCGCGCCGTAATGAGTGGGTGTACAAAAGCGCAAATGATACGTCACGTGCACATGTCTACGCCGATGGCGGCCTTTGATTATGCGCCCACCCACCCCCCGGGATCGAGGGTGGAAAACACAATTGGAAATAGAAATGGACCTTTGAAGGTCTTCTCGGTGATTAAGTAGTCGGAAATATTTATTAACGTTCAGAATATATCAATGTACGTATAGAAAGCGTTATTTGTAAACAAAATCGAAAATAAAAAGGAATTAAACAAAATGTAAGACATCGATCTATGAAAAAAAACAACAAATCATAAAAATAAATATCCTAAAAGGCATCCAATTAAAACAGCCACAAATGTTGGGGTTGTAAAATGGAAATATTACTCGTTTTGCGAGTGGAAATTGATCATTGTGTCGAGATTGCCTGGGGATTCTAATCCTTGTCAAAGTCCGCCTGGGGGATTGCTAGTGCTAGTAAAGTGCACATATGGGTTTTATAAATACTCATTATATCTGTTATCTTGTTTTGTAGTCATGATTATTCATAATATTTTAATAATAATGTAATACCTAATTGTTTTATTTGGTCATTAAAGTTGAGTAAATATATTAAATCCGTATATAAAACTGACAAGCGAGTTCAAAATACACGCTAAATATCGCCATATACGCTACAAACAGTAGCAAAATGTGCAAGAACTAAGTGTTTTGTCTCTATTCTAAATGTCGACTTGTTCTAGCTCATAGCAAGTGTCTATATCTAACACTATATAAACGTTTTGTGCATTTAAGGAAGTATTTAATAATTTATTTCTATCCTAAAGTTATATTGTGAATACACAATAAATTATTGCGAATTCACCCACTGGCAGTATTTTATTTTAATTTAATGTTGTACATTTTCCGTAATAACTGACGTATTTCCAATGTAAAGAAAAAAGTGTAGGAAAATAATTTCTTAATCGTTTTGGGTGTTCAAAGGAAAACTGTCGATTGGTTTTCTGTGCGGGCAATTATTGTGAAGAAAAGGAGGAAATAAAATAAATTGTCAAGTTAATTGTAAAGGTTAATTCATTGTGTACAAATTAGCATAGAAAAATCTTAATGTCCCCGTATTTCTATCCGCATGTTTTTAATGAACCGTTTTTTAATATTAACTACATGATGGTGATTGGAGATACGCAAATATTACATGCAAAAGCAATACCAACATGGACAAAGAAAAAGTGGGAGATGGAAATTTCGTGTCCACCTCAGAATCTTGTGCCCACCCCACAAATGTTACTAACAAAGATTCACACGCGCATTCATTCACACAGAAAATAAAAGTTTTACAAAAACTAATTTCTTCAAAGCTAAAGTCAAGCCCCTTGAAGAATATCCATAGACACGCCCATGAACATCAAACTCAATTACATCGCGAATGCGGAAATAAAAATAGAAAAGCATATTAACGAAGAGTAAACAAACATATTTACAAACATAAAATTATAATGAAAATACAGCTAACCATAACCACCAAAAACAAAATCCAGGTGCCGCTCCGCGAAAGTGAATTGAAAACAAATAAGTATTTCACACATAGCGCGGCGCGAGGCGCGTAGCGTTCTATCATGTATTGTAGTATAGTATAGGCAGGAGTAGTATAGCGTCGGTTATGTCACCGTCATATTTACGTCGGTGCCCATTCATTAGCTGCAAAGGAAGTTCGCTTCGTGAGAATCGTGTCAGGGCGAGGGAGGCGCGCCCTCCCCAGTGGCACAGTGGCACCCCCCCTCCACCTCCCCCCTCAGCCGGTGTCACACCCGCCCCGCCCCACCCCGCCCCGACCCGCGATTATTATGCTAAGTGTCTGACGGTTATCGTCGGGGTGAGTTTTTCGCGCATCTGCTATTTATTTATACGCTTTATATTCATGGGATTGAGTAGCGCAGTTCGCCCGTGGCAAGGCGACTGCCTTACACTTCATTACGTCGAGTTACAAGGTTGGCTAGTGCCGGTTGTCCCGCTATTTTGGCTCTTGTGCACACGGCTTAGGGTTAGTGTTGAGCGACAAAAAGAAATAGGTTAGTAGGCGCACCCTGCGTAACGTTCCACCAAACGCCCGTTCGATTGAATTTTATGCGATGTTTCTTTTAAAATTGCACCCAGTTCAATTCATGAAGAGATATTCGACAGGGTAAGATAGATCGGGGGAATTGAAAATTGTTATAAAAGTTAACTTACAACCTTCAGATTTAATTCCATCATCCAACTTTTCAAAAGACCTAATCACACGTTCCTCTGAGATCTGAAAATCAATTTCCTTCTAATATCGTACGTTCATACTAAATCAAGTTAGTTCAGCTAGTTAAACAACGCCGACAAAGATGTCATCGCTGGCGGAAATATCAAAATATCACATCCTAACCATCGCTGTGGTGCAAAATTAAGCTAGAATTTAATTAACATCGCTAAAGCGCTAGGTAACACGTTTATCATCAGAAATTTACATTAATTTTGAAATTTAGTAAATTTACATAAATAGAAATTAAATTTGGCGATACAACATAAACGTTCCAAAACTAAAACTTATTAAGAAAGACAAATACTTATTTACAAAACGTATAAAAATTTGAACGTACTCAACGTACCCGCTAAGTATTTTTCTTTCCTAAGTGTGGAATAACACTTTAAATACAAAACACTAAACACCATCAGGCAGGTTAGTGTGGATTGCCTGCGATATTAGAAGACGCTGCAGCACTTCCTGTCTGCGCAGGAAACAGGCGAAACCGCGCTTTGTCTCGCGGCCGCCGATATCCGACGGGAGCCGTTAGAACGAAGTTAGCTAACGGGATTTCAACCGTCAATCGAATTTCATTTCAAATCAACGGGGGGATATGGTATTGTAATGGCGAGGCGCGATTTACTCCTAACGAGTAGAAAATGAAGTGTTCACGTTCTTTATTACCAGTAATAAAAATAAAGTTATTACGACGATTTTATTTAAACTTAATTGTATATTTTATGAATATAAGAATTTTAAGTATTTGCTTCGGAAAGTCGTAAAATGTACATGTATATTTTACAGTACATAATTATAATGAAGCATATTGGTACTGTCATTGCGAGTTCATTCACACAAGCGCGTCCCGATATTAGAATACAATGCAATGACACGGGCGCATCCTCGCAGTGGCTGCGTGAGTTCCTGGCGGCGCCGACTTGTTCAGCAGGAGTCCAGGACCGACTACCGACCGACTGCTGTTGTTTCTTAGTTATTAATTATTCAGACATGTCATCGTCTACATTTCTATTAAGGTCAACGCCGCGACTATCTGATCCGACTGCGATGGTTGCCCACAACCATCCGCTAAATTACGATAACAATTAAATCCGCGTTCGAGGATTCCATCGACACAGTGTCTCGAATTTGGGTGCAGAAAAAAGAATGTCCGATAAAAGGTAAAGATCTATGTACCTATCTATATGACAAAAAATTAATGGTAAGTTGGTAATATGATTATAAATTGAACGTAGGTTCAAATCTCACCCGCCAGAATGTATTTATCAAAATGCAAGACTAAATCTTAGAAATAAGTAGAGAAATTTACGCTATCCATTACATGATAAATGAAAGAAAAAATCTTTCGTTGATCTCTATTTAAACCGCATCATAATACGTAAAGATAAAAAAACCTCTTCACACACTTATAAAACGTGTTCATTTCAATGTCAATGCGAACTGGCAGAGTTCAGCGCGCAACGATCGCGTAATGCACTGCCATTGTTTTTTTTTATTCCGGAATACTGGTGCGACGTAGTAAACTACATTCTTTGTTAATAATTACTTTATTTACACAGGAAGCGTCTTAAATTATAGCGCAACTATTATATTTAACTATCGTTCAATAATAATATTTAATGTTCTCGTTTTGCTTAATTTTCTTTTAAGCATAAATTTCACCAGACTCGTATATCCCTAAAATACAGGTTTGTTTCTAGCTTAGGGGAAATCAATTTACAACTATAACTTGTACAAGCCTCAAGCTCTTTCAATATTATTACTTTATAGGGGTAAATAAAGAATTATTTCAAAATTTATTAAAGTATCGTCTTCCAGCCCGGAGGAGCTAGACTATTTTGCATCTATATGCACTTATATGTATGCGCTCCTCCGCCGGGGTGGTCGACTGCGTCAGCGTGCATCGAGCGCATAACGTGATTTAAAAGCAATCTCGTCGCGGAGCCCCATTTCGAACATCAAATCGTCCTGCTAATACGTATCTGTGCCCGTCGCAGTGATCCGGTAATAATCAAGTCGCTGATATCTATTTGCATGTAAATATAATTACATAAAAAAAATTGCATTTATGTTGGTTCATATGCTAAGCAGTCTATATAAAATGGGACGACATAATTGACGTTTTGCGCGTAGAATATTATTTTTAAATAATAATTGGACGCAAGAGCACTGTCATTCAATATCATATTATTCAATTAAAAATCCATTTACCGTTTACAGCTTCGTATTGTTTTTGTTCAATTATCCTTACTTATTTCGTAATTCAATATTCTGTATCAATGTAACCTCGCGGATTGATCAATACATGAACTTAAATAGGCATTTAGGAATACCTGACATACCCGTAATGGCGGGGTTTGCATAAAAACTTTTTCGATAAATAATGCACATGCAGCAGTAAGCAGGACTAGAAGGTATGGCTCGTACTTGACAGACCGGGCGCGCAGATACAAAAAGCGCGCCTTTGCCGCATACCGCTCCCGTCGCCGTTGTTAGAAGGGTACGATTAACGACAAACGACAATCGTTAGTAATAGCCGTGTTGTCATAGAATGTGGAAGTTAAGTATATTTCTCTTTTTATATAAATCTTTCGCATTTTGATAAGTCATTTATCAGAATAGACCATCTTGGCGAAGTGGCACAAGGGCGTGACTGTAATGCGACGGTTGTTGGTTCGATCCCCACTCGAATAAGTGAAATATTTATTTACGTTTATATTTCCATTTCTTAGAGTTTTTTAACTAAGTACTTTTTGACTTTTCCTTACGTTATTAGTGCCAATAAGGTCAACATCACTTATATCGCTTGTAACATATAAGTATAATATATATAACACATATAAAAAGTCCATTCTAATACATTGACGTTTCTGTGCGATTACGTCGCCACTGATGCAACATATTGGGTCAGGTTCGTCGACGCGTCGCGAGTGTACCTACGGCTGTACGCACATGTGTCGCCACGCCCGCAGCAAACAATTACGCACTGCATCGCCGCGATACCGGGCCCGGCTCTATCGTGCGAAACGATCGAAATCAACTCACGCTTTCAAATGTAGAGAAATTGTTACTTATATTTTAAAGTTCTAAGTTAATCTAGTATTAAGATACTGTTCTCATAAAGACTCTTCCGTGCCCCACCACCTCAACGCCACGCCTGGTTTGGGGTTTCATTCCACCGAGTGGGAATAAACCCCACAACCAGGTATAAGCTTTAAAGAAACTTTTAACAGCATTTTAAGAGTGTCACTTATTTAATATAGACAATAATAATAATAATGATTAGAGTAAGATAGGCATTAAAAGATATAGAAAAGGCGTTTTCCTCTTTTTTTAGAAAAGCATTACGCGACAACAGTTGCAACGTGAGAGATTTACCGAAGGTTCATGTTAACAATCGTAAAGATAAGGAAAGCAGTATCTTTATAAACCAGCAGTTATATTAATTTTGTAATAGAAATATTAATACTAATGTAAAAATAATTCATTGTTTCATTTCAAGAAACAAAATATGAGAAATCTTTTTTTATTTCGACATAAAGCGGAATAAAAGAAGAAAACTTAAAGACAAATGACTCCTTTTCTCCGCAAAAAGATTTTAAACGTCAGTTGGCCAAATCCGCATGTAATACTTTGCTCGACCAGACTAGTAGACATTTATGATAATTATGTAATATTACATTTTCCTACATTTTCTCCGGAATGAGATCGAACCTACAACTATCAAGTTAAGTTAAAAGCATCACGATACTTTCGGCGAGTATAAAAAAAAATAAAAATAAATGTAATATTATCATCAAAGATGAAGTGCCCAGTGAAGCTCCGCTGCATTAAAATTCGTTTCTTTGTTATAAAGTGTGTCAAGTGCGTTATATTTGTACCAACCTAGGAAATATCTGCATGCTGTGAAGGGATTCGCAGTTTGCATTCTAACTAAGCGAAGCAGGAAATAATTTTATTGTTGTTTATTTATGAAGCTAGACCTATGGTATGTTTAATAGTAATAAATTAATTATAAATTTCACTGTAAACATTTGTAATATAATAATCGTCTAAAAAGAGGTAAAGTATTTATGGTTAACTATATAATTAACACATATCATTATATTCATTTATAACAAAATTGTCTATTGAAAAAAAAAAATAATATCTTCAATCTCTATACATGAAGCTACATCAAAGCTATTCTAAAAACTGTGTGCTAAAACAAAAGTCCTCCACGATGCACGTTATATGTGCATTCGTAATAGTTGCGTTGACGGTGACAAGTGACCTCATTACGCTGCACTAGCGGTGTTACTGACTTACTCATCTGTACGTACAATCTTTTGAATATGTTTTAGACAAAGCTTTAGCATTCGTTACTTTAACGAAATGTGAAATATGAATATGAGCCTAGTTATTCTCATACAGATGGTTAATATTAAAACGAAATTTTATAATATTTGTTTACATGTGTTTACAACAAAAAATAAACAAAAAAAATTAAGCTTAAGTTTAAAATTATAATAAAAAATGAGAAATTTTAAACTAAATCATAATCTTTCATGTTAAATGATAAATAAAGAATAATTAATAAAATATCACTCATATATACAACAAAACAGGAAGTGATCACCACAATATCCAGTATGGAAACATAATATAATAGTATAGAACTATAGATATCGCAATGCCTCATACGTTGTCTGTACCATAAACTCATTACGACCGTCACGGTACAGTTGAAATTATTGACATATCGTCCGCGTAAAGTGGTTATAGGTTCATAAGTAAATGAGTAAAGGAGGAGTTACTTTTTCAATGAAAAACGTGAAAGCCACACCTATATAACCAAACATATTATATAAAATCACATATAATCTTTTACCATGTAATTTTCGTCACGTCGTCGGTCTATTCTACACAATTGATTGCCAAGTTTAAAATTAACAATAATTAAATTTTTTTAAAACAGTATTACAGATATCCGAAAATCAACTCAAAAAAACCGTACGCTATATAATATAAAAAAAGAATGAGTCTGAATGGTTGTATATACATATATGTAGTGTATTCGTGGATTTCCAATCAGTAATTAAAGTCCCACGCAAGGATATTTGTAATCCGAATTAGCATAGCCAATATATCGGGGAGCGGAATGTGTGCGGTCGTATAGGATTACCCCAACCTTTTTTGAATACAGCACAATAAATTTATAACTTAGTATATATTGTGGATGGCTTTGTAAAAAACCTCTTATATAGCTAGCTTTTTTTACAAACTATAAAAACAATTTTGTTATACACATTATCTACTTTAATTTCAACGATTATGTGATATGTAGCACGCATAGGGCACAAGTGTGTGACAGTAAAAACAACTGATTGTGGGTTCAATTCCCACTCGAGAGAATAAAATATTTTATATAATTTCTTCGCTCAGGTAACGAAGCATAGCGCGGCGTTAAGTTCCATCACTCAATCAGACCGAAAGTGAAAACGGAAGTGTTTTAATAGCAACCAAATGCCTTAATATAAAGTTTCCAGGTTCCTCCTGCTTATAATGATATGTGCATAATACCTATAAAAAATATGATAATTGACTGAACTATATCGAAAATTTAATTACCTAATTAATATTAGCAGCTCATATGTTTACGTATTTCAAAGTAATAATTGTCCGTCAACAAAAACCAACTAGCTCTACGTGGTATACGGTGGGCCTACATAAACAACGCTTCAGGTGATCAATTAAAATCGTACACGAGTCGCTTTTATTACGCTATTGTATTATCAATATCGTGTTTTTACGTTCTCGTGGGTAATGTGTAATAGAGACCCTAGTAATCTACGAGCACGAACAGGTAACTGCATATGTAATAATACTGGTATTTAAATGAAGTTTTTGTGTTATTATTGTACCTACTCTGTTGATTGCAAGAGCAAATATATTTTTTATGAAATATCTTTAATTGTATAAAAGCTGCTTGCTGAAACGATAAATTACATTTACTGTTTATAATTATCTTTTTCAAAATCAATTATTCTAAACGGAAACAGAAGAAAACAACAAAAAAGTTTCCAATCTTTTTTTATCTTTTCTTTCTTGCCAAGCATTAAAAAAATGTCAACTGAGAATATAGTTAATATAAGCGTAGTGTAATTTTTGGGCGTCGCCAGCCACAGCCAGCGTCTGAATTAGAGGAAGTGCGCATCCGGTGTATAATTAACAAACAGCGCGTGGTGTCGTGACCACGTGCTTCCTTGTGCGACCGGAGTGCATTCACATACACTATTCGTTTTATTCATATTATCTGTAATCTGATGTCAGGCTCAACTTGAAGGTTACGATCTTTGTTCAAAATTCATGTATATTTTTATTTAATTTAATATTCTCATTTCTTCGCTCTGGTGTCGAGGTAGGAAAATGGAGAACGGAGTGTATTACTGCTAGGTTCCCTTTGCCTACTCTGCTGTGTGCAGGATATAGCGTGAAGCTGACTTTATTTAGATTGAAGTATGTATATAAGAGTGAAACACATTAAAATCCACTCCAGCCGTATTTATATAAATCGTATTATATACAAAATTATATCCTTTCTATTACAATTCATGAATCCCTAGAAGCATTTCTAATATTTCTTGGCCGATACCTAGAAACAGCTATCAACCTTGTACTGCAATGTAGGCCTACATACCAACAAATAGCAAGGGTGGTGAAAGTGCGCTTGCATCGTACTACACGATAACTGACTTGCGCAACGATGCACTCTATTGGATAGGTATAGGTAGTTCGCGACGCTGTCGTACAAATCCTTTAAAAATACTTTTTCTTTGTTAATTTTTCTTTAATTAATTTAGAAATATAAGAATCATTATATTTACTTGTATGAAGAACAATAAATAATTATTAATATAAAACTAAATTGGTTTTCCGTACTAAGTTCAAGACGCTAGTACTAGTTGCAAGAAGTCATTCTCTTAAGTGTATAGTCTATAATTACATAATACTGTTCGCGTCATCAGATAACATGCAAAGGTCAGTCGGGAAGGTCGGAAAAAATACTTGCGGGCGAAGCTCGGTCGAAGCTAGCGCGACGAGATTTTGATAAGATAATTTATGTTCGAGCATTCTGTCGCTTTAGTTAGAAATTGTGTTAAAGAAATTAAGTAGGTTTATGTTATATATATCAAATAATAAATTAAGTTTAGGTTATTATTTAATTTTTTTTTACTTCACGCTGGCATTGTGTGTAGCATTGGGTGGCGGAAATCAACGCCGCGCTTTCCCTCGTTAGTAGAACAAGGAAATGTTTTATTCCCTTGAGTGGGAATCAAATCTAATAACGTCGCGTTTACAGCACGACTGCCCTTATCATGTACTTACATTTGTTTTATAAATCCAAATAAATATTTTTCTATGTTCATACAAGAACGCCAATGTAAAAACACAATAAAAACAAGCCAAATTACCAAATTCATAATTTTTAATGTTATGATACATTTAAAAAAATACATGCGGGTTAGTTCAGCCGTGCAATATCAGATGCAGATATACCGACTGAGAAGCATGTGTTATTAATTCGAGCTTTACATCTATACTAATATAATAAAGCGGAAGAGTTTGTTTGTTTGTTTGTTTGTTTGTTTGTTTGTTTGTTTGTTTGAACGCTAAGATCTCTGGATCTACTGGATCGATTTACTATGTTTTTGTTTTGTATGAAAGCTGCATTCTTCAGAAGTGCTATAGGTTATATAATATTACATTACACATATATACTAATAAATTAAAATACTTTCTAATTTGACATGCAATTTATTCTGCCATGTTAATAACAACCGTCGTCGCTACGCGACCGCGTTCCTTACCGCGTCATTTTGATATTCATCCTTATGAAAATAAATATAATAGTCACTTTTAGCATTTCATCTAGATTGAAATTATATTTCTATAGAAATTATATTCTTATATTTCAAGCAGGCGTAGCCGCGTCCGGGTCCGCTAGTATAGATATATATTTATTATTATTTGTTAAAAATAACTAATAATTACAATTACATACAATTTGCGTATTATAAAAAAACCAAATGTAAGGCATACATAAAATTAATATATAAATTAAAATGCAAAAAATTAAGCTGTTTGTTCGCAAAAAATCTTGTAAGCATGTGTAAGTTTATGTATAGTGCATTACTACATAACAAATTTAAACATTATTAAAATTAATACATTTTATACAATTTTGTTATAACACAACAACCCAGCTTGGATCACTAACTTGTAACTCATACGCCAAACCTATAACTTTCAATATCTAAATAGAGTAGAACTGAGTGGAGCAGTAAAATCAATGCGGTCGTCATAATTCCATATATAGCGGTGGACAAGCACATGCGGGCGCGGGGTTCGTTGCCACCACAAATGACCCCCATCATCACTGGTGATACCATCGCTGAACTAAACATTTCTTGACATGCAAATGCGCTTGTGAACATCAGTTGTGGTATAGTACCCCCGCGATGATATAATTACACTTAAATAGATTCTTCCGTGGTAAGCTACAATTAGTATTAACTTACTTATCTTACCAATTAGTTAAATATTTGAATAAATACACACTGTAGCTTGTTTCGAACTATGAAATGCATAAGTTCAAGTTCTTTTGCAAACACAATATAAAATTACATTCATTACAAGCGGGGCTTACTTGTTTGAAAAACAAAAACCAAATGTTTGCATTCGTCCACAGGAAGACATTAGGCGTGTCTAAGTTTAACCGATCTCGCATTTGAAATAAATCCTGCGAGTCTTTACTCACATTTAGAGTGATCTATACCCGTACAACACATTAATAAGATTTACATTTCCTAAAGATCAAAAAGCCTGAATTAAAACAAGGAAAACAAAATGGTCGAATAATTATTTTAACTGTATATTTTAATGTATTTTACTGTAAAACGTGGAAATGAAATATTCCACAAAAAATAAAATAAAAGCTAAAAATATTGAAAAGTATTATAATACACAGAAATCTAGACTTCAACATAACATAGTAATCTCAATATTATGAGCATCATATAAATACAAGAACTATTTTGACGGCGTGAGTAACACCAATGACTAGATTCTCTACCGATATCAAAACGACAATATCAACACAAAGAGTCCATCGCAAAGTGTATAGAAACCTCAATCCCGCAGTATTGGCTCGAGCCGTCAATGTATCGCACGTCGCAACGAAACATTCGCTAGTACGCGAGGCACATAGTAGAGTTACATAATTAAGGCGCGGACCTGTCTCGCTTCCGCTACAACAAACAGATCTTGTGTGAATAACGCGATAACAATAATAACGTATGAAAACTGTCCACGTGACACTGTTTATAGTACGTACGATAGATAATGGTGCGTTGTCATTTATAATAAATAATTTTTCTAAACGTAAAATAGTAGTTAAATGTTAATTTAATTTTAAAATATAATTTCAATAGGATATATAATAATTGCGCCTTCTCGAAGGTACAAAACCGGTACGGCGGTTGTTCCCATCCGATTCATATTAATCACAGTAACGTGTTAATACAGAACTGGTTGTGGCCGCACCTTTTTGGAAACAAAACATCGATCGATGCACTTTCGATGTCCTTCAAATGAATTACGACACGCAGAAACGAATTCTTTGAAAATACACGTACCTACTACCTACATACGAGTATATTGTCGATATTTATTTTTGGCTAACAAAAAAAGTGATTACATATAATATGGTACTACGTACGTATTTCTAAAACACGGCCTAGCTTAGATCTTGTATACATTGCAATGCGTGGCGCGTCGCCGCACGTATTTTTAGCGTATGTCCCACGAGCCGAGATGCTATTGAATGCGGATCGAGGTGAACGCCCGCCGCGGACGCTCTTCGCAATGACCGTGCCGAAAACAATTATTATTCAAATATTCTCTAAATGCCCTTAATTATTTATAAATATGCAAATGACTGATATGTGAAAAACTATATTTTTTTATTTATGTAAGTAACAGTTAACCATTATTGATTAATAACATTGGATCACATTTCAAATGGTATAACATTAAACAAAAACGTTTAAATCGAATACATCGAAGAAGTTTTATTTTCAGTATGAATAACATATATCTGTATATATAATATACATATATCGATTTATGTAACTAAACATAATATACTTATGTGTTTTTTTGATCCAGTCAATGTGGAGAGAGTAATAATTACGATTGAAGTTGAGATGTTCTCTTTCGACATATCATTGCGTATCGCTATGGCCATAGTTTTTATTTGCAATTTAAGTCTACATGCAATTACTTAAATATATAATATGACATACATTATGACAAATGAAATACCCTTCCGTTTTCTGTGAACTACCTTTTAAAAAAGAATAACCTTAAAAGTCGTGACGCAGGGACGCATTCACTCTGGTGTCGAAGCAAAACCTGACATGGAGTTCTAGACACTAAACATACAATACTTCCATAATTCCGCGGTAAGTGGGAACGAAATTGTCTTAAGGGTAACTGAGTGTCACAACGCTAGGTTCCCAGGCCTTCTCTAACCATCCCGCTATTAGCGGGACACAGCGTGAAGCTAATAACCTAAAGACACACACCACTCCCATTCCGCCACATCAATGTTCAAAACCAAATCAAAGGGCCGGGCCGGTCGGTGCGCGAACACCGTTATTCCACGTACACACTATATATATAGTAGGTACAGTACATAGAAAGGACCCCGCCTAATGATATTCCCGGGCTCTCCTAAGCGCGGCACATCTTACGCGGTCACACATGCACACACCGTTACGCGCACTGCGTCGTCGGCGGTTCCAAAGCTTTAATGTGCACTTGTTATTATTAACTTTACTGCCATTCTCATACACATTTTGGTGAAGATCTAATTATTATAAGAATATTGTTAACTTAACTATCTTATTACATAAATAGGCGTTGAGAAATATTTTTTTATGATACAACTTTCATATTTAAGACAGGGCTTGGAATGTTTAATAAAAAAAATACTTGTATATTACAACGTTAGTCAGGTCAACTAAAATTGACTTAACCACAAAGCGCCACTCCATTGTTATTTCTAGACTATAATACAAATAGACATGTCACGTCACATTTCCGTCAATACTAAATTACACTTGTCACGAAATATATACCAGACGGTATATTACGATATATAATTAAATTTAAATATTTACAAATTAAACGCTAATAATCTTATATTAGCCATATAATCACAACTTTGTAATCCTAGTTCTCAGAATAAAGTTAACAATTATGTACATGGATATTATGCAATGTGTTGATTCCTTTTGTTTTACGTTATATTCCGCACATAGCAGGATAGGCAGAGGAAACATGGGAACTTAGTGTTAAAACACTCCGTTCCCATTAATCCACTTCCTTTCCCCACTCTCCGCCGTTCTAGAGGCATAGCGCTTTGCCTCGACACCAGAGCAAAGAAACGAACATATTAAGTGACTGTAAACGCGACTGGCGCAACCCACAGTTCTACTGGAGGAAATACCATCATCTGGAGGATATAGAACACATTGGTAAAAAATTACGCTACGATAAGCACCGTAGTAAGCAGAATGTAACAGGGACGTCTCATTACATAAAACTAATAAAGCATGACAATATTTACAGTCGCAAGTTTTTATTTTTAGATATAATATAATAAAAGTGCTCTAAGATTTATGCCTTAGAAGTAATTTCTCGGGAGTAATACTTTTTATTACTTGCTCGTTAACGCGACGGGGGCGCTGTTTACAAGGTGCATAATAAGAGAAATGATTTAAACATGCATTTCTAACATAAAAGTTTTATGTGTGTACGTGGATTTGTTTGCTGGAGGCGATAACAGCGAACCCAGGGTACCTATAGCTTACCTATAAATAATATTACGTTACGCTAGTTCAATTCAGGTTTAACAGTTAAATATTACTTTGTAATCAAAATAATTTTATAATGTGAGCAATTTAATAGATTGGCTCTACTATTAAAAATAATTAAAGCTTTAAAACTTGAAACAAAAACGAGTTACAATAAAAGTTGAGTTATAGAAGTAAAAAAAAATGTAAACAACCGTAACCTTTTACGAGGCTGGAACAATTAAAATGAAACAAAATAAACATAATTATTTAATTCACAATATAACAATAGAGCGCGTGTCAATAAGAAATCACAAGGTAGGTATAGGCTTTGTAATAAAAACACCCGCTAAGTGTGAGTCATTATCTATAAAAATTCTCCAAAACAACAAATATTAAAAAACTGAATTAAACATTTATTTTATTTTTTAGTATTTGTTGTTTTGGAGAATACAGAACCTGTGAAAATTTCTACTATCATTATAAAGGTACATGAGATACAGCCTGGTGACAAACGGACAGACACACATACACATGGATAGCGGAGTCTTAGTAATAAGTCCCGTTTTACTCTCTGGGTACGGAACCCCAAAAAATAATCTTTAGCAAATCCTCTTATATACAATTGAAACATGAATATTCTTAGAATATTTTAATATAATAGATACGATTTTGACTTTTACATAGAATAGCTACAACACATTTATCGTTAACAATTTAAAACCAAAAATACAATATAGGAAAATAGAAAGACAGGAAACCAAAAAACAAAAACAAATCCCATACTTTTTTCCAGTGACTTCCATAGAAGAAGCCTTGTAAATAATGATAGAAGTCTAGAAATGATAATTACATTGTATGTATCAACTGTGAGAGTGGTATAATAGATACAATTGGCATGATGTAATCGACAATGAAGTAATCGACTCGTTCACTGTACGCTACACACTACACTACACAACACTCGTAATAAGAGCGTACAAATGTTAATGACAAATACGACATGCGATAATTAAGGATTACGAACCGTTACAATGTTGGCATTATTATTTTGTTTTTTTTTATCAGCTTCATGCGGCATCCAGCATGTAACAGGATGAGCAGAGCGAACTTAGAGTTGAGACACTCCGTTTTCCACTTTCCGCCGAATTTTCGCGGCATTGCATGTTGAGTGGTGAAACTCAACGCCTTATGAATAATGCATATTTTTATTAGTATACACTTTATTTTATTTTATACATGTCTCTGTAAAAGATCGTATATTAGTAAGACCTGGACTTTATTTGGTAAACGTTTGTAAAACTAGTAACCATTCGGAGTCAGTAAACGTGTGACTATTAATTTAGCTGCTGCTAGAAGCTGGAATGGTAACAGCCAAAATTTGTATGATTGTATATTTTTGATAAACACAATGTTATAAAAGACCTATTACATTTCCATAACTGAATAAATACTATAAATTCTAAAGTAAATATACAAGTATATTTCTTATTACGCCCAAATAGTCAAATTTATTCTATCACCAAATAAATCTTAGGAACCGCACAATACGTCCATATTGTCCTTGACTTGGAAAACTCCATATTGTCCTTGCAAAAGTGGAACGCATTGATGACGTTTGACATGTACGGTTCACACTGCTAGATACGTAATACGTGCAGTAATTACTACAGGTATATGACCTTTGTTGAAGTGTGAATAACGATACTTAGAATAGTAAACTATTATGATGACTTATGATGATACTTGTTAAGTACGAGCATGTCAAAATGTCATATTATATCTAGTTCTAAACTCTGATTCTAGTGAAGGTGATCTCACATCTGCATTTTGCCGCGTAAGCATAAAAGTCTTGTCCACCTTTACAACCATTTAAAGAATATCGTTTTTTTCTTTTTACATTAGAAAATAATTTATTTTACATATAGTCTAAATAAGTAAAATTACTTTCAAAAGTATATTTAGGTTATTTTAGTCTTTTTGTATATCGAACTTAACTCATTATTACAATAATAGGGCAGTAAAAAGTGTACCTTTTAAAGAAAGACTTGATTATCATTAAAAAATAAGTTTATAACTAAGGATATTTGAATTTTATTTAAAAAAAATACTTGTCAACACCACATATATCTGTATAAATAATAATTTATCGAGGTAATGTCGAGGCTATTTCAACTTCAAAGGATAATAAGCACCATATGAAGCACTGCATGTTATAATTATTATCTATTATAAGTACCCATTACAATAATGTTATGTTATAAAATATCGAAAATATTATTCTTGTTTATGAATAGGTATAGAGTAACATAAATACATTTTATATGTAAGTTAGTTCGTTTTAGTTCAAAAAAAATTACAATTTATAAAATAATATCTTTAAAGCGTTCTACCACTTAACTTGCACATCTCGAATTGGGCGCTAAACGCGGAAAAAAAGAGTCAGCGGCAGGGCAGGCAGAGGGAACCTAGTGTTCAGAGACTGTTCCCCACTTTCCGCCGATTTTTTCAAGATATTTGGCTTTTGCCTTGGAACCAGAGCGAAGAAATGAAAATATTAATAAATAATAACTCATTACCACGAGTGAGGACCGAACCCATAACCGTCGCTTACAGTCACACCTTCATATTCCTGCGATACGACGACCTCAAATATTAACATAACCAATTGATAACTAGAGACCATCATAAAACATTACTAATTGCACTAAAGCAGGAAGGTAATTGAATATTGAAAACAATAAGTTACAGATAAACTACCTTGAATCACACTCGCAAGTCACAGCTATAGAGCTTGGAAAGACGACATTCATCCGCCACGATACATCCGCAAGGATACGATGACGAATAAAAGACCCTGCTAAGAATTTCAACGACTTCCTTAGAACCTACAAACTTTGTTATCCTACCCGACGTAGATATTATTAGTTAATTAATATTTAATTCTATCTTAGAAATAGATGAGTAACGATAAATGTAAGTACCTATAGATAAAACCGGAAGGTTCAGCACAAGGTGCTGACTGCACCTGCCTTTGAAGTAATAGATGCGAGCTCGCTTTGACATGAATGTAATTTAACAGTTTAGAATTATGATAGCATAGCAAAATTGACGTAAAAATTAAAAAGTATTAAAAATAATAGAACATAATTGTTTTAAAAAACATGTTTTTTTTAAATATGTAGTGATAATGGGTGAGGAGCTAAAAGAAAGGTTGTATTTTAAGAGGAAATTATACCTTTATATTCTGAAATAATTATAATGAAAATGCTTGTCAATCCTTTATACGTAAGAATAATATAGCTAAATGTTTATTTAATTATTTATGCACTATTGTTTTAGGCTTAAGTACCTAATGTAATCCCTATATTTTCTTAAAATTTAAATAACAATTTTTATATACTTATTTCTATTGCAAATTAACTTTAGCGACAATTTTAATCTTACATTATCTCTGTAACCAGTATTTAGATATTTAACAAAATAATTTTAAAAGGATTTTTATTAATTATGATCATCCTTTTACCATTCGATTGCAAAGCAAAGCTCAGATAAAATTTTATAAAAGTAGTAATTTTGAAAATGTATAGTGTAGGGTGAATTTAAATTCAAAATTAATTAATAACTACTTTGATAAAAAACGGAACTCAATAAGTAGTTTTTTTTTAAGATTAAGAGAATTTTTTTAAAAGCTCAAAGGAAATAATAAAAGCAGCATTGTTGAAAATGTCCATTCAACTTTAAAGTTTATAACTGAGAATAATAGTAGGTACAATCAATCGCCAAATTCAATTCTCACGGGTTTTCTTAAAGATATAATATTTTTTACTAAAAAATCTACCCATAGAAAATCCAAAAAAACGGATCGTCTGGATCTAATACACAATAAGTCCCCCAAGCTAAAGGGCGACTTTCATTGTTGCGATGAACAAAAAAGATTCCGCTTCGACCCGTCGTGGTATTTTTTGCGCTACACCCAAAAAAGCGCCAAATATATCGGGTTCAGTTGCTTACCGATGGCAACCGTTTCATGGCGGGGAACAAGGGCACATGCATACGCCATGCATTTAGGACGGTCCAGGATAATCACCTCGGTCGATGTCGTAACATCACTTCGCATCGCCAGCGCCGCGGTCAGCTGCCGGCCGGGGGAGCACTGCACATCCTAGCACCATGCATCACACACACTATCGATCACGGACACCAACCACACTGCGCCACGGAACACCACACCACTGTGCTGCGGTGCACGGACGCNCGCGCACACCGCCCCGCGCACCCCACCTCTATCCATTATTTACGGACGGCCGACCGGTTTCAGGCGCGTTCGCCGTGCTTCACGACGAGCGTTCAAATTTAATGCCCTTCCTATGTCCGGCCTCTAATGCGATAAGATTAGGAACATCATCTTTAGGGATTTTAGGTACCCGAATACTTCGTGTTCACTAGCATCATCACTAAAGAAACAAAGTAATCAGTATAGTGCAAGTTGCAGCTAAACTGCATGCCCCAATTCGCATATTGTTGAGTTCGAGTTAATTTCGTGATTGATATGACAGAAGAGCAGGTTAACGAACCTAAAGCAGACGTTGGCTGGCACTGAAAGCACTAAAACGCCTATAACTTTAGTGAAATATTCTGTTGTAAACCACAAATGCATACTTGCAGTAAATCAACGTGGGCCGAACGATCATAAAAAGTTACATGCATAGAGCCCTAAAAGATAAATAGCACGTTTGCTTTTCATAATTTTTGTATGTTACATAAATAAAATGCCTCCTTTTGTCTTCTGTTTTATAATTTTTAATCTGGGACATTAATCTTTAGTGAAAACACTTAAAAATTCTACGATACATAATTCTAAGAAAACAATTATACGAGCCCAAATGTAAGGAACATTCCGAGAATTGTATCTACCCTTTTCTTTCGTTATCACAAAAATTTTAACTTAATTTTGAAAATACGTATATTGAAATATTCTTTAAATTTTTATTTTATGTCTAATAATGTACCTATCGACATAGATCATCAAAATTCAAAATAGAGATTATCCTAAATTAGTCAAGAGAGAAATATGTCAAAATTCAAAATAATTTAAACAAGACCACCACGTCGAAACGCTTCCGTCCATAGGGGATCATGTTTTCGATCTAATGGGTAAAAGATATTAGATACTGCAAAAAGTTTAAGGGTTTTCGCATTGAAGGAGGTCGTTTTACAATATAGCCAAGTATTTCATTACAATATTCCCGGTAATACTAAAGTCGATCGGCTGGATGCGGAGATGCCTACTTCAAGATCCACTTTCGGCGGACAGCCATAGAAATCACGTAGTTCGCGGAACTTTGTTACCTGTGGTGCGGCAGCGCAGCGCGCCAAGGTGAATGCTCGGGCCAAGGACGGCCCGCCTGGAGGGGAGGGGACGAGCCGCGAGCCCCCGCCCTCCCCTCCTCTAACCCCGGCCCTCCCCGCGCACCCCCAGCCCCTTGAGCTCGGTAAAAACGCTCGAAACCTTCGAAGACGGGCGTTGCAACCCAGCAAAAAAGGGCCCGACGGAACAAACAGAAAACGTTGAAAAAAAAAAGAAGAATACAAATAACAGGGGTCTCAGATAACAGAACTAGTTGCATACCACTCGTATAGCGCGTCTAAAAAATGAGCGGTTCGCATGTCACCTGCGCCTACGCAGACAGGTCACGCTCCGAGACAACGTTCTTGTGATGTAATAAGCGATGTGTAAAAACTAGCTAACGGAAGACACTTGGAACCGGCTCGTTGATATCTGTCTCCTGATCATTTGCTATATCATTTAATTAATTTACACATCCATTAGTCGTATTAATAGTTCATATGATGATATTTACCATATTTTTTCAAAGTTTATGTACCGACACACGTATACATAATATGTTATATGTATATACACACGTATACATATAGAGGGCAAAGACACTTCCTAGTATATCAGGGCGACTTCCTAGCCATGTCCTGACCGGTTTTGCCGCTCATTGTAAACTTCGCCGCTAGAAAAACTGGCACTCAACGATATCTCGGATTCCTTATAACGACTCGTGAAACATCGTTAATGTCGTATGTAATGTATCATATAAATTCCATTATATTGATAAATAATTGTTAATTGCAGTAAAGAGTTATTGAATTATAAGATTTACTGAATTTTAATTATCCTTATCATTTCTTAAGTTATTTAAAAAATAATAACAAAACATTGTATCCTTTCATTGATAATAATGATTATTTGTCGTCTATTGCCTCGTTACATCATCGTTCATAAATAGTCTCCTGGAGTGGCTAGCGTACAGTGCGTGCAAGGAGGCGTACCGGGCGTACCATCCTGCCCTCCTCTAACGTAACACATGAAAAGTACGAGGGAAAGAGACGAGGCAGTGTTACAGTTAAGCAGGAACTCTATTTATATGCAAATATAACCTCGGAGTCGACACCTGTTTGCGTATTCTCGGCACTCGCGGTGTCGCTTTGTGGCGGCTCTGTCTCCGGTATCTTTTAGATAATGGAATATAAAGTAACGAATGCGTACTAGTTAATAAGTGCGTCTAGCCGAACTATTTAATACTTCATCATTTAAATATGAATGTTATTATTAAATCAGTCTTAATTAATAAATAATAATAATATCTAAGAGGTGCACAATTTATTATAAGTTTCATTAAAATAAAACTATAAAAATCTAGTAATAATAGCTAAATTCATGTCTAAAACACTTTGTAAGAGTTCATTCTTAAGATCCTTCCACTTGGTGTGTCCTTAGCGATATAGGTTATTGGTTTTTGCAACGTCTAACCTCTGTGTACCATCAAGGTTGAACTAACACAAAACATGGGATTAATGAACCAACGTTAACGATTGCGCGCACACATAAAATATGTGCTTTCGTAATTTAGCAAACGAACAAATCACATTTTTTTTTTAAAATTATATACATATATAACCATACAAAGAATTAAAATTTAATATACTCGTATACAACAAAAATAAAAATATTATACCATTTCAAAAAAAAAAAAAACTAAAAGCTTCAGTAATTAATTAGTCAAGATATCTAGAAACTCTTGTCTCTCTAATTTCCTTGGAGGTTTGTGCGTCATTTTTTTCCATTATTGTCATATTTCCCACAGCCCTCGCATAAGATATAAAGAGAGTATTCGGTGTAGCATTCGGGTTCATTTATCATACTCAGACTGGCGGGGCTGGGCTGCCCGTGAGTGTGTTCCTATGTACGTCTGGCCGGCCAGATACCATACGTCGTTTATTTTGTTTACACGTGTTATTTCATTCGCAACGTCTGCTCGCAATGCTGATTTCGTGTGGTAATCTATTAAGGCACTCGTACCTCGTACTAAGTGCTTACATTTTAATTATCATTTACTGTAAAAAATATTTATCTTATGATTAAATTAAATAATATCTCTATAGAGATGTATATCTAGAAAACAAGTAGCCTACTACATGAGCCGTTACACGTCAAGTGGATGTATTATCGTACAAAGCCGTCGCAGTCAGCTACGGGAGCGACGCCCGCGTCGTCCTTCCATGCCCTTTTGGACGATGCCTCTTGCTGACACATAATTTAATGTTTCACGGCGCAAATCTTTAGTATACGATTTGAATTATTATCAAAATTATAACTCATATCTAAATAATAATAATATTCGACATGATGTTAACATATCTACCATATATGACTACTTAAGAATTATAAAAGAGTAAAATAATGAAAACAATTTCCGTTTAAGTGAAAGATTGCCAAGTTTGTATAGGACTTAGCACTCGCAGCCTCGAGGAGCCTTCGTCTGGTCGTAATGCAATAATAAAATTTTGCACTTTGATGTTAGTGACTGGTAGTCAGGATGCTCGAGAGGGTGGAAAATCACCCGCAGCGTCTTACTTCCGTTACATCTCTGAATTTGAAAATGAGGAGGGAGCGCCTAACCGTGCTCACCTCTCGCTCGCTCTGACCTATAAACGTTCACTCGATTTTATATCCCATGGAATATCTCTTTCTACTCTCCTTTTAGAATATTTATGGACTAGGGACTGTATAGCGATTAGAATGTCATTTCTTTGAAATATTGATGGCTTTAGGAGCTTATTTCGCACTCTTCGTATGGATCGTTGCATATTTTACAAGTTGTATACATACACACATAATGTCATGTAAATAAGTGCAAAACACGAAAATGGTAATAAAAATGTATTAATATCCACCGTACATTAAACGAGGTTCACGTATAATTTATGTAATGTTATACATTTATTTTTTGCCCACCCACTACTACTGATATGTTAATTACGCGGTCATGCCTAACCATTTAAGTAATCTAGTAGAGAAGTCGAGTCAATTTTCACGTCTTATTAACATAGTGCTGTTAAAAATAAGTAATAACCTGAACGCAAACCTGAGAAAAAGTGAAAACTTGAAAAACAATGTAGTTCGAGTTCGAGACATATATTGACGATGTATAATTTCAATGTAGATAGCATATAAACGATAACATCCTATAAACTGCGGGTCCAGCGTATTGGGGGCATTCAAGAGAGCAGCGGGAGGAAGAGGCGACGACATGGCAGAGCGACGGCGACAATTTACCAATCAATTGGTCACTATGACAAACTATTCATTACCACTTATGAGCTATGGCTGTATGGGTCGTAACACAATAATAGAATACAGTAAAATACTTACTTACATAATTAGATAATCATTCTACGTTATAATTAACATTTATAAGACATTATCGACGTTCAAAGCCGTAAAATATACCCGACAAATAGATTAAAAAAAGTAAGGGTGTTCAAAATACAAGGTTTGGTTTGTACCACGTAACTATGTAGGTGTACCTACATACAAACAACTGGTGGACGGCCACGTATAAACGCGACGGGACGCTGCGTTGTTTGACCCGGATACGAGAATAACTAGCATTTTTACTTTACTTATTTCACGCAAATTCGACTAAAAATCGTCGTTACGCTACAAAATATAAACTATTGCAAACTTCAATGAGAGTTTCTGCTAACTTTGTACACATTAAATTAATATGCATATGTCGCTCATTCACTATTGTAAAAAATTTGAGCATACATTTTTAATCAGAAATTCGTTCAGAAACTTAATATATTACCTCCATTCATCGCCAGATTTAAGTGAATTAGCCAGAGGAAAGTAGGTAGTGACATATTTCACGCGTCTCTCCGTCTCCTACTCTGTCTAAAAGTATATTGTTAGTACCTAACGAAACCCAATTTCAATTTTAATTATGAAGTCTAGTCTTACATTAGAATAAAGAATATAAACAAAAAACACATTCAATATAAAGCACATTAAACCTATACCTATAAACAAATTCGCCTTGCCATGTAGAGGTATAATGTAAAACATATATTACAATTATACTTTGCAGGGTACTTACAAAACACGTTTAAATTAATTAGTGGCAACGAGTTAGACTGGATCGAGCGGGCTAAGGCCGAAGTGATAAATCTTGCAACCTGCATTAACACGAGGAAAGGGCGACAAAAAACGTGCAAAAAACAGTTCTCAAAGCCTTTTCTTCTGTGCCGACGATAAACGGATTTAGGGGACGATCGTAGGTGGAATTTGAATATTCTCACTACGTAGAACAGAACAACCCCTTGGGTGAAAAAAGCTATTTTCATTTTACTAAGAGTTTTCGTAATTCGTGCTAGGAAGTACCTGTGTTGATTTTAGATTGCCTATACTTCATACAATATATATGTATATTTTGTTACATTATATGACTATATATCTACATATACAATTTAACATCTACACAGGATATCACTTATTTTGATCTCGTCTCGTTTTAATTAGATATGAATCGTAACTGAGATATAGAGAGGATTTAAATTTAAATAATGTTGCTCTATTAAAATGTAACTGGACGATAACGTTAATTATATGCAATAAATGTGTTGAGTATAATTTAAAACTAAAAAATAATTTGTTTTGTATTTGTAAGAGATCTGTAGCATTTCTTTTTGTTAAAAACTATTCATTTAAATACTAAACAATTCTATCTTTTTTCTAAACAAGTCAAACATAAAGCTGTACAAAAGTGCACTGCCATAAAAAACGTAAGTGACAAAGCACCTTTTAGTTTTTATCTACAGACAAAAAGTATAACGGCAAGTTTAAACATGAACCGAATCACTAACTGTGTGTAATTATGAAGTTCGCATACATACTATACTATGCGAGGAAGATAACAGAGGCGGCCCCGACAAAGATGCGGGTTGTACAGGAAATGTGCTCTCATGCACTGTCCTATTTATAAGCTGCAGTTCTGCTTCAATTCTGTAATTATACTATTCTTTTTTTTATATATATATATGAATACATCGTTATGTTGACTTTTTAAATGGGTACCTATTGAAATATTTAGTCTTCGTGATCTAGTTGGGATTTTTTTTACTGTGCATATCATGGTTTTTAGTTAGATTTCGTTAAACAGCGTAAAGTTGCATATCTAGGGCATGTATGTAGACATGATCGATACAAACTTCTGCAAACTATAATAATGGGAAAAGTTTTTGGGAAAAGGAAAACCGGCGGTAGAAGAAAGTCATAGCTAAGGAACATCAAGGAATGGACTAGAATTAAAACCGCCGTAGATTTGATTCACTTGGCTAGAAGTTGACTGCCAACCTTCACTAGTTGGAGAGGCACATTAAGAAGAAGAAAAAGTTAGTTAGTTCCCTCCTACTTAATAAGAAATGTCAATAAAAACGAAAAGTAAAGAATAGCTTCTTCACAAACACAAAGTTATCTCTTCTTATAGAGTTCATTGCAGCAGAAGATAAAAAATACCCAATAAATACAAATAGACAAAATCAAATTGTCATGTTTAAAAGCCGCAATCGCGTAACGATCTCGAAACAAAGCAAGTCGATCGTGGCAACGGGATGGGACGTATTCCCCACGCACCCTTCACGTGGGATATCCAATTATAAAATACATATTTAAAATGTGCAAACGCAGTGGGTCTCAGTAATTCAATTCAGCGTATAGAGTTACTTGTTGACAAATCCATTACAACGGGTGAAGTGGGCAGATAGGCAATTTACTTGAGCCGAACGATACCCGTATTCACGTTCTAATTTAAAAAATGTACATTTTTTTTAAAGATTTTCTAGTAACATTGAAATAACTAACAATGATGTTCATAAAAATGTTTTTTTTAAAACTTCATTATTATATGAAAATAATAAAATAAGAATATTGCGATACCTAATTACGATAGACAAAAGCTTTTAATAGTGCTAGAAAATCCAACTTTGTAATAAGGCCAGGTGATTATTTCAGGTACGTGAGTTGGTTCGTTTGGACGAGCTTGATTAGTTTCATTTTTGGTTGTTCTTTCAATACATAGGTTTGTAGACGAGGCTCTGGTATCCCTTGAGTAAACTTTCTCTTTTCAATTCAATAAAGTTCAAAACGGAAAGGAAGCGTTTCTAATATTTTTTTAGTGTAAAAATATTGAATCTGGCTACAGCATCGACTTAGGCCGGCGATATCAGCTGTTTAAATACTCGTGAACAGGAGTATTACACACGTAGGTATGCATCTTGTGTACACAAGCACCTTTTACCAAACCTACGCACTTTCAAGCAAGTTCAAATGAGGCTAACTTGTACGGTACACCACATATGTACGTCTCAGCTTATTATAAAATGATGTTTATTCTGACGAGGGAAGGGCTATAATGTTAGACAGCGCGGTCGAGGTCGGTCCGCGTTACATGTAGAGTAACTTAACGCCGATGGAAGCACGTTTAGTGCACCTTTGATCTCTTATGTATATGTGAGACGATAGCGTTTTATACTTTGAGGAACGGTGTACAGAATAACTATAATCTTAATCCATGTGTTATTTAATAATATTTTAATAACACATGGATTAAGGTTATAGTTGAAGTTATGACTGACAAAATATAAAATATTAAATGAGGAACATTTAACATTAACAACCAGCTTATAATATAATGTTAAACGACCATTTAAAAATAGTGTTTTAGTTACTGACAAATTATCACCACCCAATCGACATTTTATGGGGAGATAACTGCCGCTTTATACAAAAAGGTAACATGTCAAAAATAATTTAGATCAATAAAACGATCCCCCTTTGGAATGTCTGTCGACGTATAAGTACGAAAACATTGTACGCATTACGAAACGAGTGAAGTCTTATACCTATGGTTTAACCGACGATCAAAATAGGAACACAATAGAATAAAAAAATTAAATTATTTAGAATTTACATAAAAAAAATATTATTCTACTAAAATAACAAAAAAAAACACTACAAGTCATACATTTTCGAAAAGGAAATTATTTGAATGTTATTACAGTCATACTTGTCTGCAACGCGTGTGTCATTGTACAAATTTAGAATAACAAGTACATTTCGCCGCACAGGCAGTACACAGTACACACGGCTAGAGTACTTCCACTTGTTATAACTGCTAAAATACGTTCTCGGTAAACCGGTAGTCACCGCATGTACTCAGAACTGCGGCTCTGCGGTCGTGTTGCGTGAAGTGCCCCATGCTTGTAATGTAAGAGTATGGTATGGGTTACTCATAAATATATGAATAACTTATGAATAATCAATCAATATTATGATAAATTATTCATATGAATATGGAGTTTAATGTAAGTTGTTGAAATTAAATATAGATGTAATTTATGTTTATTCTCTTATAAGTTAGTATAAATAATATATCAACGTTTCTATTTATATAGTTGGTTGATAAGAAAAAGCTGTTCATAGTCTTTTCTCATTTAACGCTTAGTTACTTCGCGTGTATATGTTTAAGGTATTAATTACATTATGCAGAATGGTACTAAAAAACGGACTCAATTTTTTTAGCAATAACGAATGTATTGTATTGATCACATAGGTCAACTTGATAACAATGTTGGGAACCATCAAAAACATTACTTGTAATAAATAATTTTGATAATATTTTATGTCTAAGATAATGTTTTAATAAATACTTACTTAGTAATAACCTCAATTTTTAGACATTTACTTTAGACACTTTTATCACTGATTACATTATGCTATAACTACAAACCTAGGTTCGGAGTTCGATTCCCGTTAGGTGATAATGTAACTCTGTACGGGCCAATACTAGAATTACTGGTGTCTAGCAAAACGGAACGGGCCAGCCTAACCTTACGGTTCCCACGGAGCTCGCCAGCGTGCACCACGTACCTGCAGACAAAACACACTTGTTTAATAAAGGTTCATTATAGAATGTGAATACATGTGTATATAATGTTATTAAGGGTTTAACCAGAAAAACCACACTATACTAAAAAACGTAAGTCATATACATACAATATTAACATTATAAAAAACAAAATCACCCAGCTAATGTCGTGTTTGTAAAATTTAATGCAGTAAATATAGTAATAAATATATTTTTGAAAAGTCATTGAACGTAATAAAAAAGTCATATTATTCATATTAAATTTCCGCCAAGCAACAAGTGATAAGAAATTATAATGAGTTGTTATCACTACTAATCAATAAATAAAGATCCTTATCTGAACCAAAACGCGTTGGTTTGAACGAGGATAAAAACATAGATATGTGAGAAAGTCGAAATTATGTTATATAAAAACAGTTCTTTATAGCTTCACGCTGTATCCATCACATGCCAGGGTAGGCAAAGGGGATCTGGGAATCTAGTGTTAAGGCACTTCCATTTCTCCAATTTCCACCGAATTCTAAAGATATTATAGACCAGAGCAAGGAAATATTTAAAAAAAAAAATATTTCATTCCTCTGAATGGGAATCGAATCCACAACCGCCACGGTTGCAGTCGCACGCTTGTGAATCTAATTTACACTTAATAAGTATAATTTTTACTGAGTTATAAATGTTGATGGAACTTAACGCCGTGCTTTATCGAAATGAACATTATTCATACATGATCATTGACGAGTGGGAGAACCGAGTCTACAAGCCACCACGATTACAGTTAAACGTAAATATATTCCTAGTTCTTTACTCCCTGCTTCGCACGAGGCTGTTTCTGTGCAACCTTTTTTAGAAAACAGTTTTTATTTTAAAAGGTATTGTGTTAGACTAGAATAAAGTTCTGTATTCTTATCTAGTTACCCAGGTGGTAACACACCTGCAATAGTATCAAATGTCAAGTTTTTATTCTATTCAAAAGCTGTCATTACATTCTTTAGTAATGAACTTACATAAAGCGTAATTATTAGAATCATTGTATTGGGAAATAGTTTATAAGTTTGTTTCTTTTACGAACGAAAAAATAAATAAAAAAGTTATACTTTAAAAAACTGTTAAAATAATATTAAAAACTATTTGCCCAACTTATTTTCTCAACACACACACACAACACACAAAACCCATCGATCCCCAACATATGTCCAAGTAAATCAGAATCAGAGCTCACTACGCTTTCCATTTGTTTCATAATACAATAATTAATATGATCAGATTCACTCGATTACATTTTCCATTTCCCCGAAGGCCGATGCGCCGTACAAAGGCGTAATCGCATCACACCGCCGTTCTAGCTCATCTGTTATTGTTGCGCATACCACGAATTCGCTGAAAGCCCTCATTGTAACCTTTGTTGGTGTAAACAACCGCTCGCTGGCGCGCTATGGAGAACTTATTAAAAGCAATTAAAACAACCCCCTGTGACAACGGCGTATTGATTAGTGTACTCATCGTTTGTATCACGTCGATATTGCGTGTGGGGGATTCGTTTCTGTGTTAGTTGTTAGAAATCATAAAAAAAAAATGCTATTTTTACTTAGAATTAGATGGTTTTATTATTAAATTCCCACCATTTTACTGAAATTAAATTGACGTCGTCATATAAAAAAATAATAACATAGTAACAATATTCACATAGGCTTAAAAAGTAGACACTACAGATTTAAACGAAATATACTTGAACTACCTACCTGACGTATGCTATCTTAAAATCGTTGCAGCGATATTAGTTTGTCCTAAACCAACAAGTTGTCCGCTACTTACGGCTTAATACAACGCGATGGGTGCAGTGCGGCGTTGCCGTACTGGCGGGTGTGGGCACACAATACCCAAGGCTACCCAGCTGTTCCTACCTGAGTGTTTACCGTCACTGTTTGCTCGCCTCCTACGAACTATATTTTTCTCCACAAAAGAAATCGATCTCAGTGAAATTGATCCGCAGTACTATGCCTGGAGCACGCACTGACATATAACCCTATAGCTGCACTACTTTTTCTCCCCTCGTGTGATCGCAAGGGGATACTTAATCCCCTGTCTATTTCAAACACGTTTTACCTCATTCGTTTCGCGTCCAACAAAAAACTTATTAGATTTAGTGACTCTCGCCATCGATTTTTTTGTTTTAAATATACATATAGAAATCTTTGTTAAATATTTTTTACGAAATCATAAAAGTCTTAAACGTTTAAGTATTTTACATGCGACATATTTAATTTTATATTTATAGAACATTTTCATAAAGTAGTTTAATACTAGACAGTAGACACAAACACGAGATATTGAAGTAGGTATATTATATCCTAAGATCGTCGAATTAAATTAATTTGAATATGTATGCGTAAAGAATATAATTAAAATTAATTAATTCCCACATTACTATTCCAAACTTAAAACTAGTTTTAATTCGACAAATTTAAAAGTTTAGGCCAAGTTCATTCGAGATTAAATGATTAAAAATATCATTAACTGATATGATGTTAAGATATATTTATATACCTACTTATCTATGTGTAATATTTCTAAGAAAATAGTATTTATAATTAAATAATATGTAAAATATAATTATTAATTATAATTAAAAACAGAATAGGTACAAAATGTTATTAAAAGGATAGAACAGTATATTATAACAAATATCCTGCTTATTACTCAATAATAATACTAAGCCCATGACTCGGTGTTTTATATATCTTGGCAAATTGTATAGACGCTACTATCCGTACAATAAGGTTAAGTATTACGATGTGAGTGATAAATGAAAATAGTCGGCGAGGGGGGCGGACTCCCGCGGAGGCTGCACACATGGCCTTATCGACCTGGGGGTGCGGCTCAAGGAACGACAAATAGCGGAAACATATGATACTAAGAAAAGCAAGATTATCTGCTAGTTTTATACATAATCTGACAAATTTATTTTATCCACTAATCTTCAATTAAGTAGAATTTTCATAAAAATTACAATTTTATAATAAAAAAAACGCCAAATCTAGAAATATCCTCTAAGTTATAATTCATTAAAACTAATTAATCTATTAACAAAACAGTCATTGACCCAAAAATACGTTTAAAATTTTATTACTATAAAAAAAACTCTTTCGCCCATAAGTTAACAGAAGCACATGACTGACACACGCATCTTGTAATAATAGCGGGCACGCACGAGCACGAGCCACGCGTGAGAGCGACTGCCGAAATAATTGTCCATTACGATTACACCGCACAGCGCCGCGGCCTCGCTGCATTGCGTGGGGGACTTTTTGTTAGCGATGTAGCAAATGTAGGGTTCAAATAGATTGTCCTTATTAAGAGCACTACAAATATCGATTTGTTGAATTAAAACAGTGTGGTCAGCCCGTGGGCATTATTTCGTAATTTCATTTCGTACATGATAGAGATGGTAGAAAGCTATACCTAAAATTATTATTTTATATTTAGAATAAAAATATTGAAAAAAGATTTAATTATTTGACAAAAACATGATTTAACGAGTTGCTGTAAAAATAGACGAAATCTAAATATATGTATAAGTAAGTTGAAGCATAATTAATATATTTATGCAAAATACTTTTTTTAATTTCCACTCCTGAACGTATATTACGGATACGTCGGAACAAATTATCATTACGTAGAGGTTCGTGGTGTGTTGAATAATTCAGTTCGTATATCCTACAAAAAAGGGACACGTGTAAAGCTGAACAACTTTACAATGATAGGAATTCCGAGAATTATGTACAGGCCTAAAATAATAGAAAATATAACTACTTTTTTGTGTACAGAAAATGTAAATTAATTCTAACGTTAACTGACCTTATAAATACACTTAAAACAAGTAAAACAAGATTTAAATAATTCTTCTAAAAATATATATATTCTTTAGCGAATAGCGGCAACAAACATTGTAAGAGCTTGGCTATTGGATCAAGAACCGGAGACATAAGGCAGTATTACTTGAGACGTAACGTATCGTAGGTTTCTTCGCTGTGGAAATATAGCCACCGATGGCCTGGACCTTTGTCCCACCATCAGAAATAAATATTTTATTAATAAAGTTCTTAAGTTATTTATAAAAATGTCAATAACTTCTCATAATCATTTATAAGAAAAATATAAAATGTTCTTCTATTGCTTTAACATTTCTGATACAAAAACAATCGTAATTTCCGACATATAGTTCACGAGGCACAATCAACAATTCAATATCGTCTACGTGAGACCCGTCACATTGTACGCAGGGTTGAAGGGCGGAGGGGGGGTCGAAGGGAACAAACCCGTAAAAGTAAAAATAGCTTCCACTGCTGCATGGACGTCTAGGAATCAACAGATGGATATCATCAAAAGTAAATGTATGAACCGTATTTGGTTAAAATAACCTAACATAAAAGTAAAGTTACTATATAATTCTTTCCAATGATGTAGGGTAACTGAAAATTATTAAGATGTCAATACTCGGTTACCATTTGTCACAATACTACGCATTCGTGATAACATGTTAATCTGTCGAGTCTGTAAGAGAGAGAGAGTTTTTTTTTTATTTTTACTTTGAAAAAAATTAAAAGAACTCAAGTTATATTGATCATAGCTTTAATTATTTTAAAATTACTTAATGGTCATGTCTAAAACGTAAAAATAATTAAGCTTCTGTAGGTGAATTTAAAAAACGACAGTTTTGAGCTATTTTTATTGGATGTCATTTCGTCGACAATTTAATTAATGTATGAGTTGTTAAGAGCGCCGATATTTAACAATGTTATTTTTTTATACCGGGGACGTAAATTGTTATTATGACAGTTTTATAGTATCATTATAATACGGCCGGTGCCATTAACAAACCAAACGCAACAAGCGAAGTTTGATACCGGCAGTCTTCTAAGCGGTTTCCATTTTTGTGTTAAAATATTTTTAGTCGTTTATGAGACGATGATACTTCACTCTTCACGTCCCAAATGTTAGAGCAAGTTATAAAAAGTTGCGAGTGGCTTGTGGCGTAAGGCTAAGTTTCTTTAACTTTCCCCCTAACTTGGGGGAGAAAAATTCGAAAGGTTGTTGCCATGTTACGGGGATTAGGTAATAATTTACCTTTCCACTCACATAACTTCGAAAACTTCTTCATAACAAACAGTTTTGCAGGACATTTTTGTTACATAACTGTTAGCCCACCACAACTCAATTTAAGCAGCGTCCGCCGCAGGAGCGATCAAATGAAGCTCGTGTGAAATAAACACTCAAAATAAACGCGTCAAAAAATAGGATCAATAAAAAATAAAAATAAAAATGTCAAAAGGATAAAACAATAAAGCTTTCATCCGGTGGAAGGATATCGACGCTGTAAACGTCAATTACAGGGCCGCGTCTGTGCGCGCGGTGCCGGCGGTATCGGGACGGGCTCCGCGTGAGTGACGTGCCGCAAATCGCAATCAAAGTTTAATCAAAGCGGCCGACTACATACGACAGAGGCGCATCTGTGAAGCGCGGTGCAGTGCCGCGGCTAATTGAGCCGTATGCTATCATAGGAATAGTGTAAGTCAGTGGCGGTAGTTTCTTATCACAACCGTGTACGACTACATATATAACTAAAAAACAATAAAATAACTTGGCACGATCTATTTATATTTTATTATTATCATTTTAAATCTAGATCAGTCTTAAAAAATAAAATACCTAAAATATAGCTTAAACCCATTTCATAACAAACAGTTGATTTAAATTTATTTCTCCAAATTTATATTTGTGAAATTGCCTAGAATTGTTATCTTAGTCGACGACACCGCATAAGCTTATCAATCAAGTGGGATTACATGACAAAGGGTTGAACACACGGGAGAGAGAAGGCCTGTGGGAGGTTCGCTTCCACGGCGCGGCGCTCTGAGAACGTGAACACTAAGACTCGGCAAAGAATTTAGAGTAGGTTTAAAAATTGAAACGACAAACGGCGAGGCGGCCCGCAAAGCGCTAATTGAAAGGTTTTTAACTATGACCGAGCACTGGAAGCGTTGAATGTGTTATGCGTCTATTGTGAAGGGTATCGCAGCCACGTATGCATATTGTCGATCTTGACGAATGATTCTATATAATGATTCATCTAGCGCGATATTCTATAGCGTATAAGTAATCACGATTTTAGATACATATATCAAAAAAAAAATGTTACATTAAATACATAATGCCCCTCTTGTTAATTCCTTACTGTGTTGTTATTAACGTCATAGCTAGTCCAAAGGTTAAAACCAGCTACGTTTTTCTATTGAAACAAATAAAACGAAATGTATGTTGAGGGGTTGGGACTCGGGGCAAAAAACAGAAATAGTTTCTGGATGGGCGTCAGTCATCGACAAAGCGTTAACGCACATAGTGCCAGAACGATCGCAATGATGGATTGAAAATAAATCATCCTTTTATAACCATTCCGAGCTGTACTCTAACGATACTCTTTTTTATTTTTTAAAAAATATTCAATATTGAATCGGATAAAAAATAATCCCTAAAGTTCTGTTACATACATTTTTATTTTTTTTCCATATTCACGTTAATAAATCGAAACTCTTGTTTCATTAGGCCAAAAACATAATGTATTCAGATATTCCGAATATTGTTACGAATTATTCATTAGCCGTATAATCGAATAAAGGGGGCAAGTAAAGAAATATGTTTTGAACAATTTTAATAGTCTGCAAAGAAAGATGCGACCGCGCTGGGCCCTCCTTCGATGCCAAGAAAATATTAACAACATGTTTTGTCCACGGCGGTTGTCATTAAAATACACAACGATAAAATTCATGCGGTGCCGTACTGTACCGAGAACACCACATGTTCGCTCGTCAATATAACTTTTTATAGTCTTTCTAAATGCCTCTTAATGATACGGGTTATCGATTGAAAAACAAATAACATTTTAAATTATTTAAATGAAATATTATTTAATATTAGTTAATGGTGGTGTTTGGGTTGGTAGTTTGCGTCTCGCATTATATATGAGAAAATCGTAAAACACAATCTTCAATAATGGATACGTTTGCAACTACTTCAACTAATAATGACTTATTCTATTAGCTTGGTGAGCATGTTTATTTTATTGCTTTATTAATTTAAATTCGTAGAGTGACATTAAATAAATTGACTATAAGCGATTATTGATATCTCGTGGCGGTTTTCTCGGTTAATATATGTTTTATTAATTGGTTGATGTATAGTAATAATAATTCAAGGTTGTAATTATCGACATTGGTATGAGCTACATTTCTTCGCGTGCAGCTTTCACCGAAAACTCATTAGTCGGCACGCGTCACGTCGTAACCGGTATTATTAGGTTTCACCAACTATGCTTACTATATATGAAATAAGTATAGGTGATTATATGTCGCCAAAATTTATTATAATTGACAGTAATTTTTGGTATAGCATCCATAACCATATTTGTAACATAAAAAACACTAAAACCTTAAATATTGTATGAAAAGATAAGTAATTACGACTTAAGGTCATATGGGGTACAATTTCAATTATTTTTACATTATTATATTAAGAAAACTGCAATTAGCCATTTTACATTCATATAATAGCATACAATATAATTACCTCCAACTGAAGTAACTAATAAATTTAACAGTAAAGCACAATTAACCAGATAAGGCAGCTTGTTATTCTAATCACACAAAATCTGTACAAGACACAGTTACTTGGCCCGTTGCTGATTTTGATAGCGGCTCCCTCGAGACCGCTCTTGGCTCCGATTGCCGTTCGCGTATGTAATTGATACGGACACTTATCGAGATTCTAATCTGCTGGGGACAAACTCCATTGCGCACTATTTACTTGGCACTTTGGGTTGACAGTTGTGTTAGAAGTTATATGAGCTTAGAATGTCTGTTACATACTGAGTTCCTTCTAAGATTTATGTATTATTGATTTTTGGGTAAATTATCGATTCATTTTTACTTATTTTAGGTACATTAAAAAATAATAACTTATAACCTTGTCTACTTTCAGCATCACGATGTATCCCGCACACAGCAGGGTAGGCAGAAAGAAGCTAATGTTAAAACACTCCGTTCCCCACTTTCTGCCGAAATCTGGAGGCATTGTGTGCTGAGTGGAACTCAACGCCGCGCTTTGCCTCGACACCAGAGCGAAGAAATGAAAATATGATTATACTATATAGTAAAAATAAAATGTATTCTAACAAGGAAACCTAACGTATAGGAAACAGTACCCACTGTTAATAATATTTCAGCATATCAACAAAACTATCATTATAAAACAATAATACACATAAAAAAAAAATAGTCGCACACGCAAGATAAAACAAACAAGAAGAAGAAGAAGAAAGAACGACAAAAAAAAAATCGCATAGATGGGTCGAAGGCGTGCGTTATGCGTTGCGGCGTGCGTGCCGAGTCAGTAGACGGCATCAGGCACGGGGGTGGATCGATACGGCCGCATTGTTCGCCCCGCCGCCCCCCGCCCCCTCCGCGCGCACACCCGCGCCGCCACACTCGCCCCATTTCATCCCCGACGCGAAACAGTTTTTGTTGCAAGGAACCCTAAGGAGCGTAATTGGAAACCAATATAAGAGATTTTTTTTTTGGGATTTGAATTACTTAATCATTTTTGAAAGAATCATTGAAAATTGCTCTTGACAAATGTGGGGGTTTTTGAAGGTCGTGTTAGCCTTTAATCTTTTTAGTATAATTCAGTTTTAAACAGCCGCCGTATTGCTTTTATAAAACACTTGTTATTGTTCTTTAAGATAACTGGACGAGCCGGATGTTATATGTCGTGAGGAATAATATTTATTAATTAATATATTATGAAATATATAAAGTTATATTTCAACTGAAAATATAAACATAATATAATGTTTCAAATAATATTAATAAATAACATCAACGATATTATCAACAAGTAATTGCTTTTGACACCCATTCTATTAAAGAATAAATGATGCATAGAAAATTCAACGGTACTTTGCTCACACCACGAAATAACGATAAATTGAATTTAAGCAAGCAAATTATTACATAGCGGTAGTTGAAAGTCGCGGTGCAAAACTTAATTGGAAGGTGCTATTGCTTCAAAATGATAAAATAATTATAAGATAATAAGACTATATTAAATTTCAACAAAAAAGTTATAATATTCAGATTTTTTGCTTCAACTTTGAACATATAAATATGGAAAATAATATTTTGTTATAGCTACATTTTTATTTTTAGCAATATCAAATGCAATCAGTACAGTTAGGGTTACTACAAAAAACTCAAAGTCATTTTTTGCTCGCGCTTCTAAATCCTCACCATATTCATTCCAAAAAGGTTTCTAAATGGAAAGGACCAAAGTCGTAATTTGCATTTTTAAATAAACAAAGCCTTCAAGTTTTAAATGACTTGAAGGTATTTAAATGTAAAATCGGCGTGTTTTCTTGTATTTGGAATATACCTACATAGTTATACCTGGACTTTATATACTTATACAAGAAATACTATAATACATAGTATCAAATCAAATTAAACAAAATCTTGTATATTATAATAATTCTTTGATTTCTTTGATTGATTTCTTTTAGAAATAAGCCCACCTTTGCTAACTAAACTTTTAATTTTGTATTTCCTATGTGTTTTTATGTGCAATAAAGAATATATATGTAGACTATTTAACTAAAACTACATGTTAATACTTTTAATTTCAAATATAACAACAACTTTCACCAAACAGTAAGTACATCTAACTACTACTGGCATATCTGAACTTTGTCCAACACCAAATACACGCCTATCATTATTGCTTATCATAGCCGAGATAATTCGTAAGAGCTCATATATCAAGTCTACACATATGCATATCGACGCGCGGTATCGCCGGATGCATAATTAATATAGTTATATGAGACCAAGTGGCGTGCCCGTTTTATTTGAGATAAACTATCGAAAATTATTCCATTACTATTTCACACTCGCCCACAATGTATCACGTGTTAGATAATAGTCCTAATTTAATTTGAGTGTCCTATTTCAATATTGAAATGAGAAAAAGTACAGCAAATAATATTATTTTACTAGAGCAATTTAGTGTGTTGGCAAATGTTTATATTCTGAATTTTGAATGATTTATATTCTGTGATTATTAAGTATTTTTGAGCTTCACGCTCTAACCCACGCTATGTGCCATAGCTGTATAAATAGAGGGAACCTAGTATTATGACACTCCGTTGCCTTTAACTTGACTAGCAAAACTCAACGCCACACTTTGCCTCGCGTTTTTACCAGAGCGAGTGAGAATCGAATCCACAACCATCACGTTTACAGGCGCACGCAAAAGACAATTCATGTAATTATATACATACACATATATACAGAAAAAGGAGTTCTTAAGGCAGAACCAAAAAAAAAACAATCAACGTTAAAACATTGATTCTATTAAAAGATATATTTACTTGTTAGATAACGTACACTACGAATCCACTAGCCTAACCGACTAGCCTAGTGACAGTAGTACTAGACACTAGACACTAGACACTAGGCACCAGCCGCGACACAAAGACTCGCGATGTGTTAAAAACGAGTGGCACTCGTACGTCGGGCAGACAATCAACGTTTCGCGAGCACTGACCTACGCCACGCCGGTACTATTGGCCGGACGCGTCATCCGACGTATTCGAATGAGTGCGAAATATAGAGACTGGAAAAGGTCACCATTTGTTATAGTTGTAAAGTAGTTGCGAGAACAACCGTTGCTAACAGAACTTTTAGACGAGAGACTGATTATCAGTTGATACAACATATCTAAATATGTGGTCAACATAGTGTAAATATTATAAATATTTTTTTTATCGTAATATTTTGACAATCGCTTCTTTGGTCTAGTTTCGACGTATCAACTTTACTTTCAATTGCTCTATGACAAACATATATACTAATACTAATTCTACAATGAATTTAAAGTAAACTAATATACACACAAATGTACATAAAATAATGAACGGGTCAGTTCGAATTTGTAATGTTTACACAAGAATTAGGCAATAAATGGTTTTAGTATAAATAGAGCACACGTGTGCACCGGCCGCGGTACAACACGACACTATCAATCTCATCCGTACGCGAGTAATGATTACGTTAACTAGTGTTATTTAATATAGGTTTAAAATTATCCCGGAAGCTTTAAGATTTAATAAAAAATATGGCTTCGAGCTACACAGTTTGAAAATACTATACCAATAGTCTACCATTACTGAGACGTTGTCGGTGATAGGTCCAAAATTAAAATATGAACAAATCAGGGAGTTTTTACAATAGTAGGTACACCTACTATTGTAAAAACTCCCTGATTTGTTGACAATGTATTGTATAAAGACCTCAATTTATACGAAAGATGAAGCATATTTTCTTTGGTCTATTTCTAGTTTTATTAAAGGCACTAGTTACTGTAGTCCAAGAAACGTCTCATACAAGTTTTGTCTCTATTTAAAATTATTAATTTAGTTTATTATACTATTTAAAAATGTGTAATTTAGAATTTGTTTAAAAAATAAAAAATATATATGTGCATCATCAATATTCCACTTAAGAAAAGTATCATAATAACATTTAATATAATATTAACATAAACATATCCATAAAGACACATCTAACATCTATGCACGCAAGCCTCCACGGTCGCACACTTAACAGACGACAGGCGGTCATTGATTAATCACTCAACACAAAAGAGCACGTTAGTTCTACACCGATATCGATAAATGGCATCGATTTATCGTACACAAAATATTATAGAAGATATATACATACATATTTGTCAAAAAATACAAGAATATTCGCTTCTACAGTAAAGTTTAGAGGCTTATCACTCGCGGCTTCCAGTAAGTACGTACTTGGTTGGTTTTATTTAATGCTTTAACTATATAAATAAAGTATGTGATAAAATAGCGTGCGTAAGTAAGGCACAATCTTAAGTTACGAGTATAGACAATAATTACCGCCAGTTGAGTGCCTCACCAACTATGCGAGAAGCATTTTTAAGATTCTATGTTAAGAACTAGCAAGTAACTTGAGCGTGCAATAACCCTTGCCTTTCCGTATTTATTTCTATTTTGAATAACTTTATTTAAAGTCGCTGCTGTCATAACCTAGTTATACGAGTAATATGCAAATAAATCAAGATTTATGGTGTTTTATGAGACTCACGTTATATAGCTGAGATTTTAATACTAAATCACTGCGAGGGTGAGCATAAATTACACCGCAATTAATTTAACTCTAATAGTAGAGTAGACATTAAATTGAAAATAAACATCCAAAAGCCGAACCTACCTATAGATATACAAATAAGTAGAAAAGTGAGTTAAAAAAATAATTTTCTTTGTGCTTAAGCAATAAAAAAAAAACAATCATAATAAACGGCATTAGTCATTAACGTGTTATTGACTGGTCCGAATAAGTGAACGCGCGCAGCAGTTTTCGATAATAATCGTTGATTCGTCAGTGGCCCCAATACTTTAGGAACTCGACACTTATTTCCTGCGAATGTCAGGTCGATGTCGCGACCGCGTCGTTACTTCGACGATTTGCATTATAAATATTCATACATTTGTTCACATCGCCCTTCGTCGAACCGACACCTTGGAATAAAAGGGATCATATTTATCAACCAGCCGGCGTAAATCGGAGAGCGGTTTCGGTGGTGTAATATTTAAGTTTCGTCATAAGGCCGCAAAAAGGGAAAACTGGGAAGAATTAATGCTCGAGAAGTTCTAAATTAATCCCCTCGACTCGCCCGCATTGAGAGTGCGAAGAGCAAACATTTATGGTGGAGCCTCTCAGGCTCACAGGCGGTTTTAGTTCGACGGAAGCCGAAGTTGGACGAGAGCCGAGCGGCGCCACCACCCCAGCCTCCCCCGGCGGGTCTTTGTCCCTGCGACCCAGTTAATGACCGCCCCGCAGACGCGCCACCTAGCCTCGTTCCGATATAAATACGCCTACTACACTTGACCTCCAAAGTTTTTATTGGAAAGCACGTGCTATTGAGATCGTATGTAGTAAACAATCCTGTTCAAGTGGGCGTTGTGTATCGATTATTCTGTTATGACATCTTCTATTTACAAACAACTCCTATAAATAACTTCCACAATATACTACGGCACTAGTGAGCTCGTTCTTAAATATTGAACTCTGTATTTAAAGTGTATTTAAAGATTAAATCAAATAATATTTTAACATTGAATATACATATACAACAGGAACTAACCTTTTAAATATAGCAAATTCCAATTGAATCGTCAATAAATCCCTACAAAATACTTGCGAGTCCAATGGAGCGGACTGAGTGGGGAAGAAGCAACAGGTCGCGATACGTTTTAATTGTCGGCCGATAAGCATCGCCGTCACCCGAGCGCGACACGGACACGACGCGAAGGCACCGCACAGTACGATGACCGGCCGGACCCTAAACGAATGCATTCTATAAAGTGCACTATACAATTGTATTTTATTTAACATTGTATTATCTACTTTCAAAGTAATTAAAGTTATTTTATACACCCGCGCGGCTTCGCCCGCTGGTACCAATGTACATAGGCGTAACTATACTATAAACGGTATTTGGAAAAATTGGTTAATCATTTTAGTATCTATATTTTAGCATGGTTATCTGTAGAATGCACTTAATAAAAAGTAAATGTATTGTTTTTTATTTTGCTTACAAAAAAAGTCGTATTAGAAAAATTATAGGTAGGCGGTAGGACAACAGCGTAACTAAACACGTAAATGTCACTAACCCGGACAAACAGAAAGATTAAACAGAAATATTGAAATTGTTTGATTGTGTTTTGATGTTGTGTAAATAACTAAATATATGCTTATTTCAAAATCACGGACAGACACTTTAATTTTATTTATATCTATAGACTATAGATGCACTTATAGTGGCGTTTTACTACGTAGCTATGAAGACACTAGTTCGATAACGAACTTTAGTAAGTATGTGGTTAATTATACAGAAAAATTTGCTGTGAATTAAATTTAGACATTGACAGTACTAAAATACAACTGCAAATAAATCTCTATACGCAAATTTCCCTTTATTACGTACCCGAGCTAGTTAGTTGACCAGTTTAATTGGAACTATCGCTTCGCTAAGCCTTCATTTCGATTTGGGGATGAGAAGGATCTTTAAAACTGGCGTAGAGTCCAGCCACTGAAGTTGCATAAAATGGTGTTGCGCAAGCCGCAAGGGACTAAGGTAAACATTTCAATATCCTTTGTTTATTTGGACCACAGTTTGCTAACAAACATTAGAAGTGTCAGGCAATATCGCCGTTTGGCAAACTGCTGGAGAAACTTTGATTATTGATACAATCATTAAGCGCATAAATGATAAAGGCCCACTTAGTTGTTTTGTTTGTGTTTCATCTGAAACGTTCAATACCAGTAACGATTGGTCGACAAAAGTGCTCATTTTACGACATATATGCAAATGTATAAAGGCACTCAAAGTTCACTGAATATTTTAACTTATACTGTAATTTGCATTATAAAAAAAATATGAAAGTTTATACATTTGGACTTTTAGAAACTTATCTAATCCTTAGATCTCGGATATTATTTGGCCAAATAACGCGGCTCGCGTAGATCCTTGTTAACACATTTTCATTTCCGTTTCTGATTATAAAGCCTGGATTCGATTAGATTCAGAACATTAAATAAAATGTTCACCAAACAGCTCGAACACTTCAAAATTCCGTCGATATATCATAAAATATTATCAATATAAAATCCATTGAGATGGAATAGCTTATATGCAATATGAGCGTTTCATAAATTAGCCTCTCGCCCACACGTAGCCTCCAAGTACCACTATCATTATACTGGGAGGCTTTGTGCCAGCTCACGCCTTCAAACTTAAGAATATGACCGCCGAGTGCAACGATCCAAGTCATAAAGGCAGCTCCTACTACGATTGCCGAACTCATTATCGTTAATTGTTATATTATTCATATTGCATATTCAATGTTTTCAATAGAATCGTATGTAACAAGTATGTATATTAGTTACATATACGCTTTTTACGTGTGAGAACATTTTTTATTACTAAATATATTTATTAAATTGTAACTTGCATGTACGAGTATTACCTATGTTGTTATTACCGTAAGCGGTATAAACAGGTGTCTCTGATTTGCAATTGCATTAAGTTTTAAACAGCTTTGCGAGGCGCCTATTCAAATTGCGTGATATTTTCAATTCATTAATATGTATCTATTTGTTATTTATATATTGAATGACTTTTATTTTGTTATACATAAGTATATATTAAAAAAGGAAATAGAAGCCGTAGTGGCGCAGTGGGCGTCAAATAGCGTCTACGCATACACGTGATGGCTGTAGGTTCGATATCCACATAAAATTATTGCCTTTTCTCCATAGCATATTAAGTAAATTAAGGTAATTTGTAACCTTCTTAAATTTTATACGTTATATTTTACTTCGGTAGAGCAATAAGAAAAGGTATTGTGTAAAGGGCATTGTAATCCGAGGTGCCGGTCATTTCGCAAACGTAAACATAATCCAATTTGGGTCAGTATTTATTGTAATTTGAACAGAGACGTACTTAGCTGCTGGCCAATAACTTATTATACAAATGTCAATATCGTGCCCGCTTCGATAATATTTAGCGAGTAGCGTTAGTTTTTAACGCAAAAAGAAGTGAGAAAATTTTATTTTTATTGTAGGAGTCAATAATGTGTAGGGATATAAAATTTTAATTATTATTGGTACGTGATAAGTTGTTAAATAATTAAAATAAAAAGTGGAAGAACGCCCGAGCTTTTAAGTAATTTTAATTGGAATTTACAGCTGCGAAAATTTTATACGTGCTATTTATTAATGATGGGGTGAAAATTACTTTATGTTAGTTAAGTATTTATATTTCTTTGGATAAGTTAAATAGTGTCATAGAAATAACGTACCTAAGAATTTTTAATGGAATAAATTAAGTAACGACACCTGCTAAGTGTTGTTTTATAGACAAACATTTATATAACAGTAGTAAAAAAAAACATGAAAGCCACAAGTTTGTTTAATATATTATTAAGATAGTTACAAAATATATTTTTAAGTTAAGTATTAACGTAAAATTTTTTTTCTAAGTATGTTGATTTATGACACAACAGTTGACAGTAAAACGAATTTAAAAAAAAGGTAACGTGAGTTAAACTACCTTAATTCGTTTTACTAGGAAAACGAGCTTTTAAAAAAATATATCCCAATTTAGAAGAAAAGTAATAAACGATCTTTCACCAGATACTGTCCATGTATTCGCAAATATGTTTGTTTATATAAATATATTTAATTTAAATTATTCATGTCAATATTGAACGTTTAGTTAACCCTACGAACAGTTATAATGAAATCACCTCCCGCTGATAGTCGGTGTAACAAGAAATATAGTGCATATTAACTAAACAAGCGATTTATGTGACAACTTCAGCTTTATGAAAGCTACGGTTATAATTTAGCATAAACATTAATGTTTTAAACTATTAAAAGGAAGTAATAATTTAAAAAGGTTTAAATAACATGTTATTTTATAATTTAAACTACTTTAAACTAATTTATAGGAAATTTAATTTGTCATACAAATGATAGAAATAAAAACAGACTGATTATTAAATTATTATATTTCAAACATGTAATACTATGTTGAATTGTATAACATTACGCACGACTCATCAGGTTAGAGATAGAAATTATAGACTCACTGAACTAGAAACTAAGTTAATTAACAATAATTTATGATACAAGTCATCGAGCTTGAACTATGCGATATGCGTTAATGGCTATAAGCTATAAACTGTGCTTTAGCAATCGATACTGAAGGACCAGTAAATTTCACAATTTTAGACAATCTGCATATATGAAGGCACCTACCTATACATTTTTTTGGATTTTTCAGCTTCACATGTAGTAGGGTAGGCAGAGGGAACCTAGTGTGATATATGAGTACATTATATTATACAGTCAATCACCACGCTGATTTTTATATATCTACTAAAAGTTACGAATCAAGAAATATACCTACATTTACTTTTAACAAAAGAAATAAAATAAATAACACCAATAATATCGCTATAAAAAAGTACTTATAATGTAATAATTAACATTTATTGATATTAAAGGGAAAAAATAAAACACAATAACCACCCTTAGCAATCGACATCTAAGCTAGAAAAGTAAAACGTACAGCACCCGGATCGCGCATGAGAAACGATTAGGCCGTGAGTGTATTGCTCATACGTTCACATGTTTTTCCCTCAATGGCGCCCTGCTTGAATGTGAAGATGTTCTTGGTTCCAAGTAATGCCCTATTGACTGTGAAGCAAACTTTTATGAAAGGGTACGGAATGTAATCTACGTCCCTTTATAGCAGTTGATGCGAAAATATCTGTAATGTAGATACCTACAAGACTCCTCGCATATGGAGATCTGGTATAATTCTGGTTTCTAATCTTATGGGAAAACTATGATAACTGACTAGTTTTAAATATTTTCTCGCTTTCATTTAGCTTTATGAATACATTGTTAAAAAAGTTGCACTTTCGCAAAGACAAAACATCGACGTAGACATGCGGAAAATAAATGCGCATTATGTTATAGGTACAAAATACCTAAGAGCCTTTTAGGGTTAGGTATGAACAAAGCGAGGAAGGCCTTGGAAGCGGGTTTGAGAACGTTCTATTAGAAATAGGTAGGTAGCCTTAGTGCAACTGCATTATTGCAACACCGGGCCTTGCATTCGCCGACCTACAACGCCGACCATGGACCGAAATACCCGCTTTCGCGTTGTGCCCACTACAAACCTACACGTTCAATTTGTTGTAATACTAATCATAAACAAATCCTTTTATCTCTACGTATCTTCCACATTATATGTTATATGCAAAAAAGTCTAGGGTTGTTTTACATACATTGAATCCTCAATTTTGCTTCAATCATTTTACCAGACCGAGAAAAACACACATCTCGATAAAGTATGAATGTGAAAGAAATTAATCAAAAATCTTTAAACTAAGCCCATCTTTAAATTAATACCCATCTTAATAAAGTTATACAATTATTAGTACTACAAAATTTTACTTTTATTCAATTTTTACGTAATATGAGCTAACTTTAAGAGGTTTCAATTATAACAAATTTCAAATCTTATGTAATAAATTCTTTTAAAAAGTTACTTTGAAGGACTCGCTCCAAATTGTTTTCAAGGTTTTCTACTAGCCCGAGTTTTGTTTATTTCCCAAAAGTTTTGTTCTACTCTCTCGCAATCCTTGGATTTTCGGAATTAAATTTATATATCAAGAAAACATTTTACGAGTTCTCGAGTAAGATAGTTAAGTAATGTTGTAATGTAATCCATACTGAGAAATATCATCCAATCGTTACTCTTAGCAAAGCTATAAGCCTATAAATTGCAAAGGAACGCAAGTGACTGTATACAAACAGGCATTTAAGAATATGGCGTAACGGCCGTTCCACTTCGATAGAAGACGCAAAACATAAGATATTATGTCTAAATGATATAATAATTACATCAATTATACTGTATCGTTGTTATTTACATTTAGTTCATGTTATTTTAAAGTGTATAAACTATTATATAGTTAGTTAAATACCATTATTATTTTATATCTTCTTAAATCTACGTTATAGTTTTTACGAATGTACTTATATTTTCATCAATTACTAAATTATTATAATAAAAGAATACAGAAAGAAGAAGAAGAAGAAGAAGAAAGAACAGTGAAGTATAACCGAAAACAACTAAAACACAAATATGAAACCTGACAAAGTTCACTTCCCAAGCTCGACATCTTACACGGTTATTGTAGACGGTCACGTCGAATACGATCAACACGTTGAGAGACATCGCAATCCAGACTGGACTGGGCTGGGCTACACTACGAGCACAATCGCAAGTAGAATGGACGTTGTCGATGCAACCGCAAACTGTTTGTATTCAATTCCGCCGAGCGTTGTATCTGTTGCTCTTAGACACGAATACGGTGAACTGAACAATGGATCGAGCATCGAGATTATTAAATTATATTACTACTTTTGCCTAGCATTGTTCTCTATATTTTGAAGGATAAATATAATAAATAGAGAATTGTAAAAAGTCATTCGGCTCTCTTGTTTCCGCCGATTGAGGAAGGAATATGACTTTGAATCAATATTCATAAATTTAATTATTTCTGTGGCAGTTACTCTTTGACAAGATATTGCATCGTAGTTTATGTCAGCCATCTCGTAAAATATCGAATATCTATATTATATTTGCGGTTTAGTACACTTTCAATTTTATGTTAGGTATATGAATATTGTTTTTTTTATGAAAGAGACAAGTCGAACGGACGGGTTATCTGGTGGTAAGTGACCACCGCCGCCCACGCTTCCGTATAACACCAGAGGCCACGAGCAGCGGCCAGGAGCACCGTTGCCAACCTTTAGGGTGGACATAGACGCGCTTTTTGAAGGTACCCAAGCCGCATCGACCTGGAAACACTGCTACAGGTAGACGACTGCACAGATTATATAAAATATAACATGAAATATATTTCTATTATATATATAAAAAGAAGAAATAATCATAAAAAAAAGTAAACGGTACAGAAGATATTTACAATTATTATTAGTAAATAATAAATAGCTCCTTGTATTCTATTACCGACTGGCGCGTCAGTAATAAAAGGCGCATCGTAAATTGAGCACCATTTTCTTTGAAGTTTATCCTAGCTTAAGATCCCATTATCATATACAACATTTTAAATATCGACAGACAATAAATAGGTGGTGAGTTGTAAAGGCAAAATATTTACTTTACAACCCAACAAAATTTCAAAGAAATTCTAAGACAAAAGCGCTTTAGGAAAAAGTTGGTCGTTTTGAAACAAAAGGACGTTCCAACGGAGGGACGCGTAGGGGTCTGTAAATCAATGTAGGCGAATAATAAAATTGCAGGGTCGTGGAATTATAGCTTACGGGGAATTCGAGGCGACATCTGGCAAACGTGGCAGGTACAGTTACAAAAATTATATTAATTTTGAAAACATTTAAACTTATTATTTATGTTCCAAATTAAGTTTGAAGAAATAAATATTACGTGGCGCGAAATTGTAGTGAAGTTAGGCCACATGTACCTGTATGTATAGATTTAAGAACCACAAAGGGTAATATTTTTTACAAAATATATTTCTATAGTAATACGCAGTAGGTATATCTCGGAAATATGTCCTATTTTAGCTTCCTTCTGTGTCCATAGCAGGATAGGCAGAGGGAACCTGGGAACCGCGTTAAAAGACTGTTCCTATTAAATTAAATACTTAATTACCCCGAATGCGAATCGAACACACAACCTGTCATGTTTACAGTCGCACACTTGTTCCCCTGAGCAACGACTGGCCTAATAGAATATTGGAATTATGCATTTTTCACAATAGCCATGTACTTTCAAATGACTAACTCAATAATAAGTGTAATGAACTTTAATATGTAATAGCATCCATGTATATGTCAAGGCAATATGATCCCTTCATCTTGTGCGTTGCAGCAAATAATGCATTGTGCAGCGTTGTATGCCAAGGTTAGTTTGGCGTGATTACTTTACCTATCCTTGTAAGCTTCATGCGTCAGTTTCCAATTATATTATATTAAAATATCGCAGTATAATAAGTCACACATGAATCTGCCTCATGACGCATCAGGTTATAGGTTCTATTTCCACTAGGGAGAATGAATTATTATTTAGTAATATCGCTCTGGTATCAAGACAAGAGCGCGGCGGCGGAGTTCCATCAACATTCGGCGAAAATGGAGAACGAAATCTTAAAACTATCCTACTATAACTATGCGGGATAAACCGTAAAGCTAAAAAAAATAAGAATTTAGTACAATTTTGTTAGTAACATATTTAGGTCTGACACGTAGGTACAGATAAAAAAATAACAGAGAACCATATATATCCTTTTTATTTCAACTCAAGTTACTTACAACAAACTTGGTTCCTAAGTTTTGAACCTTGAAATTATAATTTAACAAAACAATGGAAAGTGGCGTATGTTTTAACTTTAGTATGTAGAACTGCTTCATGTATTATGTACCTAAGCTCCATGTTTACGTCAACTTTTACACAGCACTACTGGTCAAACATCACGTTACTTTCAAACCAACATAACTAGCAAGCAACTAGTCATGTTCTACATTAAAACTAAAAGTAACAATAATAAAATTTAATCCTCTTCCTCTATGATGGTACAGGTGGTAGTGGTGGTGGTACAATATGTCAATTTAAATCTAATCCTTGACTACGTGATCAAACATGAGTTCAACACTAAATAATAGATTAGAACAACTAGATGAAACAACCGACTACTATTACAACGGAATGTATATTGTCAAAGATAAAACGGGCCGACGTCGACAGCGCTCCAGTAGGCACTATGTAGAAAACCGGACGGTAAACAAAGCGAGGGTCAACGCCATTGCAGTGCTGCACTCCAAGTAAACAGATCAACATACTAAATACTAACATTTTTAACGCCTGGTATGCAAAAAAAATATTAAATTAATGATCGAATGTAGGTTTGTATTCAAGTTTAAATGTAAATAAACCAGTTTTGTCTCGTCAATAACATTTTTTAAGTATAAAGTGAGACCGTCGTGGCGTAGCGGCACAAGGGTGTGACAGTAACGCGACGGTTGTGGGTTCGATTCCCATGCGAGGAAATGAAATATTTACGTTTATAATTCCATTTCTTCGCTCTGGTGTCGAGGCAAAAGCGCGCGTTGAATTCTGCCACTCAACACGCCTCCAGAATTCGGTAGAAAGTGGGTAACGGAGTGTCTTAACACTAGGTTCCCTCTGCCTACCCTGCTGTGTGCGGGATAGAGCGTGAACCTATAAAAAAAATATAAAGTATCAAAACAAAAGTTGTACTAAGAAAAGAACTATACTAAAATTATTTTAAAAAGAAAATGTAGGGCAGCGAAAATATATAGCAATATTTCGATAATAAATTGAATGCCATAGTGATTTTCGTTTGAAATGCAACGTCAACCGGTGATATTGCAACTTTACACCGCTCAAATACATTCGAATTCTAAATAAAAACTTACTTAGCGGTCTGTGACCCCTCCCTCAGTTCACCGAGACATTAAAATGTTCGTAATCAAACGTCAAACGATGGGAGAGCAAGATAAGAACTCGTAGAGCAATATATCGCGATTGAGGGTTCACATTCATCGATTAAACAGCTAATAAACATAATTTTTCATTTAAATAATTCGGCAAGACTCGTAAAGCTATTATAAAATGATACATTGAAAACGTCGTTAATAGAGATTTATTTATATTTGCGGGACGTCGCATATTTCTGCGTTCCATTTTTATTCTGGCACAAAAAAACGTTGTTAAAGTAGGAGTATAATTAAATAATATAACATGACAGGTACAAATAAAAAGTGACACCTGTATCTTAAATGAGTCGTTTAGGTTCACAATATTGGTAATTCGTATGAAAAATAATATAAGTGTCGCTCGAGTTTAAAATTATTATTCGTATATTCGTTATTTCTTATTTTTATTTTATAATAAAATTGCTTGTTATCTAAAATGATAATTTGTAAATGACTTGTTTTATCTGTGAGCAACTTTAATATGGTGTTTAAATAACTATTTTATTTTATTTTGTTTATACAATAGCCAAACAGTTTACAGTCAAGTTTATATGTCTTAATTGTAATAAGTTTTGAACGTTGTCGGTTTTTATCTACATTGCAATAAAAACGGAGAATATCGATAATATAATACAAAAAGATCCATTTGAGCCGTGTGTATTTTATTTAAATATTGTTTTGGACAATTCAAAAATTTGTATAAAATTTATAATAATGTTTTATTAATAAATTATTATACATTTGCATTATAAAATATAATTATGACCTGTTGTCACCTAATAATGATGTCAAATAAAGAATTAATAAATAACATTTACATTGCTTAAATCAATAAGTATTGAGAGAATTTTCTTTTATGTTTATTGTATGTATAACACATTATTACATACACTTTAACATTTAAAAATCAAAACGCTCACGCCTTTATAATAGCCGGATTAAACAAAGAGATCATAGAGTTAAGACAATCCGTTCACTAGTTTCCGCCCAATTTTCGAGAAATTGTCTTGAAAATGAAAATTATTTAAATACCCCAAACTGAGATCGAACTCACAACCCACCATTTTTAACCGAACGCAGCCCCACTGCGCCATATAATACTAACCCGTAACGTACATACAACGTACATACGTGCAGCATAGCGTACGTAGCGTAAATCGTGACGCAATCACACGTAGCCGAGGTCGTAAGTCGTTATCGTAACAACTAGCCAGCTAGCGACTACTAGTGAATGGTCTGCAGGAGATCGTTTCACACGGCGGTGGCGGGTGAGTAATCGTCGTAGTGAATCTATAAGCATTAAGCACTATTTCCGTCCGGCGCGCTGGGAACATTGGCTATCGTTCGCGCGACGCGGTGGGCGTGGGCGACCATTAGTTCCCTGACCTCCTTTGCGATTACGAGACATTATATGTACTAAGTATATAAGACAATGATAAACCTAATTTGCGAAATTTTCATTCGTTTCTCTTTAGTTCTTATAATTTTGAAGGGATTTTTACATACAAATGGGCAACATGTGCATTTTTTTAATAACTCCTAGTTCGGATCCATTTGACGCTTATGTATATCAGAAAATCGTTAAAAAGTACGACATATTTACGAACCTCTTTATATTAGAAAACACAATAGCGCGATTAAGCGAGAAGAATATCGAGAATGATTTTAAAAATGTGCATTAGATCCGGTAGTATAGCCTGGTAGTGGTGTGGTAGGGCGCAGGCGGAATGCGACGGGCCTCCACAAAAAGCTTCGTTACCTGCCTGCCATTGACCTCGGCTCGATTAGCCGCGCCACGTCGTGATGCATCGATGCAGCGCGCGGACCTAATCCCAGCTTTTTTTTCCAACTAAGCCTTTGTAAAAGGATAAATTAATTTGGAGCACCGAGTCTGTATTAGCCTGTATTTATTAATTGTTTTACCTAGTTTTTTTTAAATTTTTAAATCTTTTAATGCCTTTTTGTTATAAATAATTTGATGCGGTTTGGCCTAGGACCACAATAGGCAATGTGTAACGATTATTATTATTTTACTAGGGAAGTAAAATAATAATAATCGTTACACATTAATTCTGGTAAATTAAATTAAATTTGGTTTTTGTTCTTAATTAATATATTACACTAGCTAGCTATAATTTTACCTGCAACTTAGCCCAAGTAAATCGAATGGAAATAAGTAAGGTTCGTAGGAACGCATGACAAATTCTAACCGAGGTAACTATGACCGGAAGTACAGTGGGTTACGTCGAAAAGTTTAACCTGATGTAACAGAGTCCATAGCATTTCTCTATAAAATTACTATTTAATATAAAAAAATTGACAATTTTAACCAGTACTTCCTGAGTTTAGCGGTATCTTCGAAACAAACTTTTCAGCATTACAATACAAGTATAGAAGTATAGATACTTACATTTCGCAGCTCTCTCGTATAACGTGTAACACAATTTTGTAATTACCTGTAAAACAAAAACAAATATATGAACAAAACGAACAGTTGCAAACGTTAGTTAGTATGAAGAGTTGGTACAATAATTTAGTGAAATAGCATTAGGACATCAGAACCAGCGAGGGTTGCTGGGCAAACTGTTTAGTATTCGGAGAGCGACAAGCGCTGTCCATACAAAAGATAACGATGTATATAAGTAGAGCTCACAGTAAGCCTAAATGTTTGATGAAACTAGACCTAAATCAGTGACTTAGTAGTTTTTACTATATTGTATGAAGAATTTCCATTTCATTGAAAAATCATAAATCTTGGCATACTACTTGTTTTTCATTTCAATTAATTGGTAGAATGTACTTTTAAATATTTTGTACATATATATATCTTATATTAGTAAGTAGTATGTTATGTTATTATTAGTAGTTTCACTAAAATTTCCAAAAAGAGTTCCACACAAGTTTCCACACCTTTTACATAATAATTTAATGAAAAAGACATTGGATTTAAAATAAAATCCACAAAACAAAATTCCTTTTGGTATTAAAATAGCAACAACAAGAGAGAGAAGAGAGCAATCATTTTAATAATGAGAAAGCAAATTGCAATGTATGCAGTTCATTAATTGTAGACTCATTTGCATATCAGTAGCGAAACGAGGCTTGCCAGAACAATGCTCGTATAAAAACAGCAATATTAATTGTAAAATTGAGGAAAATTTAAATTCGATATAAATATGAATGGGGTTTAAACAGAATTTGTTGTGGTAGGTAAAAACTTATTAGAATTAATTAAATATAAGTAATTTTAACGCATATACGCGTGTTCAAGATGTGTTCACGCTTTATTCCGCATAAATCAGGGAAGGAGGCTAAGAGTACCTAGTTTTAAGAAAATTCGTTTTACTTTGCCAACCAGAGAATCAGAATAGAACTTACAACGGTCGCGTTCACTATCAGACGTTGTGCCTCTACTCCAAGATTAGCTCAATTATCGCTTAATATTATTTTAACTTACATTTTGTATTTATTGCTGGGAGTATCAAGAATATATTACTAGTTTTATTATAAACGGACAAATGTAATAATTATATACAAGAAAATGTAAATCCTTAAAAGGATTAATTTAATATGGAAATTAAGATTAAACGTTTTTTTAGTATCTCACATCTATTTGCATAAAATTAATGTAGCTCTCGTATTACGAGCTACGAATTCCTCGTGTGATATATTACCGTAACAAGTTCATTAGTTCCTCTATTTAAATTTGGTCAGATAAAAATTATAAAATCAATAGAAAACCTCATCGTATTCTCACTCATACCTAAGTACAATATCAACATTAGCTAGTAAAAGACGCGTAATATGTTAAAACTTATATGAAAAATTGTATAATAATGTTCCAATAAACATTATATTCTAATTCTATTGACAAAGGGATTTTTGTAGACAATATGGCCCTTTCTTCTGGCACGAGACACTTTCCCCCATCGCCGAAGGGTACGGACAGGTTTTCAATTATTTATTGTGTCCGGTTTTTGAAGCAGGTGATACAAAGGTGTGCCCGTGATAAATTACGCTAAACAAACTTTATGGAATCGAAAGTCAATTTGAGTTAACGCTAGCTGGTCGTTGCTGCATCCCTGGTTACGTTGACGTGAAAGGTGTTGGACATCTGTCAGATATGTTTACTTTTATAAAGATTCTTTTTCGTTGTTATTGCTTCGTTGGTGGCTTACTTTTGACATTTATAAATAAAAGAGACGTAAAGTTTGTGCCTATTAAATAGAAATACGTGTATTTTAATTTATTTATTTCATGTATGTCTCGCTCTACGTTTTACGAATAAGACAGATATAACCTAATGTTTCATGCTGTTTTCATTATATTTTATATTTATACGTAACGTAGCATCAGTAACACGATTACAATCTTCCAATCATAGTATAATTTTATCAATTTTCTATTTATTACGAAAATAACAGAAATTCTACAACCAGAAGTACACAGGCCGTAAAACATACACGAATCTATGTTTCGCAGCATTAAATAGATTGCATCGACTCCAAGGCGAACCTGTCCTCTAGAATACCATCACTGCATAGATAATTTCGCAATCCCAATACTTCATAACATCTATACCAAAATATATACAAGAAAACCTTTATTTGTCACGGCAATACGTGAAAAATTAATGTAAGATTAGAGCGAACCGTATCTACGATACGAGAGCCGGAGGGCACGTAGGTACTATACGTAAATAGGTTCGTTAGCGGTAATTACAACTGAGATAGTGGCAATAAAATGTCTGTTATTACTATCCTAGTACATTATTCCATTAGCTCGCCACGATTTTACGATATTTCACTGAATATTAAGTATGGCGAAATTTGTGTTCGATGTTCATCCATGGACGGGATTAAAAGTACGCGTGCTCCGAGACCACGACCACTCAGAATTTTAATGTTCCTTTCAAGTTTTGAGCTTGTTTATAGCAGGGCCTCATGAAAGCGAGGAGATGTTTTATGGACAATTTTATTACTTCATTGCCTCAATATTCTGTAAAGAATACTAATTAACGCAGGCGTGCTACAAAAATAACAGTCATTACAACTTTAAAGGGTACCTCTTTCATTGTTTAAATTAATTAACGAAAAATAGTGGTAAGAACTGCTCGTTTACTGGTTTAAAACTGCTGAGGTATCCGCAGAATTTTATTACAAGGAAACTGCAACAGGCAAAGCCAGCTGGCACCAAACGAGCGGACATTCTAAGGTCACTTCGGTAGGTACATCATTTCAAATGAGGGTAGATGTGCGCCGGCGCGGCATTCACAGGCGGCCGTGATTAATGAGCGATCGGGCCGGTGCGGATTAGGGTTGTCGCTTCGGGCCTACGAGTTAAACGCTTCCGATAAGCCCTAGGTGGTGATTAGTGTGATTGTGTTAGTAGAACTGACTGATTCGCTTATTAATGAACCGTACTATAAAACATTTGGCCTCCGAGCATTTATTGAAATTTAACGTTTTCTTCTTAATTAAGCCCATTATTAATGTAAGTAATGGTAATGTCATGTAAATTAGACATTATCATCACACATGTAAATTTAACGTGTTAATTTAATAATACTAAGAATGTTTAAGAATTATAAATACTCGTTTAAAATATCCAAGATATCAGAGAATAATAGATTCCTGGAGTATCACTCCAGGTATGTGATTGAGATAAAAGTTAGATATAGTAGTGTACCAACCCTAAAATAAGTAGTTAATAATGTTTCAAAGTACAACAAATCCACAATATAAATTTCTGTAAACTGTAGTGTTAAGAACGCTATTGTCGAGTTTAAAATTTAGAATGTCTCCCCCATCACCACTTCTTTACCGCTTGGACTCTTAAGGGATTACGCAGCTGAGTCCTAACTGATTAATGACGAAAACTTTTGAAACGCTTTACTTGATTTATGATTTTGAAAATAAGCTTTTCTGGTAATTGGACAAAAAATGTTTTTTGCGAACTTTGAAGAAAAGGCACATGGTGTCAAATTACGGAATAGAATAGAGAATAACTAATACGGATTTTGGAAAAAGAAACAAGCCATAATATTTAATACTAAACTATATCACGGAATGAATTATTAAAATGAAATTACTTGAGAGCATTCATTTTGATTTTGAGCAAGCATTGTAACACACACAATACTTTTCACAATATTTTTTTTTACAGTGTACAGAAATACACTTTTCTACTTACATATTTATATTAATTTGATATTTAACAAGTGTTGTCAAATTTAGTTCGCTAATGGTCATGAATACCTAGCTGCTTGGTACCTGGTTAGAGAGGTGAATTCATTAGGCACACGAGATTGGAATAGTATAAAGCGTAATTAAAAATTTCAAAGTCAAGTGGGTTTGCGAGTTAGGGCGTGAATAACGAGCACAATGCCTAGTTATTACAGTAATTGAAGTAGGAAACCTTACCAACAGCGCATTATTAGAGTGTGTTGGGGCAAGCGAGGGGATAGAGCACAGGTTTATAAATAAACAACTAGTTCGGAGACTAATTTATTTCCAGCATATCATCAGGATTTCGAGGGGCTGCACTGTCTAATAACATTTTTAATTGAATACCGAACCAAACTCACTACCAACGAAACCAAACGAGCAAATGACACACGTAAATACTTAAACATTTTTTGAACTATCCAAGTTTATACAATCTACGAAAAGTTACAAAAAAACACCGATTACAAAAAATACTTTTAGATTTAAAAAAAAATTATGAAATTTTTGGCAACACGACAGATGCGCTCATTAATACACTTGAAGGTAGCAAACACGATTAGGCACTATCAATCAACAACAAGTGATCGATAGAGCCGATAGCGCCCCGGCTCACCCCAGCGACGTCGGGGCCCCGCTAACCTAATATGCGAATGCGAGGGTCCAAAACACAACATCTGGATGGGACACAGCATTGTTTTCTTTTTAATAAACTTTAACATCTGTAAATATGGTATCTGTGAATGTGATCATTATGTTTATAGGGAACAAAAGGGTTGATTATAGCATAAATATCGTTTAAAGATATCGTTATATTATAAAAATATATAATATTCTGAAATGTATATTAATCATATTCTTCACGTGTCTTTCACAAAATTACAATTTATTCTAACCTACAATCCTTAGGCTATATTATATACTTAGGCGTAAGGAGAAAAGCAAAATTCACTTTTTTCTTTTCGTCAACAACAATAAATACGTATGTTGAAAAAAAGATGAAGAAAATCTTTTTTTCGATTAGATTTATTAAAAATCAGAGTAAGCGTAAAATATGTAATCATTCGAATAATAAAAAAAAATCTCTTCTAGTGTGTTTAGTCTGTGGCACACAATAGGGCGGTATGTGAACAGGCCGGGTGGGGTCCGGGAACGTCACATAATAACCGCCATGGGCTATTGCACGATCGTCGAAATTTAACTGAGGAACATTCTTTGCTTTAACTTAATATAAGCTAGCAAGGGAATAATATAATAAAAAATATTATTAATAATATTTTCTTTGGTGTTATTTGACGACATCGGTGGTTTAGGGTTAAAATTAAAATTGATAAAAAGTTAACACAGTTATGGCATATATTTTTCAGGTTTGCCATGCAATATTTCTATCCCATAACGGTTTCAAAACAAGGATTAAGAAATAACAACATTTCATACAAAGTTCAATCCTCAATACAACGTAAAAAAGAATCTACGATATTTCAATCTCTCGACTAAAACTTTAAAACATGTGTTCTCTACACAAAGATTCTAATACCAGCGATAAGAAACATGTGATCAGTTCCAGAGTACCTTAGAGCATAATTTCCGATCGTGAAGGTGGACGTGAATGGGTAATTCCGAGGACTATAACGGTCCAGTACATCACGACATTTGCAATCGACGATGTCCACGTAAACCTGAGGTATATAATTTCATCGGTACAACATTCTAATGTTGGTAACAACCTAGGACACCGCGGTCCTTGAACAAATATTGTGAAACTTGACTAAATAAATGGCATGGGGATTTAATATTGGTTAAGGGATTTTGAAATCTAAACCCTAAATATAGGGATTGTATTAGGATGCATAATATTTAACGTACGAAGTGAGTTAGCGCTTTTATTAGTTATAGATTGTACTATTTACAAGGCCCGTTACGCTATAAACAGTTGACAAATATGTTTATTTAAACAATGATTGTGAAATATATTTGAAAGTTATACCTAAATATATTTTAAAATAAATTAAACCTAAAAATATTTTATTTTTTTGTTTTGTAGATAAGTACTATTCTATTCTTTGATTATGGCGTTTCGAATGTGTGAGTTGATTAAAATCTTCCAAAATTTAACTTACATTGTGGGCAGTAATAAATCTTAGATCTCCATAAAGTAAAATATAATTAGGGTTTTATTTATGAAATTTTCACACTAAAATAACAGAATATAAAAGAATAACTATCGTTTCTTACAAATAAATAGTAAGTAGGTATTTCGAGAAAACAGTAAAATGTCAGGAAAATAAGATTATTGCAATCTATGTAAAATATTAATTATTGCAATCTATGTAAAGTATAAATATTATTAATTAGGTAACTCTTGTACAAAAATAATTGAAATAATTAATTATTACAAAATTTCAAGATAACCCCAGAATTTGTGACTTATTGATCTTAGCCCCCATAGTTTATCAAAGCTAAAACAACTTACCGTTACTAATACAGGATAATAGTTCATATAGAGAACTAGGTATGTTTACTTACATAATTATTGATTTAAAAGTAGTAATGACTTTAATAATCTTTCTATTGGGTACATTCATTTTAAAGTTGTGAAGAATGTAGCAAAATGAAAATTGTCGCATACCGCAAAACGCTCTAACGAACAAAACACGTAGGTATATTAAAGATGCGTAAAAAGAAACTAATGTTATAAAATATATTATATAAAAAAATATAATATATATTAGCACAAAAACTACTGACCCAAAAACTCTTAAAAAGTACTGTCCAAAGTTACATAACATAGTCTATATTAAAATTGTATATATTAATGTATGTTGATTCCAAAATAATAAAAAAAATATGAAAATGATGGTTTAAAGATATAAAATATTTTCACATCAGAAAATAAAACGAATTCAGTGTATTAAATAAATAATCGTATAGCTCAAGCGAGAGATTCCGGGGACAGGTCGCTAGTATATAACAAAATATAATATAAGTTTGGCAAATAATTCAAAAGCCTAGTAGTTGCGAAGCCAAACAGCCGATGTTACCCCAAGCCAGATCCTATCTACCGATCGACCATCTGACAGGGTAGGATCAGAGCGTACAATGAAAATTTTAAAGGGCTGTTTGAATGAAACAGAGTCGCGTGCGGCAACACGTGCATCTCGGATTATGCTAATTCGTGTCATGTGTATTAGCGTTTGCGTTTAGTTTTTACGCATGGAGCACTTATATACTTATTTAATTACTATGATGCACTGTATATATAAGCACCTAATATGTCACCTTTTTTATTAAAATAACACCAAGTAAGTAGTTTAAATAAAAAAGAATTACCTACCAGAAAATGTTCATTACATCTTCTGGCATGACTTTTATATTTTTTGTATATACGATATGTTTGTTCGTTTAGATTCTAATGCAATAGATATAAGTACATGAAATTCCATCAGCTTTATATATTCTACATATACATAATACGTGACCTATATATTTTTTGAAAACACCCCTGTAACATTATACTGCATTGACATTATATAAAGTACAAAATCAGCATTATATCACAGAATAAATGTCTCATAAGAAAAAAATAAGACGAACGCAAATCTTGCAAAAGGAGTTAGGTAGTCGTCTCCTTGCATTCTCAAATGACACGGAACATAAAGAAACAAATAGAGCGTGAGAACCGCGGAAGGAAACAAAACGAAGGCATAACTTACTGCTATTTATTTAGGTAATACGCAAATGCGTACGCACGTGCCACCCCCGACTTGAAGCAACCCTTGTCATATATAAAATTACAAATCATTTACCAACAGATAGCACCAATCTCGACCTTATCGCTCTGATGTTATAGCCACTGGAGGGAATCGCAAAAATTGTAGGGAAATACTCTCGACTCTTTTAGTTCAAAATTAAATAGCATTGTTCGGAACCCTCATTAATGCAATATTGAGCTCTTGGCGGTACTTTGAAGGGACGATTTTATTGTGTGCGAAATTTATTAAGTACGAATATGTGAAAAGTTTTGATATCATGACATCACTCGAAGTTTTCACGGATCATATTACTTTATATGATCCATGTAAATATGCAAATGACGTGAATCACCATAAAAAAGTAATGTTGATTAAGATGACTCGTATATTATTTAAATGATAAAATTTTAAGTCCATATATAAATATTAATTACAAGTAAATTAAACTTCAAATTAAGAGGCTAGTAAAATGTCGTCATCTAGCAAGCAAAGAAACAGGGGCAGACGTGGAGAAGACATTGACATCACAAGATTCTCTGCTTGCTTCGTATAATAATATCATACCTACATCAACATTACAAAAAAAACACATTAAAAGCTATAAATACGTTCAATCAATTATTAACAAATAAAATAATACAAATTAAAAAAAAGATATGAAATAATTAAATATAACAAAACGGGGAAAGGGGGTCGCAACACCAAATAAACACCGGGCAGCGTTCCCATTAAACTCTTTCCATAATAAAGCCCGGGAACCGTCCAGATGGCGCTATCGATCGGGCAAGTGCGCGCGGGCGCGGGCGTCGTACTGACGGTATTATTTAATCACAATCTCGACGCGCGATTAGCATAACCATTGTTGCGTACGCGCTAGTAGTAGGTACGCTACACATGTTATCGCTTGGTGAATGAGTGACGACACCGTTGCACTATTCGCTATTTAAAAAGAATGAACGAGAACGAACGTAGATAGACGTCACGTTCGTATCGATCTTGACGTTTCTGTTATAATGCATCTATACGTAAATAATTGATTTATTGTTATAAACGCAAAATGACAATGTTTTTTCTATACTTTATATTTTACTATAATTTTTAATTTATTTAAATTTATATTTCCATTTATTTCTTCGTTCTGGTGTCGAGGCAAAACGCGGCGTTGAGTTTCGCCACTCAACAGGCAATGCCTTCAGAATTCGGCTGAAAGTGGGTGACGGAGTGTCTGAACAATACGTTCCCTCTGCCTACCCTTTGGTGCGTGGGACACAGCGTGAAGAAACAGATTTGATTTATTAAATTTACTGTTTAACTTTCTCTATGATAAGTTAATAATAAATAACAAGCAATTTAAAACTTAAAGCGAGCGCTACGTAAACACTGAAAGAGAAACAATAAACAACATAACACGATAACGAGTTGGAGTGCAGCAATAATCTCATAATCTAGCGGCAGCCGACTTCGCAGTCGGACACGAACAAAAAAAAACGAAATAAACGAGTTAACCCGCCGCGACATTCCCACGAGGCGACGTTTAACTTTGATGTTCCACAATACACGTCGAGTGTTTGTTGCGAAATATAAATTATAATAAGACACCCTTCGTTTACAGCATTGGTACGCGCAAGCGTGAACCATTCAGAAATAATAAATATTTACCGTGTAAAATTGAGTATTCTGTGACTGACCGACTTAGAACAAGTAAGACGACCAGAAATATGATTATTTATATTAGGATGGACGCCAAAAATATTGATAGATGATCTAAAGGTCTAAATTAGTTCTCAAATAATCTGTGTGTAAAGCTGTAGATTAATCTGTTCACTACAAGTTAACGTGATCCTTAGAACATATTAGCATAGAGTTTAAAATGTTAAAAACGTTCTCTAATTTGACGTAGTGCCGGGAGCGACCGCAACGCGTCTGACTAATTGCAACTCCCGTACTGATAATCCGTTCACAGCGGGAGGCATCCAAATTAAAAACCCCGAGTCCCGACAACTGTCCGGCAGGAACGGCCTGGATTACCGCTCCCACGGCGCCGCCCGGCCCCACTCGCCGAGGGGGAATTTGAAAACTTTCTCGCGAAACCCAAATCCGGAGATGAAATAGTAATTTATCAAAGGATTTTGAGAGCCCCAAGTAAAGAAAGCAATTGGTGTTGGATTTCCTTTATCGTCAGTTACAGGCATGTGCGAGACGTGTCTAAGGCAATCAAAGAATTCAATAAAAAAAACAAAGAAATAATACCGAAGATTTAGTAAAATTATGCCGCGTTAGTGACAATCATCAATCAGGATATGATTATTTATAAGGTTTTAGCATACAGTGCATGCACGGTGTATTACGCGTATACGAATATAACCAACTTATTAATATTCAAATGGCTTTAGGCGGGCGACGCTGGAGATCCCGGCGGCATTATTCTCATTTATATTACGGTGCGTGGTCAGCGCGGGTAAACATTGCAGCGAGTGGACTAGAGTGCACTCCCTTAACTAAATAATAACAATATCGCGTCCTGCAGCTGCCTACTTCAGACTTAGTTTTATTATGAACTAATAAAACTGAACACTTCAGCTATTAATATGGCATATGTAGGTAGTACGAAACTACGTAATTTTTAATATACAAATAGATTAAGAACCATCCCTATTTCTCGTCAGCTTGATCGGGCGTATACTCATTTCCTTCACGGAACAGCTGTTGTAAAGGTTACGCCTATAGTCTTGCACCTGCGACCCTTCCAATGTCATATTACTTAGACTCATTTAAAACTATCATGTTAAGTAATAGTGCAATTATTTTTTTACATTTAAAAGTAATTAAGAAGCGTTCGTTCGATTACTTAACAAAAGCAATGAGAGGTTACAGTGTTTAAGTTGCGTCGAAAAAAGGAGGTGGATAAAATCTTCTATCTTACATCGTGTCGCAGGGACACAAGCGTGTGCCTGGCAACGCGACAAGATGTGGATTGGATACCCAATCCAGAAAATGAAATATTTAAATTAAATCAGCTTCACGCTGTATGCTACATGATCCTAGTGTTAAGACACTCCGTTCCCCCAATTTCTGCCGAATTCTGGAGGCTTTGCGTGTTGAGTGGCAGAACTCAACGCCGCGCTTTGCCTCGACACCAGAGCGAAGAAATGGAAATATAAATTTAAATAAATACATATACATATAACAAATGAATGTATGTAACGATAAACTAATAATTATGGTTTATCAAGAAAAGGCCCTGGAAATTGTAGTTCAGTTGAAACTCGAAGAATGAAACAACTCTGATGGTCGGTAAGTACGATAATTCCACCACGTCCGTTTAGCCGCGGGCGCGCACGCACGCGATGGTCGCGCGTCAGTCGGGAGCCGGCCGCTCTTATCAAATGATACTTCTCGTCAATCAAATATGATCACTACGAAGACATGATACGACTGTTTGCCATGTCCAACTAATCTGGTGAACGATAATGACGCCCTGGCCGGAGTTCTTTGTGTTTTTCTCGCTAATTCCTGTACCGTTATGTTATGGTAACTGCTTCCTAGCTTTTTATTGAACGTTTGTTTTTCTATTCGTTTATATTTCCTATATATATATTTGGTGTTTAGACGGAGCGATATCTAAATATTCCGATTCACAAACATGGGATAAGCCGTTCACTCATAAAAAGACAGCAATGGATCGATGGGCAGTGTTCGTGACTATTATTCAACCCGCGAACGTACCGCCAGCGTACATCTGTTTCGTTCCTTTTGCCTCGCCTCGCATAATGAAACCGGCCCATTGTGAGGGAAACATCCACAAAAGAACACGCACTTCGAGCCGGTATTTTATAAGAAAAAAATAACAGAGGCTTCGAGTCTAAAAGGTGGGCGTCAATGCTGTCGGAAATGAGAAAGTCGGTGCAACTGTTATGACATACGCGGTTCGTTAAGTGTTATTGAAAATAAACAACAGTGCGAGCTTTAACGAAGCCAATTCGCATGTCAAACGCCGAAATATTTTACACGGCGGACACCCGCCCGTCGAATTGGAACGAGACACTATAATTATTGACAAGGGGTGAACAAATAGACAAATTAAAATTTCCTATCAAACCAAAACAATAAAAATAACCACCGGACCGGTGACATGGACACACCAATTTTGCTGCCAAACGGGACTTTTATATAAATATTGTTACGTTAACATGTATGTAGATACGATCACGGAAATTAATGTGGACACACTTACTTCTACATCGTATTTACATTACTTCTTTTATTCAATTTTAATGTGAACTTCAAGAAAAAGGTTTCCAAGTCGTTTCTTTGACATACGATGTGGTCCCAAAGTTTAGATGTTCAAGATAACTTTGTTAGCTCAAGAAGAACATGAAGAGAGGTGGATAGGTATAGGTTAAAAAGTTGGCATTATAATACGGGTAGTGCGGATAAATTGTGCTCCCCCCAGGCGGAGCGCCTGCGCCGACGATTAAGTGCACTTAATTCAGTCTAAATGTTGCCCGTCGGGGAGTTGCGAACTTGCTCCCGGCTTTTCAATGAGTTGGGGTGTGCTAGGAAATCTTTACGTTCGAGTTTCTGATGTGATCAAGTTCAAATTTGATATTGAATACGGTTACTAGCTGTATTAATAGACCTCGAACAACAGGAAGTTTAAGTTGAAGTTTACTTCTCTTTCGGTTTGGTCGATAGTACAAATTGAAAAGAATGTGATAAAATACGACATGATTTTTTGGTTTCGTATTTCCTCTGTACAAACGAAAAAGTATAACAAAACCGATTTGTTTTAATTTATATGTAGATACATTAAGTAGTTCTTTTTTCAAACAATACTACAATACAATTGTAAGCTACTATATTACGACCATCTTTTGATTAATCTTTGTAATTAAAATAAATATATTTAATCATAAATGCAAAAATAGAAAATATTACAAATGGAGGCGTTCCTTTCAAATCGCCTTTTACATAAAAAAAAATGCTTGTCAATACATTCCAACAACGTTTATTTTATGGATGAGCCGATAAGAGTGCATGATTCGCAAAACGAAGACAGGTGCGAAGTGTTTTACAATATGATAATTTAATATAAACCACTCCAGACGAATTATTGTTGAATAAATTGGGTGCGATAAATCTTCTGTAACAAATCGCTTTGGCTACTGTATGAATAAATTTGTTTAGAAATTTAGATTATTTCATCTTTTATTTGATGAACGTTAAATATACAACTTTTCATTGTTTGAATTCTATAGAAAAAAAAAGTCGTTCTTTATCTTAAATTAATTTATTTAAAATTATAAAAAAATGTATTCTAATTATTACAACATTATAATTACAAACAGTGAATAATTGACGAATGTATGTATATATGCGCGAGCATGACCGCGGGCGAATTGTTGGTACGACCAGACGTCTCAAGTGACTTGGCGTCTACTCTTGAATACACATAATTAAAGTTTCAGGTATCTTAAGTACCCGAATACGGAGCCCGCATAGTTTGGGTACATCTAATTACAAGACTTCATCGACTACACCGAGCTCTGCAGACGGAAATGTGGGAAGCCGAGATTTCTCTAGACTTACTTACGTTATATTTAATTATACTTTTCCTTCTACTCGGTACTTGAGGTTTTATTTGACATGTAAATCAGTTAGAATAAGAAATTGAAATTTCTTATAAAGTAAAATCTTTCAAAATATCTTAGTTCATTATTTCTCCAAGTTATATCTAGAATCATTTAACAATTAATTGAAAAGATAGAAAACTCACGAAGAATGTGAAACTCTTAAAGGACCTGGATTTATTATAAAAGTTTTCTGTGTTCACTCGCTGCGATAGAACACAGGAAGTTGCGAGTTAATGGCGCTTTGTCAGTCACGTTTGAAGTTGTAAAAGTAGTATCTGTGTGCAATATCGGAAGGCAGTATCTTCACTTTATTCAAGAGACATATTTTACTGATACGTGATCCACAACCACAATCGATATTTGTACGATTGTAGATGTAGACGAAGATGAAATATATATCAACCATTTATTTGTAAAAAAATATATGTGGTACATTTAAGATTTAAGTATGGTTTCCCTAAATATTTACTGCAAAATTAACAGAATAATTGTAGATAAGTAGAAATAAATAAACATTGTAATAACAATCTACTAATAACATTTTCAACAGAAATTTCAACATAAAACAATTAATATGACCAAAAATGTAACACAGCAACCAGAACTAGAACTGTACAATATTTGAGCTATGCATGACGCAGGCCACACAACGTGTGCTGACGAAGGCCACGGCCACTGACAACAGCCGAAAATGACATAAGTAGTTCGATCGCGGGGGTCAATGTCGCGGTGCGCTGGTGTAAAGATCGCGAAAGTGGTTTAATGTTACGTAGGCCGCTCGCCGCTCGGCTCGGATAATTGCGATGTAATCGCCGTAATCCATCCGCGAGCGAGTCTGGTTTCCTTTTACGGAGCGCAGCTTGACTCGCATAGAAGAAACAGCTGACCGTCGGCACGCGCCTCCGATGCATATTAATGCCGCTGCCAGCCCGCTGCAAAAACACGAATAAATCGAAGCGACGACGCTATAAAATGTAATCGTTGTACATAATATAAACGAGTTTTATATAACTTATGTCATATATATATTTCTTTTGTTACAATTATTTAAAATAAAATAGATTACAAGTTTTGATGGATGTGTTCACGGGCGGCTCTGTGCCTTTAATCTTGCAACAACGCGAGCCCTTTCTCCTAATCTGGGCGCAAGACATCAGTCAGCGAGTATCGCGGCCCCCGCGATCGATCATCCTCCGTAACAAATCCCGTTGCTAACAATTAAACGGCAAGACCGGCAAACTGTGCACTTCTGTAGCTTCACGTCGCTCGTCTGGATCGATACACGCTAATGTTGTCAGGGAGCACTCGTTGCGGCACGTAACGAGCACAATGAGTTCATCGAGGGACGCTTCGGCCGAACATGTAATAAGTGGAGTCGTGACACGTCTCCCCCGCGGCGCCGCATCTGTCCAGATCGTCACACGAGACGACAAATAATAAAAACGACTCTAATTAAGTGATACGTTGATAGCACGAGCATTTTAATAGGCTATCGCTGTCGATAATACATTCTAAAGATAGATTGGTATTCATAACAAAAATATTTTGTTAGGATTGTAATGACTCAATAAATGATTGATTCATTATAATCCAGTACATTTGTCAAATATCTAAATGTATTTAAATAAAAAAAAATTTAAAACCCGTGTGAATACTGCTGCTACTTCAATATGTAATATCATACTTTATATACCAAATAAATTAACCATAAGACGTAAGCATAAAGTTATCTTTCAACAATGTGAAATGCCATAAATGCTCAATATGGAGGAGTCGGAGACATCGGCCCCTACTACTATAAATGCGAACGAGCTAAGCACATTTCTAATAAGCTCATAATCATTTATCATTGAGTATCGATAATTTTATCGGTTACAATGTATCCGCGCCGATAGAGCAGCTGTTCGCAACACCTACTCGGATCGGTAATGGACGTTAACTCGATAACCTGAAGGTGAAAGGGTTGCGTGGGTGCGAAATCAACGAAACGATTTTATACGTCGCCCTATTAATTAAATTGATAGCCGCGTTAAACTATTTGGATATAACGTATGATGGTGATTAGTCTGGTATGCGATTCGTGACCTGTGACTAAAAAAACATCATTAGTGTTTGAATATTTTTCCTTTTACTTTGTTTTCCTCAATTATTTCTTATTGTTATCCGGAGTTATCAATTTACAAATACAAAATTTGATATCTCAGCGTGATAAAAGGTATCGATTTTCAACAATTTCGTTAACAGAGGGGAGACGATTCTACTTCTAAACAAAGCAAATAGAGTTTTTAATTGGGATGTTCAGCATAACAACTCTTATCGTCCACTGGTGCCTATAAAATTAAGACAGCAAAAAGAAAGAGTTTGACTAAACGGCAGGTGCTGTCGGTCGACGACGTTAGACCTTTCTTAGTAGTTTTGTCACGCGCCAACCATGTTCCTATAAAACATAGACACATTGAATTTTATTGAATTTAATTTAAAATATCATGCATCGCAAGGTGTTACGATGCGTATTATTTTTTTATTATCAAGTAAATATATTTAAAAAATATTCTCGGTTCTCCGTCTTTTTGAGGATTTATGACAAAGTGGTGGAATAAACAAATCCAGGGACAATTTTTTGAATTAGTTAAAAAAAAAATGAAAAAAAAAAAACACATTTTTTTACACAGTGAGTGTATTAACACTAGGACTAACGGAATGTATTAACACTAGGTGCATGAAGAAAAAACAATACATAGCAAGATATTACAAGTAATCAAGTACCTACCTAACAAGTAGGCGATGAGCAATGTATTAGACACATAGGTATTCACCAGCGATGGCTGTCAGCGATCAGCTTTTTACGAGCCACATGAAACTGACACTTTGTTTAAAACACCATCGTTTACGGGTTACAGCTTGCGTTGTGCAAACGTCCATCCAGCCACGTTTTATAGTGTATTTGAAATAATGGTAATAAAGTGTACCTATTTGAAGATATTTTAGTATGAGAAGTTTTATAGCTCTATCATTATATATATTTTAATTTTCTTTTTTAACAAAGAAGCCATTAATAATAATAATAATATAAACCCTAACAACCGTCAAACAAACATGTCAGGAAAAATTTTCACTGTTGATATAAATTAATAAATAATTTAGAAAAAGTACAAAACCATAAGAAAATTGGATACAAAAATATGATCTGGATTACTAGAATTAAAACAAATATTGGTAAAAGATGGCACAAGAGTAAAAAATAGTGACGGATGCCAGGAGGACAAGTGCACTCCCAACACCACGGGCGGAGATGTTGCCCTTCGAATTCGCAACCGTCGTCGTCAGAAGACGACTATCGCACTGCGCCTTCGACTGCGGGTTCGGAGGAAGGAATGTCAGAGTCGGAAGGGCCGGCTTTAAGACCACGCCGGCGCGCCGACATCCCACCATCGGAGGGTTTGGAGCCAGGAGTGTCGAGGATGCTCAACAAGGCTCCCGCTACCGGTGGTAAAGTGCCTCGCATGAGATGGTCTCAACAGCTGAATGAGAGTGTCATGCGTGCGTACTATAGGGCAACAGAGGGGGGAACTAACCTCACTGCGTATCGTTCAAGGTTACTGTCTATGTTTCAGGAGCTTGAACCAACAGCGACCGTTACTGCACAGCGACT
>JAKRZM010000502.1:558978-629338 GCA_036379175.1 Heliconius cydno galanthus | reverse complement strand
TATATGTTATAAGGAGATATATTTTTTACTAATTCTAATTGTACATTAGCGCTGATTAATTGTTTCTTTTACTAATTATTTTATAATACATACTCTACTACACACTCACACTAATTACTTGTTACTATTCATTTACTTAATTATTATTTTTTTTTGTTAACTTTTATTCTAATTTTATTTTCTTATTTAAAATTTTCTAATTTATTTATTATATATAGCTAATTTAGTAATATAATATCAGGCAAGGTCCCCAGACTGGGTATAGGCCTCTTCCAAAGAAATCCACTTTTGTCTATGCAGTGCCGTTTGCTTACAATTGGTAACATTATTATGTTGCTATATCTAATCTAAGTATAATAATCTTATAAGTCTTTTTATTTATTTATTTTTACTTTTTATAGCTTTATAGGGTTATTCTTTGGAGGGTTTTGGTCGTAAAAGAAGCCATTAGAAGTTATTAATTAATTTATTTCATGGCAAGTTTAAATAAAAAAATAGATATATTATTTTATTATTTCGTAAGTAAAGTTCCTCATATAGATGTGATATAACAAAATAAAAAATATATGTTTTAACTTACAGACAGTCATCGTTTTACAGAGTTTCCTTTTGCGGTAGTCAAATTTTGACACTATTCCTTTATATATTTTAACTGTTTGAGATTCGTTTTACGTCGCGGGCGGTTGAACAAACCTTCAGTTCTTCTTGTTATCAAGTCCAAAATTACTAATCTAAGTTACACTTCCAACATTTCTGTCGCCTATAATTACTATGGAGAAATTCACGAAAACGGAAATAAGGACGAAAAACAAATGAAACGCATTTACATTTCAAAGCCGAACAAAAAGTACCTACGTAAATGTGCTATTCCTGTGACTGTATTTTTATACTTGTAATTTTATTATTATATTAAAATGTGTTGTTGATTGGTATTTATTGTCGTATTTTTTTATTAATAAGAACCGAAAACAACTTTACCCTAAAATATATGACAAAAATTTGTTTAGTTTTACGTCGTTTCGTTTTACGGTACTAATTTCTGGTACCTAATACGTACATACAATCCTGTATATTGTTTTGTAAAGATTGTAAAATAACAACTGAGTATTAGCAATTTTTTATTACAGTTACCTACCTAATGTGTCTACAAAATCTACTAGGTATAGGAAATAGCAATTGCCTACCTACTTACTTTTAAAAAAACTCATGTAACTTTTAATACCCACTACATTAAAAATTCAAACTTAAAATGTTAAACGTGCTCAATAAATTGTATACGATGTCAATAGCATCAAGGTGCATCTGGCATTCTTTGAATTAAAAAGTCACGAAGACCTTTACGTACCTACATAGAAATATTGGCAGGAACAGCTATAGATAATTACAAGTTACTTGAAAGTGAATGTCGAGAAATCGCGATAACATCAGAACTTACCGGCAGCTATTTAATCATGGATTTAATAAAATTGCCGAACGAGGGCAGATGTCGCGCTGATTTATACGAGGATACTGCTGGAATGAAGATGGTTATTGGGACATTAATTTTAATATGGACGCTCTCGGCTTAACCATCGGCGATTACGTTACTTAACATTTTTGATTATATCAAAGATAAAATTGTAAATTAGTCACATGGATAGGAGCGACGAAAATGTTTTTATCAGTTTTGGTAATAACGTAAAAGAGTTGTGTAATACTGATTTTTATCTTTCTTTAATTTATAATTGACTATTATCTACTACCAGTATTTATCACTATTTATATAATACGCTATTCTTAAAAGAGATAAAATATTTTTTTGGCACAAATAAAATTGTTAATCAAAACACGGCTTTGGAGCGCGACACGTGTCACGCCGTATGAAGATACGTACCAATTAATATTTCACGATGTAACAACAAAAACAACGGGCGAGGCAAGTAAAGTCGAAGCGGGTAATTTACACGAGGACAGATTACCATCCCATTTAGGTAGGCCGTGCCTCCCGAATCGGGTTTCAGGGGCCCCATGAAATATTGATGCGGACTTATGGGCTCGCTCTGTGCGCGTCTTGTCCGAATAACTTACGAAAATGTTGCTACATGTCATTTAAAAGTTTTCGTTTTGTTGATTTCAGCATAATAACTAACTCGAAACTATCATTTACATTATATAATATCGAATTGTATATTAATTTACGGTCTTACTGTCTACATATAAAAACAAACATGTATAGTAAAACCATATTTAAAGAGGCTTATTAACTTAAGAAACAATGATACTCTGAAGACATTCATCATAGCCACAGTCAATATTATTAATTCATACATACCTTTCCAAGATTAAATTATTCAAATGCTACTCTGAAAATTACTGCCGACCATAAGATTAAACATCTTCATATATTATGTATGCATGTGTAGAAAACGGGGATAATCTATCATCTACATAAATATTTCATTAAAAAATCTTTATAATAGAAATGTTCACTGCTTTAAAAAATAACTCGTCATTTCTTAATTATTTACTATGACAATTAAGCGTGAGCAAACATTAAATAAAACAAATCTATTCAAAATGATGGTAGCAATCATTTCTAAGTCATTGTTGTCACGTTACGTGACTTCTCAATGACGCTCAGTAACAAACACTAAAAATATCTAGTAGGTTTGTTCAACGATTAGTGCCGACACGCGAATTCTGTAACCGCAGAGCAAAAACCACCTGCCTAGATTTTGTGGCCAGCGATGGAATTTAACATTTATAACGTAATTGGAATTGTAATCTAGTTCAGTATTTCATTTTCAATAAAATAGAAATTATATATTAGACATCCTTCCGCTTGGAGGAATTTATTATTTTCAATGCCCCATTCAGGGTAGAACATAAACCGTGGCGTTAAGTTCTACAACTTACACACGAATGCCTTAAAAAATGGGCGGAATATCTTAACACTACTTACTTAAACTTTCCCTTTCTCTATAGAAAAGCGTAAAGCTAATATAAATGTCCTTTTCAAAATAAAAAAAAAATCATTCAAAATCGATCAGTATATTAAAATAAAAGGAAACAGCTCTTATATCACAATGTATCTAAATAGTACTTCTTTCAGGAACTTAATTAAAAGTGGACCGTCGTTGTTACGGCCATCCTTGTTTCACAATACGTAATAGCAGCGGAGGGCAGACAGACAGTCTTCCGAATTCCATTGTAACATCCCGTCGGGAAATTGCTATTGGACGCGGAACTAGTTCAGACAGACCATTTAGAGAATTCGTCGGCGATGATCTATTCATAGATATCCGCAGAAAGAAATATTCTATGCGTGCAGATACGTGGTTATTGAAATTGACTATTTTTTTGTAATAATGTAAATAACACTGTAGGTACAAAACGAATGAATTTTTTTATTGAAAATATTACAAGAAAAAGTTTTGGTCGGCCTCCTACATAAAATCGTACATCTCAACCGGAATATATCGTTCGGTCAGTGGGTGGAGGCCGAGGTAATAGCCATCATTTACTATATACTAACATTTTTTATAATTTATCACAGAACAAAGCTTTTAATTGATATTGTTATGGCAAATCTCAATTTGATATGCGTGTTGGACCCTAGTTTAAAATAGTTCACACGATACCCACTAGAATTAATACGAGATTGAATAAGTAGCAAAAAAAATAAGGCAATAACAATTAAGCCAACTAATCACGCTCCAGATCAATGCCAATATATACCTACTACTCTCTAGCGACAGAAAATTTGCTAAGACCTATGTTTATATCAATAATTACTGAAACCACCAACTATTTTATAAATAACAATTACTCTATAATAAATAACATTTTAGATCTTTTACAAACTATCTTCAGTCTATGTAGATCTTTACAAAGTAAATTTGACATAACCATTTCTTAGGTCAAAATTGGGCAAAACGTAAAATTAAATGACCTAAAACTTGTCCGTAAGTAGACAACAGGCCACGAACACATCGGTGGACCCATCGATCAAGACATGGTGTCGTATTGCATTCCTTCGTCGACAATGCAGTACGCGACAACCATTCCAACTGTCTGCATTATTGATCTGTTCTACATTCTTACGTCACGATAACGTAATTTCGTGAACACGTTAATTATACATGTCAAAAGAAATTCCGTAAATAATAAATTGTAAACATAAGCAATGTTCAACCTTCAACAAAGAACTATAAATTAACGCATCAAATTCCAACGTCGTAATTAAAAATTATAATATACGAATACGTTGAACTCATTATGACACACACCTTAGTAGATAGTAGGTACGGTTATACGTTTTGATGTTAACCATATTTTGTTTGATGTACGCCCTCGGTCCAGCCAGAGGTTACCATTCAATATATGGACCGTTTATTTTGAAAGTGGTGTAAGTCCATTTTCTTTTGTTCCGAGAAAATTAAAGGTTAGTATGTCTATGATTATGCAATTTCATTTACCGACCGGTTTTAAGTTGTTCAAAATGTGGGTTTTTTTTTGAGAAATTAAACTCGGACTAGTTATATATAAAAAAATTACATTAAATTAAGCATGAATTACGTGATATCTCATTTTTCTCAAAAATGGACTTACACCACTTTCAAAATAAACGGTCCATATATAATTAATTTTACATTACAACAGTTGCTAATTTCGCGTGATATGATTTGAGGATAGGCCCGAGGCCGGGGTAAACACCAATTAATCCTGGCAACACGATACTTTGGGGGGTGGCAGCCCCTCGGCAGATTGCTGCATAATCCCACTGCATTTCTACTGCTTCCGACGCAATCGCCAAGAGGGCGTGTCTGTAGGGTCCCGAATGTTTTAGACAAGGGCAAATATGTTTTACTTTTATTGTTTGTCCGAATCGATCACAATTAATATATGTACCTACCTATAATATTGAGACCCCCATGGCGCAGCGGCACAGCGATTGAGTGTAAACGCTACGGTTGCAAAATTCGAAATAGTGTTTTAATACTATATTCCCTCTTCCTACCCCCCTGCTATAAACTTTATACAGTGTGAGTCTAAAAATAATAATGTTTAAGTATCTTATTAATATAATTCAACAGATATTCATTCTTACATATCACATTCATAAAGTGTTGTAACGATGAGATAACATAAATTAAATAGGCTATGTTTCCTTCCATATGATAAAAATAATGGTATTAATAACAGCTTTACATTGTATCGCATATATAGCATGGTAGGCAGTAGAAACCTAATGTTAAGATACCCCTTTCCCCACTTTCCGCCATACTTTCGAGATATTGCGTGTTGAGTGGTGGAACTTAACGCCGCGCTTTAATTCATGGCAATTTAGATATAATTAAAGAAATTTAAGTTGAATTTTTATTTATACTTAATCAATTATGGTATAACTATATTACACAACTAGACACCCGCTCGCGGCTAAACAATATATTAAGAGATAAGTTAAAAGCACAAGCCTACTTATTACCACGAATACGATAAATGTTTCAATTGAATTTTCGACACATTATATCTTAGAATTTTAAGTAATCAACAAAATTGATAGTAAAACACGAATTCATATGAAATTCTTGAAACATTTGCAATATCATATCTTAATTACTTGTTTGAAATAGTTCTCAAGTATCGAATACTATCAGAAATATCACATTGAGCTTATCCTCACATAAATCGTTACGAGCCATAACTCATCGAAGCAATGATAAACATAAATACTGATAACTGTGAAACGCATAAGTAAATATATCTACAAACTAAATGTCACCAAGGTTCTTTGACCGGACCTTATAAATGCATTCTTAATAAAATTACTATGAGCTTTCTTAGAGCAAAGCTGACAATTAATTAAAATATGTATTTTTAAGTGTTACTAATTTAATTAACTCGTTGGTAGATGTGTTTGAACTAAGACCAGAGAAAATAGATTAAACTCTCATTTAAGACAAATTTTGCATTTTGTAATATCTGATCTTTACCCGGATGATTCTCCATTTACTTAGGAACACTAAATTCATTGTCCATAAATATATATTTCAAATTTAAGATATTGACATACAGGTTCGCTTAGGTCATTATCGTCAATAGCTACATTAGAATACATATAAAATTTTAATTGCAGTATATAAAAAACATGGATCTCTACTATACAAAGGAACTATAAATTGTCATTCGAATTCAAACACATATAATATGTTGTTCTATATAGATACGAATGTCAAAGGTGACACGATACGAAGCCAGGCAGGTGTACTCCGGTGGCAGCTGCCCATAACTTTTGTTTTTCTTAATCAATTTAATAGCAACGTATTGAATTGCAATTATATAAACAGAAAAAAAACATACAATTAGATATTGATGTATTTCATTGTTTCATTTTTTCCTGTTAATATAAATAATAATAATTAATAATATGCTCGAGAAGTTTAGAAGAATTTATATGTGTACGTGTAAGTGACAAGAACACACAGAAGCTATGTAACGAACATATGCAGTGTTAACTTACTAGGCGGCGTCGAGTTGGCGCAACAAAAAGGTTGTCCGCTACTGGGCGCGTCGTGAATGAAAAGTTTCATATTTCACTTGGACAAAATTGAGGTTATTTTATTGGTAAACCGAGTTTTAGTTTGACTTGTTTTGTTACTTTGTATAAGTTGGCCTGAAGCGTTAGTGGACATTAAATATTTATTTATGGTAAAGATGCTTGGGCTACCTTGATTTACATTATATAGGCATTCTGCCTTGGTGTACTTTATAGTTTATGGCAGTAGGCAGAGAGAGGGTGCAAATTGAAAGAATAAAGTGATTCCTCTTTAGGGTGTTCCCGTGTTTTCTCTATTTAAACGAAAAAAAAACATCATTTTTTTTATGAAATATTTCTCTCAGCAAAATTTGATGCCACAGAAAAAAAATAGAGATAGAATACATAGTTACATAGTTTTTGTGTAAGAAATATAGTTATACTTTTATCAGATAGAATTTATTTACTAGAGAATAATTTTACAATTTATTTGCGAATCTCGAGCTCAACATTCTCGTAAAGCTAAATATCAGAATCTAAGGTAAGGTTTCCGAGAAAAAAAAAAAAATTCAAAACGTTATAATAACCGTGAGCGAGCTTTTTTGTGATGCACCAAATTTCTACTGTCGAAGGCTCGAAGCGTACCATGGAACTGATCGACCTACGAATTGATCGACACCTATTATATGTGGAGAATAAAAGACGTGTACATATTATTAATGCCCATTCGATTTTTATGGATTAACGGATTCTTTCACGGCCATCTAGCAGATACTTCATAGGAAATGGTTTATCACGTCAGGATCTGTGATCTGATAGGATTTTATAATCGTGAGAAAAACATCTGATTTAATTATACTCAGGGAAATGTAACATTTAGCGTTGTGTTTGGCCACTCAACAAACAATGCTTTGAGACATCAACGAAAAGTGGAGACACGTACGTTTCCGCCAAATTCTTGAAGACGAGTATCTTAACACTAGGTTCCCAGGTTCCCTCGGCCTAAGCTAAAACAAACAAACGGATGACTACTACCGCAGCTCTAGTAGGTACCAAAAAGATTTTTAATGTAAATTTATTTAGCCGACCGTTTTCAAGGTAACGTCGTAGAAAATTCAACAACAACATGACAAACATCTCGTAACATACTAAAATATCGATGCCAAAGAAAAATAAATATATTTTCATTAGTTTCACAAGATAATCGTTCCAATTATTTAAGACCACTGAAGCTGCTACCATGAGTGCTTTACTCGTAATCTACTACCATAAAGTTTTCTAGGTAGTAATTATAGAGTCATCTAGACCTTATAAATCCTAAGTGAAACAGAATATAGAACTTGTCATCAAAGCTATTTACATTCCTCTTACAGTATGACTATTTCAATATAAACTTCACTAAGATCTGAGCTTTTAGATAAAGACAGTGTCTGGAATAGTTTTTTAAGAATTTCAGACAAAAGTAACAATAATTGACAGATCGATCCGGAATATATATTGATATTTTATTTGACGAACTTACCTTATAGAGTTTTTGTAAATAATTAGGTACATCTATGTATTTTTAGCTTTCAGCCTTATTCCGTGAATCAATTTATCTAAACTTTGTTCTTATAGTTATTTTTTAAATAACGATATTAAAAAATAGTAGTCTAGTCTTCGTCTAGTCCTAAATGTTTTTATCAAATATAATATCTACAAACAAGCTGCTGTATTTAATACATGTGTTTTTTAATAAATTGGCTATAACAAAAATATTGATTTATTTTCGAATTCAAAGATTTCGAAACCTAACCAATATGACAAAGATTCACAGATTTAACTCTTGCTTTACGTCCGATCAAATACTGGCTTATGACGAGACACGCGTCAAATAACGCAGTAAAAATATAAATAAACGCAGGTTGAACGACCAACTCGCAAGATGAGTCAGGTAGAACCTTACCGGACCTTGATCCTGATATATATTTTACTCGGTAATTATCAGAAATGGTTCTCTAGACCACAATATGTTGTGTATTTTTTATTCTTAATTCTACATAAAATGGAAAATAAAAAACTATTTTTGCAGATAAAATTTATAAAATTGTAATCATTTTCTTGGAATTCATTCATTTTGGCTTCCAAACCGAAACGTCTATCTACATAATACACTAAATGTGAATAAAATAAGTAAATCAAATAAATGAATGATAATGAAATAACACGTATTTCAAGTCCAATATAAATGTATCTACATAACATTTGTCAAAATTAATTCCTATAAAAGTCATTCTGCTATCTCCATTGATTGAACACGTATAAATTAAAAAACAAGTATTTTCAGAAGTATTTTACTTTAAAATAAGAGTAGGCTAAAACATTATTTTATATAGATATTAAAACCATTTGCTATTCTACGTTAAAACTTAATTTACATGTGTAAATAGCACAATAAAAATTAATTAGGTAATATTTTTTTTCAAACATGTTATTATTATCGCATTCAACATTAAAAGGCTTTATAATATTTAAATATAAATATACAAAATATATACCTATATGGTAAACATATCTACATTATTAATTATTATCACCCAGACAAAATCTTATATACATTATGTAATAGATAAAAAAACTTCCGAACATACCTACATATATGTATGTACATATATGAAAGGACAATAAAAAAAGCCGTTTCCAAAGCGAATCACGTCGACTGCATTTCCCGGGCTCGGGGCATGCACCGGGCCAATGCGCCCGCGCACGCTTCTAATGACAGGGAGGGGGGTGCGACCGGTTGAGCCGCCGTGTGGTATGTAGTTTCGAAACAAAAACATTACGGCCACTGTGAAGGGATATATGAAGAATAAATATTGTTATATTAAATATTGTATTGCAAATATAAAATCTATAAATGATCATTGCTTATATAAAAATGGGTTGTAAATTATCTCAAACCACATATATTAAGCTATATATATATATATATATATATATATATATATTATAAAAAAATAAAAAAAACAACATATAAGTAAAAGTAAATAATAAATACCTCATTAAAATCAAAAAACTTAGACATGATAATCTTAAAACGATACTAATATTATACGATCTATAATAGATATCAATAAAAAAAAAAACTCCCAGAATTATAAGAATTAATGCAGAAAACAATCCCACCATCTGCACGCGACAAAGCGTGTTCGCTTTTTCTTTAACGAGCAGTTAATGATCCTCACAGTTCGTGTAAACGTCTCCAAGTTAACCACATGGGGAATTTTCTACTGCAACATTTTGATGGCTTACAGCCAAAGACAAGTTGTTGACACACGAAGTCGCTTTTCCATACTAACCTAAATTTAATTGTTACTATTAACTAAAAGAAACAATAATTTTATAAGTAAAAATAAACTTATAAAAAAATCTATTTAAAATTAATAAGTTTAAGAAACCGAGAAATATATTTCTATATATTAAAATGCTTAATAATAATAAATCGTAACAACATTAATTAGTTATTCATAAGAAACAAAAACTTATGAGTTAAGTATAAAATGGATTAAGTTAATCAAATTATTACGTCTAAATAGTAAAAATTAATGGCCCGTAATGCATGAACTCACGTCGTTAAGTCGTGTCTTCTTTGAACTACATCAAGTTCTGTGTTACTTATAGAATTAAAAAGATTGCGAATTGTTTTGACGTATTGCATCTATTACGAATATTAAGGCTCGACGTAGCGCAGGGGCACACTCGACAGGTTGTCAGTTCGATTCCTAATCGAGAAAATGAGATACTTGATATTTTTATTTCTTCACTCTGATGTCGAGGCAATGCATGGCACTAAGTTCCGCTACTGACCACAACGTAAGTGCCTTAATGGGAACGGAGTGTCATAGCACTGTTCTGTACTGTTCCAAGGTTTTCCAGCGTGAAGCTGGAAAAAAATTACGAATATATACGATACGAATACCAAATCAGATTTGAGCCTACATCACCTATGCAAATAGTTCAAAATTAAATCAAAGTAATTAAAACATTTCAACAAGTAACAAATATCAAAACTAAAAATAATCATAATACACGCCACAGCCAGTTACATACAACAGCGCTGCCGAGAACCCGTTCGCCCCCCGCCGTGCCCGGTTAGAACTCCTAACTTTTTATTTTACGGCTCACCCTCCACGGCTTAGCGCGAACCCACTACCAACAAAACCCATTCTTCGTTTTGTACTAGAGTCACTTGTTTAACTTTCGCGTTAGCTATGAACTGAATTTTAGGAATTGGGGATACGATATAACGTGGCAAAATTGGTCGACTCCGTCTTGATAACAGCATATCAAGTTTTAGGTCATTCAAGTAACTCTCTGCATTATCATAATATTAACATTAATGATATTTATAAGGTATCAATGATAGTCAAATAAAGTTTAATTTTATCTGTGGTAGCTACATAAATATGTAGAATTGCATCTTAATTAATCTATGTAGGTATGAAGGATTTTGGGAAACTATTCTATATAAAATAATGTTGAGAAATATAATTAAATTACAACAAATATCGTATTTCTGCAGAATATAAAGATTTAATAATAAAAAATATATTTTTAATTTATTATAAGTTTCATAATCGCACCAAAACACTTCAGTGTCATGACTTTATATACAATACAAAATGTCAATTTGTTTGTTTACCAAAGAGTGACGTAAATCGCTCTGGCTGGCGTTCAATATATCATGGCGTATTTTGTAGTTTTATTTTTTCTAAGTAATGATTAATCCTACATTTTATAATAAAAATAATGTTGTGTTTTTACATCTATTAATAGGATTTCATTAATTAAACATATAATTATAGTGATTTTTACTCTATGGTATATAGCAACTATGTACTATTATATACTATATTTACCTAAGTATAAACACCATATTGGACATGAATTGAGTGTTTATGGAAACGAAATATCCTAAAGAAATTGATCTATTCTAAACTTAAATAACAAGTCTTAAGTAGTCTAAGTAACTTTAGAGTAGCCTATTTACATTATCATTATACTTACATTAATAATATTTATATGGTATCAGTGATAGTCAAATAAAGTTTAGTTTTATCTGTGATATGTTACATAGCTACATATACTTTGTTTATTATTACAACAACTAGAAGAGTTTTTAAATTAGTTCAACTTGTTAGAAGGTATTATACCTAATTTAGAATTTGCACTTTCTTTGTAAATTGCATTCATAGATAAAATGTGAAGTTTGGTTAAATAAAATAATAAAACATATTATGCATATGCATTGAATCAAGATTTTTTTAAAACATTATGTTATTTCTATTGTATTTGACATTGTAGCGTTTTGTAACCACCAGATTATCAATTACTAACAACCTGCTCCCAGCTTCGCCTGCATATTCTACACAATTATTTTCTCATCTGAATTATTTTTGTGATCTATTAACATTATCATTATAAAGACAATATCCACACATTCAATAAAATACTTATTTTGTAGCAATATTATCACATGTAATTTTTTATATTGACATAACTGTTTTATTTCGATTATAGAGTCCTTTTACAGAAATAAGTGCCCCCAATGATAGATTTTCTCCTATATCTTTATTATATATATACAGCATCTAAAATTTATCTATGAGTGATATAATTATGGTATCGACTCTTTACTGGTAACCTTTAGTTTTTATGTTTACTTTGTGCCAGTTTACTTGAAGAAGCTAGCTAAATATATAAAATGAAATTTCAATTTTTCTATCCATAGGTATTTCTTGCAGTTACACTTTGATTCATTCTACATTTTTATAATATCACATTTTTATATATAATACTTAAATCTAAATTATATATGTGATATTATATTAACTCAAATAGTAAAATAACATAGTAGCAAAATTAACAGATTGAGTGGGTGACTCCAACTGTTATCACATAGGCATTAAACAACAGATAACAATTTATAATAGACACTTGACTCCCAAGAAATTATGTTAGTTTAAATTTTAAATACATTTTTTTATAGTATACAAAGAAATATATGTATAGACTAATACTAATAAATAATAATTTAAAATTGTTTACTATTATATTTTATGAAAAAAGAACTGAAAAATAATTTTATTAGGTGGTTATTTAAGTAGGAAATTAAGTAGTATAAAACATTGAGATGCTAACTTTATATTGTATAGTCTTTAATAATATTGAAGAGATGCAGTTTCACATTATTATGTTTCTAAATATTTCATTTATTCATATAGATTCTACAAATAGAGAAAAGCCATAAAACAGAATAATATATTGCACATATTGCATAGAGTATTACAGTAGCCAGTCTTTAAAAGATTAGTTAAAACGAGCCTAATAAATAACATCAGATGAACTACCCACACCCGGGCCACGCCTAGCAGTTTATTATCAAGCCATAATGGGTGACCCACATATGCCCACTTCAGAAATTATCTAATGTGGTATCAGTTTAACATGCACCAACTTACTATTTGTAGTGTAAATTTATACTTTACTATATTTTATTAAAACTTTTAGTAAATATATGTAATTTGAGTGCAATATCTATCGATGTGCTCAACTGTGTATTTTATTTAGATTTTTTAAAGTTGTTAAGAAACAATTAAACTTTCTACTATTTTGTTTAGTTCTAGTATTTTAGGTAATAATTAAGGAAGACATCAAAATGAAAATATGATGTACATATTTAATTATACAGATATATAAAAAGTACTTTATAATTAAATATATAAAATTATTTGTTGTAATTATTACAATTATTTTGTGTAGTGGCAAGATTCTTTTTCATCATATATCTACAATTAGAAACCAGATAAAGCATTATCATAATGGTATCTAAGTATTTATATTTTTCAAGCATTAAAGATTGTGCCCATGAATACATAAATGTTCATTTTTTGAACACTTGTAGGGCATAATAAGTGGACAATAATATTTCTCTAAAAAAGCCATATAATATAAAGATGTGAAACGCACAAGATATTACTTAAAAATAATACTTTTGTCTAAATAAACAAACAGTAATTAAATTCATAAAGACTTTTTCATCCAATTAAGGAAGTACTAATTAATGTTTAAAATAAGTAAACAATTAAAAGCATAAATATTGTATAAATTAAGTTATTATAAGCATATTACCTACTTAATTGGCTTTCAACTTGAATTTCAATGCCAGATTGTATTACAATGTTCTTAACACTGATATCATCTTTGTGCAAAGACAAAGAGATAATTTTTTATCATATCAACTGCTTTGCGTCATTTGATAATGACCAGTCTGTAAATGAAGTCAAGTTCAGAAACAACACCTTGAAATAAAAAATGATTATACAAACCTACTAACCCATCGTTTTTGTTTATTCTCATTTTTTAACAATAGTTTTATTTTCGAACTACTTTTAATTTAGAATTTGGCATTTTGACAAAATATATCAGTTCGTAGGAAAAAAGATTGTTAAGATATGAGAATTACACGTACTCACTCAACAAATTTCGTAACATTGTTTTTTTTACACTTTTTCTATTTCAGGTAGAAGAAGTTTACTCTAACATTTATGGTTCTTATCTAACGCTCTTGTCTTAACTGATTAAATTTCGAGCGTTGAAAACCATAAGAAAAGTGTATTTTGGCAACTAATTAAGAATTACGTTATGGCTGACGGCACACGATAAAATCGTTGACTCTACGTGAATAAACTTATAATTTTGATTTTCCATACGATGTTAAGCAATGATATGAAAAAATGTACTCGCGATTACACCGTGTTACAGCTTAGACAACCTTAAGAGGGCATTCAACCGAGTAGGCCTACTCGCTAGAAACACGAGCGACTTAGATGGCCATGACATCGAAATCGGTACAACAGCCTGCGGTCACTAGAGCATTGACTTTACGATTTTGACATAATCAAAACAAATTGATAAGTAATGTGTAATAAGACGGGCGGGAGATGGAAGAGAGGACTCACCTATCGGAGGACTCGGAGCTGTCGTATCTGTCGAAGCAGCGCTTCTTCCTGTCGTCGCCATCGTCGATGCTCGAGCCGGGTGTCTTTCGGGAGTCTGTTGTGGCTGTCGCTACGGTGCGATCGGCGACCACGCCGCGCGTCTCACTATTCTCACACGAATCACTCGCTTCCAGTTCCGTATAAAAGGATAACTTGAGCCTGCCACCCTCGTAAGCATGTCCACTGCACTTTTTTGTGTCACGACATGAGGAGTCGGTCGCGGAAAAAGTTAAATGGTCGATTTGTTCGGGGCCGGCGCGGCGTTCGGGCGACCCATCCGCCATCTTTAAGCGCGCGACTGTTTAGTGCGGCGTTGCGCGCGGCGGACGGCGGCGCGGCGGCGCTAGCGGCGCGTGACGTCACGCGGCTGCGCGCGGGGGCGGCCCGTGACGTCGCGCCCCGCCCCGAGCGCGCCCCGCCGCCCCCATTGGCCGCGCGTTACGCAACGAGCCTATTCAAACGCGGAAGGGAGCGCAGGTCCCAGCCCTAAGCGTAACATCATGTAATGACCGGCCACACCACGGCACCGACGCACCAACACATACGCAGCCCAAGGAACAAGTGCATCCAAATTAATGACACGTCTCACCCTCTAATACTTCGATTCTTTATTTGGGAGTAAACAAAACACGCCGTCCACGACGTTCATTTAATCACGTGTTACCACTTATCAGCCATCACTCCGCATAAGAAAACCATGACGTGATCGTGTTTAAGACAGTATTGTCAATTCTCATCTACTTAACTTGACGACATGATTTAACTTATTTACCTGCGTAGGTAGGTATATAACTAAATTATTTCCTCATTATTTGTTAAGCACAAGCTGGCCGCAAGGTGATCTTGCAGTTATGTGCCAGCTTACCGCAACAACAGCTGTTGCGTTGCAAGAAGGTATAATAACTAATAATAAATAATTACTAATTGCTTCCAAAACAATATAGGTAGGTATATTTATAAAGGAAAGTTTTTAAAAAAAATATTCAATTCACCTTTTAACCATATTTTTTACCTTTGGATAATATTCGAATATTTTTTTTATTGAATGATTTTCTTTAGCATAAGTAGGTAGTTGAAGTTATTTATCGCAATACTTAAAACTAATCGCCGTGACATTTTTAATCTTTTATATAATATTGGATATCTTGAATAGACAGTTCTTAAATTGAAATAATTGGCTTAAATGAACATAATAATACTTGTTTTGATAAAATAAAAGTTATCCATTTCGAAATTACCTACTTAAGCACCTGGTTGATAAATCATTTTCTTATTAAATGATCAAGATTACCTAGGTACTTAGACTTTGATATGGTACTATGGTAGTGTTGTCTACTTGTAGGTCCATTTCATAACGGTAATAAATTATTTATTCGTAATTTGTTTTTATTTTTTGTAGATTGATTACAAAATACTTACTTATACTTTGAAGGGTTGTTCATAATTTGGAAGCAAAGTTCTATATTCTGTAAATATTAGCTACATACGTTATTTTGAACCTTAGGGTTGCCGATTCTGAGAAGGTTAGATTTACTTATATATATGACAATTATATACTTATAATATATGATTACATGTGTGACATTCGTTTAGATATATTATAATGTCACGTTAGTATATATGTACCATTATATTTTTAAATTTCTCACCATATAATTATTATTTTTAATAATTTCTAATATTGTTATCAACAAAATTAAAATAAATTAAATTTATAAAACTATTTAAAAAAGGGGATGAAATTGCTATATCACGTAACGAAATTTAGCAGCCCTAACTCAGAGTAATCGAGTGTATCCTGTCACGTTCAGTGATTTTTTTGTTACTCAATATTTATCTCACTCTCCCTCAATGCAATGTTGTATATGTAAGAATGGGATAGTATGATACAACTTGAAAGCTATACAAACTCTGGGACCGCTTAGAGCTTTAGCTATTTTACCTTAAATTTTATTTTGGCTTTTTTTTAAATAAAATTATTGTAAATTTTTAAATAATAGGTATAATATATTAGATTTTTATACGAAAATATTTTATAATTAGTTTTATAACATAATAACTAGGTAAGTGACATAGATATATTAGTTTATTTCGTTATATAGATATACATAAATGTAAAATAATTAAAAAATACATATTATGACTGATCTTATTAATTTAAAAATATTTAATATTGATTTTCGTCTCAAATTAAAAATGTTATTATAGTGGTATTTAATTATATGATATTAAAATTTCAAATGGAAATTGTTTTTTATTAATATTTATTCCTGACATATATCATTACCTACTATAATTTATTGCTACTAGCGCCATCTATCGACGCAATAAAAATATATATTTGCAGTAGGTATTGCTAAGTTAGAACTTGTGCTTAAGTAAATGCTTAAAGTAAAAATACAACAGATTTTACAATTTTGAGTATAGATGTCACTATTCAGCATTCTCTACAGTTGTTAGTTATCATAATAGATATTGAAGTTAAACTAGATATTAGATTTTAAGCGTTAAATTTTTATATTTTTTAATTATAACGAAGATTATGAAATTATTTTAACATGCCTATAATATTTTTAATATAGACAAGGCAACAAATGTGAACCTTAAAAAGCAGAAATGAAACAATTTTATAAAAGTATAATTTATTATGTACATCAACATTCTAATTATCAAAGTACAGTAGGCACGTACATAGCACACATGAAAGGAATAAAATATTATTTATATAAATAAACAGAATAATTTATATTCAATAATTAAAATGGCAATTTAAATTTAAATAATTATATAAAATTAAATAAATTATCTGAGATTAACAAGTAATACAAATTTTATTCTAAAAAGTTTTATTTACAAAACTTTTTTACCACTGGATCAATAAAAATAATAAAACATAATTCAAAAGTACAATATATAATAAGATTTTCGAATACAAACGTATATTTTTCGAGAAAGGCTGTACTTTATTATATAAATATATTTAATAATAAAATTATTTAATCTTATTATTTAAAATGTTTAGTATTTTTTTTGAGTTTCACATGTCAATAAAAAAAAAATTAATCCGTAAAAACTTATAAAATTCATATTGTCAGTTATTTCTTTAATAAAGAGGTAGATTTTTATATTAATTAAGCTATTTAATAAAATATTAATTTGAAAAAAAAAAACAATATTAAGCATGATTTAAAGTATGGAATCATATACATAATTATATTCAGTTTAATATAGCATATAGCAAAGAAAAGGAATGATTTTTTTTTTACGTATTTGTTTATGTTTAACTACTTTGTTCATAGTTTGTATTACTAAGAAACAACTTATCTAAAGAAATCAAATAAATAATGACAGAACATAATCTCAAACACTGCCTAGCACCGAATATAATAAAAAAAAACCATTATTTTAAAAATTTTATATTTAAAAATAGCACAAAGTAAACTTTGAGTTCATTTATACTTGATTCATATTATTTCAATTGATTTTCATGATTTTATACTAAGATATTTTAAGTTTATATAATTTCACACTCTCAGGAGATTGATTCTATATATTTTAATATTTCGCATGTGTTTGTGATTAATCTATTCTAATATTATAAAGCTGAGCTGAATTGAGAACGTATGTTTGATTGTTCAAGCTAATCTCAGTAACCACAGGTTGGTTCGATAGTTATTGCATTGTCATATAACATACAAAACTATTGTTATCATGTATCATTAAAAAATGTTGATTATTTCCATTTAAACAGTTACTATAAAATTGATATCTTAAAGGCGATTTGTTAATAACAAATTTTATAGATTTACCTTTGAATCTGATACCAAATATTTTTTTAACAAAATTACTGAAATTTAAAAAGTTTAATGAATTTATTATCAAAAAGAAAAACAATTTCACTTACATGCAGTGGCGTAGCTAGGGGGGTGCGAGCGGGGCGGTCGCACCGGGCATCAACAGGAAAAGGGCATCAAAGTCGACGATTAGTGTGTTTTTTCTTTGTTTTTTAGACCTTATACCATTTTAAAGGGCATCAAGTGCTCTAAGCCGCACCGGGCATCAAAAGGAAAGGGGCATCAAAGTCGACGATCACTTTGTTTTTTTTTAGAACTCAATGTCAACGATTACGTTTTTTTTTTTAGAAGTCAACGTTGACGATCACTTTGTTTTTTTTTAGAACTCATCAAGAGAAAACAGGGATCAAAGTGGATAAGTTTGTTTTTTTTTTTTAGAACTCATCAACAGGAAAGGGGCATCAAGTCCCACGAGCCGCACCGGGCAGCAAATACCCTAGCTACGCCACTGCTTACATGCGAACAACAAAATAAATGTAACAATTTAATAAACTAAATTTTGAGTTTTATTTGCACTTTTATGCTACAGAATTATGATAAAATGTATTTCTTAATATATTACATTTTTATAACATTTTTAAATTTAACTATAGTAGTTAAAATAGATAGATTAAGAACTCTTATGAAATGGAAATAAACAATAGGTTTTGTTTTTTTCCATTTCATATGAGTTTTTAATAAGTATTACATAAGCTTTTAAATAATTTAATGAATTAATATTGTACTTTATTACTTGTAAAACAGGAATGTGGAATTAAAGGTATTTAGGAATGTCTTATTATTTACAGTTGTAAAAATGCATAATAGAAAATAACATTGGTCGGTAAACACTTAACGCACCAATTATAAAAAATAAATTAATAACTAAACAATAAAATATAAAGAAAAAATATAACATAATAAATAAAGATTCAAAAACTTAAAGCAATCATTTTTGTTATGATTAATAAATATTTTTTTTATTATTTTCCTTAATCAAAACAGGTAAAATATAAATATAAGATAATTTGTTTTTACTGTATATTTTTTATTTAGAAGTTGTATATTAAGAGGCAATCATTTATTTAACAACAAGGTATAATTATTGATGTTTATGAGTTCAGCAGTTAATTCAGACATTAGTTGACTAAGCTATATCAAACATATAGGATTTAATTTTCTTTGTGACATAATTTTCATTAAAAGAAATGGTCTGGTGTCCCAAAATAAAATTCTAGATTATTAAGTATGTCAATTCATTCATATACTAAAAAAAACTAAAACAATTACCGAAAATCTATATCATATATATTATATTTACAATCCAAGAATACTTACCTACTTAATGGCATAGTGACAAAATTTATCACTTACACACACATTTAGTAAAACAATTTATCACTAAGTCCACAAAGAAGTCGGCATCATACCTTCCATTGAAGTGTTCCTCGGTGTTAGCGTTTCATTGCAAAGGAAATTCAATGGCATATCTACTAAATATCCTTGTATAAGGTCTATTTTCCTATTCGCGAGCGCGGGGTCTGCATGCCAAAGGGTTTCGGGATTTTCTTCTTGATACTTTCTTAATTCAGCGAACGTATGGACTGAATCGTTTGGTATTGTGTGGAATACCTAAAAAAAAATGTTTTTAAGTAAATATAAAAAAATAGCTTTATAATATTTTTTAAAGTGTTTTTCCATAGTAACGATAGAAACAATAATTTCTCTAAATATCTTTGGATAGTAGAAATGTCTATTTACACACACACACACATAGACACATCTGTTGTGGGTACGATTCCACTTGGGCAGTTTCAATGAATTATTTTCTTTTGTTAGCTGTGACAAAGCACGTTCAACACACGACATATCGAAAAGTATATTTTTGTGTGTCTTAATAATAGGTTCCCCTTCGCCTACCCCGCCATACGCAGGATAAAGCGTGAAGCTAAAAAAATCACATACCTCTTCGTAAACCTCTGTATTTTTGTTCGATATAGACTTCCATACATTATTATAGAATTCATCACAACACGGATCGTCCAAGTTAATGCCAATTCTATCCAAATCTTCTTCCATTAAACCCAAATGTTCTCTAAATAATCTTTTTCTTAGAGCTCCAGCTACTTTACCGCAAGGGAATGGTTTCCCATTTAAAACACCGTCAGTGAATTGTTCATCCTTTAAAGATGTAAGTAATATTAATTTATTATAATATTGCAAATAGAGATAATGATTATATTTAAATAATTTTCTATATTACGCTCTTGTAACAACATAAAGCAAAGCGTTGAGTTCCTTGACTCAAGGCGCAATGTCTCGAAATTTGGCGAACGAAGTGTTTTAGCACTAGGTTCTCCTCACCCACTCCGTTGAATCTTAAAGAAAAAAAAGACAATCAATCCTCACCTGTACCAAAACAGCAATTTCCGAGTCCCTCTTCCCGATCATCGATCTATCATTAATGTTCGCAGAACCACATATAATGTATCTGTCGTCGGCTATTAATAATTTTGAATGTACATATACTAGTTCAGTAACAGGTTCCCCGTCTAGAATGGAATGAGCTCTGAGACCGTGGAACGTTATGTATATGGAAGGATCTGGTATACCAGCTTCGTAGAGACGGGATATGATTGCTTCTTTACTCCTAAAAATATGTTAAAATTATTGTATTAACATCATGCTTAAAAAAATTGCATAACGGCACCACGGCGGCATCAAAAAGATTATTTTTCCCTCACCTACTAATGCTTTGATAATTCCAATGCGTGACCGCATGTAAGGAAGTTCCAGAAGGCCCACCGACTTCCCCCTCAAAACCCGGTAATAGAGGCATCACTATGAACACTCTGAACGTTTCCTTCGCTCTATACGCTCTCATTATACGGTTGTATAGCGCTTCTCCTATCTGAAAATAAATTATAATAAAAATTAAAACATATTCTATATACAGTGACAAAATATATTTACAATGTTATTTAGAAAGATATTTTTGGATATTTAGATGAATACAATATTTTTTATTTTTGTCGGAACCTCCGCAAGAAATTCCTTAATATTTTATCATTTGATTTAAACGAATAAAACGGTAAAATGTGGGTCAAAAAAACGTTGTGAAATCTTCTTACACTCATTGATGAAACATGTAAAGCTAACAAATAAATTGATAAATATATTGATTGATAGATAAATAAGCGTACCTGATTCCTAACAACTGGATTGGACCTCGACAGTGTGATATAAAATTGATTTTCTATATAAATGTAGTGTTGGGCTCTAGTTATAGTATCGACATACGCTTCATGTATACTTTGTTCTACTGTATCGGGATCCAGGAATCCGCAGGACCAGCTGGAGACACTTCTAAGGACCTGGAAATCGGAAATTAAATAGTTTTACATCTTTCTTAATTTGAATTTTAATAGGTTTTGTTAAATCAAATTAAAAATGATATATTTAAAATAAATAAATTAATAAGGCGAACAGATTTTTCTTAAATATAATGTCAAATATGCGAAAAATGTAACAAATCTATCTATTCTAATCTATTAAATTAATAATTCATAACATTCTAGTACATAACATTTATTAATTTGAGTAAACTTACCTGACACGAGGCATTAACAATGTCAACATTAAGTGCATGTTCTAATTCTGCTACGGGTTTAATATCTGCATACGTCTTTGGTAGTAAATATGGGTAGTTCGTATTTTGTCTGGAAAGAAACAAGGAATTGGTAAGATTGTTTTATATTATAGTAGAAACCCTGAGTAACTGGACTAATTTTTGTGCAATCGGATAAACGAGTATCCGCATAACAAATTATATAAAAATAGGTTTAGAAAAATACGGCGAAATCCCTACACGTTCGTTACAACTTTTAATAACAAAATTTACTTCTCTAAGAATATATTTTTTTGTTGTCATTAGGCATTCGGATAATCGAATGTATGAATGTATGAAGAAGAGCAGGTTTTGTACATATGCTACCTAAAGTTACGTGTAATACACACGCACGCAACAAACATATTTTATTAGTTTACATAGTAGTTGATATTTATTATAATTGGTCACAGTTCGATAATCGCGAATATCTATAGCCGAGAAGATAATAATATAGGAGGAGGATAATCGCATTTCTACTGTACCTAGCTTTTTCCAATTTGATAGCGTTCCATCGTTGTATAAAGTGTCTGGCCACGTCCCTCGCGGCCGCGCCTTGCACCATCAGACCCACGTCGTGCCACGGCATGCGGGGCGTCGTGTTTCTGTCTACTAAATCTGGAATATTTTTATATTAATTGTTTTTAATTTAACCGTCCCTCATTTATAGTTTTTTTATGGAAAAAGACAAGGACTGTTCAGGATGTGAAGTCAGCAAAAGATTCATTAAGAAGGCATTATGATTGTCCACGTTCAGGATTCGCGTAGGCGACTCACTCAATTGGGACAATCCATTCGAAATAGCACGGTTGAATGCAGCCTTTCCCGCGTGGTGGTGCGTGACTCAAGCCAACTGGCACTGTGCGCATTAAAATCGCTTGGTTTCGAGTCGACACAAAGCCAGATAGTTTAGTAGTAGTTAGTAGACAGGCATATAGTAGTATAGGCAGAGAGAATCTAATGTTAAAATATTCCGTTCTTCATTTTCAGTCTACAGTCAATATATTGAGTGTTGGAACTCGCGGGAACTTTGAAGAAGGTTTAGATCTACATTAGCTATAAATAAAATTATTATTTAAAAAATACTTAATTAGTACTTACCAACAAACGGCATATCCAAGCTATTAAAATCTTTAACAATGAAATTCACGTAGTCCTTTCCTATCCACAATTTAGAATTTCCTTCTATACTTTCCACTCTCTTCTTAGTACTTTCCGTTATGACTCTACCTTCGACCACTTGGGCAAGGGGTGTGGGTTCGATTACCGTTCTAGGATTGATTCCTAGGGCATCAGTTAACAGAAGTTCATCATTAGATCTAGCATATTTCTCAGCTTTTTTCCTTTCGGAATCATCAAACTTCTGTTCATTTCTTTCTTCTTCATATGGCGGGTAAATTATACTAATGAAGTCTTTTCCACGATCTGTTATTTTATTTAGAACATTCTTTTTTTGATTTTCATCAGATTTTAGGTCGTTTTGTACCCCAGCTTGTAATATTTGGTCTTCGGGATTGAGTTTTAATGGTTCTGGAAGTATTTCGGCTTCTTTGATATCTATTTCTGGTTCTGATTCCTCTTGTGAAACGTCTTGTATTGGTCTGTAAAATAAATTAGGAAATGTATTTTAATAAAATAATTATCATCTTTAACAGTTTTTTTTTTAATTTATTCGTTTAGATTGTAGAAATATGAAATTAAGCATTTCACGTTTAAGATTATTGTTAAGATTTTTACTCAGCGGAATACTTGTATTGAAACACAGTATTTTTTGAACATTAGATATCCAAAATGTAAATTTGATTGAAAAACTTAGCCCAAAATACTGTCTAATGAACTAAACATAATTTATAGCCATTAAATTACTTTCCTAAAATAAAATAAAACAAATTACACACAGCCACACAAAAACTTACATATTAACTCCTATAACTACATCTCTTGAAGTTTTCGCTAGTTCCAAAGCAGCTTCAAGACCTTGATGCATGTAAAGTCCTCCGCCGGGGGAACTTGAAGTTTTCTTTTTCATTTTTATATGGGATTTGGGTAACGTCATATTACCTAGATCTGTTAATCTGATGGAAAAATTATAATTAATAACATAGTAATTGCAGGAAGAAGATAAAAGGTATTTTATAGAGGATGGTTATGTAGTATTCATTCAAATCTATTTTGAATATTTATATTTAATACACAGTAAAATATTTACTCAGAGATATTGAAAAGATTTAAAAAATACTGAAAATCGGCAATTTCAACTTTTAATGAGATAGTTTAATATATATGGAAAAATAATAACCTAAAAACTCACCTATGTCTATGATCATCCCATCTTCCATAACACAAGTCAATGCCACCCAAGAAAGCAACAGTTTGGTCGACGACTACAATCTTCTCATGATGAGCCCAAAAGAAAACACCTACTTTAGCGTGGTCCGGGTGACGAAACACCTGAAAGAAATATATATTAAATAATAAATTATACGTTCAACCGTTCGTGGCCGCTCCGAAGTTAGTCATAGATAGCTCTCTTAAAAAATAAATAACTTTTGTAATGTACCTTAATATTATCATTGGCTAATCTACTTTTACTGTAGAAACTATTTATACCGAGTGCCATCTCCACTTCCTTGTACAGCATTATAAACACTTTCACGCCTTGTGCCTGAAATATATAAAGCATAAAATGTAATAAATACAAGATACGAAATAAAATATAAATAAACCACGCGCCAAAACAAAGAAATGACGGAATGCAAGATCAGCCTAAAAGGAAGGACAAGTGAATAGAACAAGTGAACTAAGTGATATATTTAGGAAGTAAGTTTAGTGAACACAGAAATTACGACATAGACGTGGAATTGCTACCGGTAACATAATTAACGTGGCCTTAGATACATTGACGAAGCGGCGAAATGTTGAAAAGTACTCACCGCCTTCCTCTTCAAAATGGTGTCCAACCTCCAATAATCGCCATTAAGGGCGGGTCTCTTCATATATATCTCCGGACTGAGCCACCAGTCCGCTATGAAGATCTCCTCCTGGGCCAGTTCCATGGCATCTGCGACTGCGGCCAGGTAGGGTGAGCCGTCCACGAAGGTAGTGAGTGGGGTCGATGACCGGGGAGGGGAGAACGAATGGTGGACGTTCGGGTAGGTGAAATCTCGAGCTAAAAATAATAATGTTTACTTATTACTAATATACAGTAAAGGCCACGTTTGTATATGTCACTTAACATTTCCTCCATTTCTTCATCCGCGAGTTAGGAAGACCCCTCCAAGGTAGTGAATGAGGTTGATGACCGGGGAGTGGAGAAGGAAAGGTGAACAATGTAATCACATCACGTAAATTATATGAATTCTAACATTTGACATCATTATTAACCGAATATAGAGAAATATATAAATAAAATACTAAATTTAAAATTTTCAAACAAAGTTTTACTTACCAGACTGATTAGCAACGGTCTTCAAATATTGCATCCATTCTTTACTTTTTCTTTTGGTCCAACATTTGATGACCATTTGTCGACTTTGGTTTAATATTTGCAGTCCATTACTAAGTCCCGTTGAGTACATACCGCTTGAAACTTCAAAACTATAAAAATAATATAAAATTATTAGTACATACATTCAAATATCTATTAATCTAATTTTCTTCACGAATTCGAAACGCGTTTACTTAGGGTATTTTAGGGTTTATTATTCATTTCCCAATGTTTTTCAAACCAAATCATATTCGTGAAAAATATCATATAAAGATTGTCTTTGTCAGCACCACTTTAAATGAAACCACAGTTTTAACTACCGTTTATATTAAAAACTAAATTTACTTTTGTTTTGTAAGAATTAATTTCGGTCTAATTATAATATAGTGGGTATTTTTATTATACTTACGTTGCCTTGTGCTGCTTTAAACAAATAATTTATAGTTACAAGATATATATACCAAATTATATAATGTTGTACAATCAGAATAAAAGTGAATTCATTCAAAAAGCAAGTTGTGGCGCTTGGGCCCCAGTGTACAACTGTTTGCTGTATCCCGTACACAGCACGTTAGGTAGAGGGAACCTAGTGTTAAGACACTCCGTTCCCCATTTTCCGCCGAATCCTGGAGGTATTGCGTGTTAAGTGGCGGAAGAAGGAATATTTCATTCTTATTAAGCGTAAAAAACATCAAAATAAGACTTACCCTTGATCAAACAACATAATGCCTTTAACGATTCCGTCACTCGGTCGTATGTATCCAAAAAATGTGTCCTTCACGAAAAACCACCTCTCCTGCCATTTTGCGCACACAAGTCCTGTACAGAAGTAATTACATCTGAAATGAAATGTGTGTGGAATTTTAAATTCTACTTTCATTTAAAATATGAGTTTTGGAGAAAAAATAGTAATAAATAGTAATTTAGTCAATAATAGACTTAGTGTCAAAACAGAATATTTTGTTCTTGTATTCTTTCCGTTTCCACTGATTGTAAGATATTATGTACGTGTTAAATGGCGAAAGTCAAAGCCGAGTTCTGTGTTTCTAGAATTATTATTTTCGTTCCATAAATCCATACGTAACGTCTTGAACATTGCGTGGAAAAAGGAGAAAGGAGTGCCTAACCACTAAGTTAGGATAATACGTACCTAACACACACAGTATTCCCCAAAAGTCCAAAACAATTGCAGCCCGCTTGCCCTGGCCTAGTTGAACCCGTTCTTTTCTCTATCATACCTTCTTTACCTTTTGTACCGAGCTCCGATATGAACGACATGTTCGATACTTCTAGGAATTTTACCTGGAAATTAAGGCACTAATATAATCAACAATGTGTAAAAAACAGCCTTAATTGTATATATGTTTTTATATATAGTAATAACAGAAATAATTATAGTAATTATATTTAAGATTAATTATGTTTAAGATTATATATCTAACTAAACTCACGGTTTCATGATGATTTCTATATATACTTATATTGAGTAGATTGAAAAGATATTCTTCCAACTGCTTCATACGTAATTGTATACCTTCATATGTTATCATCACTTCCGGTTTTCGAGGAAATCTGAAAATATTAGAAATGGTTTTTTTTTTATTTTCTGTATACAGACTAAATTGTCTAATTAAAAACAAGATTAAGTGCAAATCTATATATCATAAATAAAATTGTAAGAGAGAATAAATGTAAGAATAAATTTATTATCATCAAATAATTAAAAAAGAAATAAAAACAACATATAATTTTGTGTAATATTATTTATGTAATCTAAAATATTACTTACATCAGTTAATTTAATTTTTTAAATCATATTAAAATGCGATGGCCATACTAAATTAGTGTTTGTTAATATGTGTGACACGTAATATTGATAAGTTTATAAGGCAGTTTCTATTCCTTAATTATTTTAATAGCTTACAAGATAAATTTACATGACAAGAAGTACAGAGTGAAAATTTTGTAAAAAAATATAAAAGCAACTTTCAAATATATTATACCAAAATCTGTCTCGAGCGGGAATTGAACCAATAACAATAAAATACTATAATTACGCACAAAAATCATTTATTTTTTTCTTTCAAACGAAGAAGATTTATATCTTATCACTAACAAGAGATTTATGTATTTTGTACGATAACAAGATACATGGATAAGAAATACATGAAAAAACATTTGCATGTACATACAAATGTATTCAAGTATTTTCTTACGTAATACTAACTAAAAGAAAGTAGAGGTAGTCGTGACCCAGTGGAAAAGCGTCTGGGTCTAAACGCGACATCGTGAGTTCGATTATAATTAGGGGGAATGAATTAAAAAAAGCACAGACTGGAATCTTACCTAGGCAAAGCACCTTTCCTTTTTCTGGGCTTATTTTCCCGTTTCCTTGAATTGCTCCTGGGCATGGCTTCTAGAGCCATTTTTTCAGCTTTTTCTTCAGTATCAACAGTATTTTTGAAACTGGCTCGTCTTGATTTATGAGTTTTGGTGGGAAAAGGTATTTTAAGTGTTGCCCTGTATAAAGAGAGCTGTTGATGAAGATACAATATGTGCTTGTAACGTTTCTTGATTGTCCACGAGAAGTCGCCATGTTGAAGATTTATTGTGTATCTAGAATAATAAAAAAAACTATAAAGAATAAAGACAATAAAAATGTTATAGGACTGAGATGGCGTATTATGATGTACTAAAATAAACATGATGATTTTGAGTTAGTTTTGAATCTAAAAAGTTTATATCTATTTTATATTTCTGTTTTCGTCGCCTCTTAAGCAATAAAAATAAAAATAATATAAGCTTAAAAAATAACTAAATGTACATATTTATATTAACTACATATACATAAATAGTATTACTACCGTAATAAGAACGATTCATTTGCAAACCGCAAATATTTTATATGCTTTAACCATATCACCTTTTATTTACATACAATACAAGTGTGTAAAATTCCATTTGTTGTATATGTAAATTAGTATTTTAAATATGGTAAAAAGTTACTCATTTTATATCACTTAATACGTATATACAATGTAATATGTAAAAACAATAATAAATCATAATTTAATAATAGAGTCCATCTGATCATGACTTTTAATAAAGTTTTCCCTAAAACGTACACAATTATTTATTTGTATGAATATAAACCATATTCCGTAGTTATCATTTTACATATTACAGCATTCTGAATTAGGCTTTTTTTATTGTACACCAATTCAAAAATAGATTGATAATTTTAATATTTTTTTAAATCTTTATATAATTTTTATTAGGGTAGCCTGAAAGAACGGATCGCCCTTACCCGCACTATCATCAACTCGCACATACATGTCCTCTCCATGCTTTTTACGTGACCTTCCTCTAGAATCAATGCCACTGTGTTTTCGAAGGTCGACCAAGGAGAAGAGGTAGGAAAACCCTACTCTCGTACCAAATTAATTAATGAAGTTCACATATACATAGAATATTAAAATACTTAAGTAAAATCAAATATTTAAAAACAAAACGATCTACCATTTTAAATTAACAAGAAATTATTGATAGCTTCGTTTCAAAAGTATTGTTATACATGATTCATGTGTATTATAAACGGAAATACCATGACATACCATAAAAGGATATAATGCTATTTACTATTCTTAGTTGTCGATTGTTGTGTAACATGGTTATAAAAGTTATTTTTGCTTAATTGTTTTGATTATTTTCTTAATATAAAAACACAGTTAATGATCAATTTCTTTTATCTGTTGCCTTCCTGCGTCATGGCCTAAATGAAGAAAGCTATACAGCTAGATGGCTGCGCAGGTTCGAATTTAAGACTTTTTCTTCCATTTAATAATTTACTTCCCGTGTGTACAATGTGTAAAAGTTTAGAAAACAATTTCCAGGCGGCCCAACTAGTCCGCTGTACTATATATTCTTTACGATTATCATGTAACAGCTTTTTCTAGAAATACTTTTTTTATATAGAGGATACATTATTTTTATTAGCTACGGTTATCCTCTATATCAATAAAGATAAAAATAAAATCTGTGATAGTAAAAGTATGAAACGTATATCATAATATTATAAAATATTTAGCAAAATTTTACTCAATAATAAATAAAGAAAATAATTTAGAAAACACTTACAGATTGGGATTTAGTAAATGCGTGGTAACACTACGCTCGTTTTCTACAAATCTCACTTTAATTTCCACTCCTGGTATAAATACTTTTCTGTGTACCGAGTTAAACTTAATAGGTGGGTTGTGAATTGTTTTGTATGGCACTGAAGTTGCAGGAGGAGCTGAAACAATATCAAGGTAATATATTTTATTAGTTACAATATGACTTACAAACAGACAGACTATATATATTTTCAGTTCAATGAAAAGGTAGGTCTGAGAAAATAAAATAAATCTTTTGCTTTGCATGATGCACCCTAATCAGAGAAAACCCAAACATATTCATTTTGGTTTGAAATAAAATGTAAACAAAGAAAGCAAAGCTTGTCAAACTTTTATGCGGTGCGGAATATAATATATTGTTACTCATAAGGTAGCGTGAATATTTAACACCTTTTAGTGGTCTCTCACTTGTTATACATACATTAACAAGATTTTTTTCAATTTTTAATGTGACATGTTTATATTTATGTATGTATTTTGGATATAATTTTGATGCCTTTTGATGAATGTTCTTTTGATCGTAAGGTTAAATTTCCCAAATTTCCTCTGCCTACCCTGCTATGTGCGTGAAACAGCGTGAAGCTAAAAAAAATGTAAATTACACAATAAATTATGAGTAATACTGTTTACAATTTAGTTTACCGATAATATCTATTTTATCGTATTGTACTTTTAAACAAATTGGTGGTACTCTACTATAACATCTATACTAATATAATAAAGCGGAAGAGTTGAGTTTCGCAAATTTAACCTCGAAAATTCAGCGGTAAGTAGGGAATGGAGTGTTCTAACACTAGATTTCCTCTGCCTACCCTGCTGTATACGGAATCCAACGCGAAGCTTAAAAAATATATAAAAAAACTGAGTTTTACTATTACATTGTTAGTATTTTTACATATAGTGCCAAGGTTCCCTTTAATTTGGACAATTATGATATTAACCTGTATTTGACTAATTACGCGGCCATGGCCCCATGGGTACCGGTAGACTATTATCAATAATATGACAAACTTTATTATGGCACTTATAGAACGTATCTCAGATACTGTGGTAATAGGTTCGAATTTCGACAATATAAATAAATGTGTAGAGGATAAACCTACTTTTAAAGTTTTGTTTGTTTGTTTTAAAGTTATGTTATCTATTACGTCAGTATTTTCACTAATCTTGATTAAATTGAGTACCTATGTATATCTATTAATACATGTATGAGCCATGCAAAATTGCATTTTATCAAATCCATATAATAAAAAACAAATAAACTATAGATAATTCGCAACAAATTATCCTATAAAGCGCGTCATTGAGTTTTATCACTTAAAATTTGATATTACTAAGTACGCGGGTACAGCTTCATGCGACATCCCTTGTTTTGAAATTTCTTTGCCTAACAAGGGCCGGGAATCAAGCCCACGTTATTTCTTTTTACCAGAGCGAGGCAATGAAAATAATTAATTCTCGCTAGTGGGAATCAAACTTACAACCAGTAAAACAGTTAAACGCCGCTGCACCACCGGCGGCAAAATAATGTAAAAGTTATAACAAAGTGCCTTTGCTAAAGGACAATGATAGCTCTAGTTACTCCTTAAAGAAGAAAAATATACTTCATTTTTGACATAATACAGATAACTTCTTATCAGTATTATACTTAAACAAATTCTTTGGAAAATTAAGACTTTTAACTTAAAAGATATTCAAAATTCATATCTAGAAGTTAATCTACGCTATTATTAACAATAGAGTATACGGCAGTACAGTCTACTAGGATTCAACTAGGTTACTTTAAAGAGGAAGAACATATAAGTCTCACATTGCATTTGAATAGCACATGTGTGATGTAATAAGTTTAGTCAATTAGGTGACAGTTATAATTTTTAAATAGTTTTTTGTTTTATACAGGCATTTGGATGGAATAACGAGTGTACATACAATAGTTATGGGTTTAAAGTCCGAGTCAAAGCAGTTTTGTTGACTTCATGCTCCATCTTGGCCAACCTAGTGTTAAGACTCTCCATTTTCCTCCTTTCCATCGAATTTCGAGACATTGCGTGTTGAATGGCGGAACTCAATGTGCGTTTTCTTTTTGTTATCAGAACAAGGAAATGAAAATGTCAATATGAATTTCCAAAACATTGTTTACATAGAAAATATAAAAAAAAATATAACAAGAAAAGAAAAGACTTACATAAAGCATCAATTTCTTCCTTATTATTGAGTTTATCTGTATCAATAATGGATAGAGATTCTGGCACGGCGAGGCTTTCATCAAAATCTGAATCTAAGCCTGGTGTCAGGGAGTCCAGATTTTGAAATATTCCCTGTAGACAATCACCTTGAGGCGTCGTCGGTGTGTCCATACCGTAGTTTGTATAACTGTAGAGTTCTTCATCTGTAAAATTTAATAGTGTTATAAACAATCTTGAGACAATTGTTATGGCTTTGGGTTCGTTTCCCTCTCAGGATAACAATTTATTTTTATTTGTTTGTTGTGGTAATAAGGCGAGTACACTTACAATTTTACTAATAACTTATGAAATGGAAAAGAAGTTAGATAAAAATAGTACTTAATTAGTATATTTATTTATCCTGCTATGTGGGAAAAAGTGTCTGCCAAAAAGTCAAAATAGATTAATTAAAAACTTTCTAAACATAATCACATAACTTAAATTTAAATCTAATAACAAAGTAAGGAAGGTACAACACCATCGCATTTACTGTACATCTTCCACTGCACTACAATGGCCTTATTGTATTATCATTTGTAAAACAATAAACTGAACTAAGCTAAAGGATTAATAAGTAATCTGTTAACAGCACTCATAGATTAACTATTAACAAAAATCAATATTGGATTGGCTAATAGTGTAGCAATGTAATATATACTTTTTTTGTTTTATACTGTATCCCGCATATAACATATCTTACATATAATATGCTAGGCAGATGGAACCGGACATTGTTAAATCATTTCTGCTATTCGGCAAAATTAGACTTTTAGTATTAACATTGCAAATAATATTTAAAATGGGTTTTTATGTGAAAAAAACTATATTTTAACATAAAAATATACATAATGTTATGTTATTGTAATTGGTGAGTCACAACTTATTGTTGAAATATTGGCTAGTTAATGCCTATTGTTCTATTTCATACAGAATAAGTTCAATAAGTTTTAAGGAATTATGAAATTATTAAATACATATTTTGCTACAAACATAGTACACCAAAAATATTTAAAAAATCATATTGTTTTATAATACAAACACTTTTTTTTGATGTCATAGACTTTTGTTTACGTTACATTTATTTTCCTAGCTTTCTTTTTAAAATATTTTAATTTATGACTATAAACACACACTAACACTGCACAAGCACTACCTCGTTTTATAAGATTATGAAAACTGAGCGTTATATCACTTCGTTCCATACGTTCCCTTGTTGTTTCCTCCAATAAATCTTGTTTCACTTCACGGCATCCGTTACAATATTGATATGATATGTTCTGGCCATTACAGAGTATAAATTTAACACTTGTGTACATAATCTGATGATAAGATAGCGGCCGATTGGTTTTCAGTTGTTTTACGGCGCTTGTAAAATTCGGTCACAGTGCTAGTAAATCGACTAGCTTTGCAAGAAACGATTTCGTTGGCGACAATTTTACACGGTCCGCTGAAGGCTGAATTAATCAAGGCTTTTTAATATAAATTTGCAAAAAAGTGTACTTACAAAACTTTACGTACAAGACGTCTCAACGTTTCATTGTTTGGATACTTCGTTTCTGAATGAGTAAAACATTGCGATAAAAGAAGCTCTGTAGATCTGAATTCTTATCGTTTGAATCATGCGTCTAATTGCTTGTTGGATCAAGGTTTCTTGAACTAAAAAACTATATTTGTTAAGGCCAACAAGAGCCCTCCTTTAGTTGGTTTAAAACTGACAGTGACGTAAGCGATTAGTCAATGACGTATGTTATGTTATACTTATACATGGCCTTATAGTATAGTCGTAGCAAGTCAGCGTTTCTAAACATATCATCGTTGTACTATGCTATTTAATTCTATTTGTTTGAAGTTTAACAGCATCATATCTTATTAATATGAAATCAATCTTGTATAATTTTATGTTTGTTTACACCTTTTTCCTTTTTGTCTTATTGGCATGTTTAAAAATATATAGCTAGAGAACTGAGCTTTAGTAAGATAAGTCTCTAGTAAGATTCTGATTTAGAAAATATAAATAAAAACAAATCATAAGTTTGACCATAGCTGCCCTGAATAAGTTCTGTCAATATGACATTTGCCAGTGTTCGGAAACTTTATTGTTTCAGTTTAACATTTAATATTTATATAAACTTTGAAAAAAGGATGTTACAATAAATTTGTTTTGGTAAAGTTAATAATATATATTTTGGAATAAATAGTAAGTAACCATGAAACGACCAACAACCATGACGTGCAATATTCATTTAACTTAAAGCCTACTCATACATAATAGCAATGATGCAACACAGTGCTATGTATGTTTTAAGAGAAGTGAGTATTCAATATATAGAGCTTCCGTTGTTGAGTTACTAATATAGTCTACACCCAACATAACAATAAGAGAGAGTCTCGAAATTTCTACAAAAATGGTAAAAAACGAAGGTTTCCATTTTTACGGTCTTATGGTCCACACGAACAAGGGTGGACAACAACGTCCAGTAAATTGTCTTTAGATATGTTTTGTACGATAGCACCTTTTAAATTCACTTCAATATTTGCAATGTACTTATTACTTCATGCTTGAATTAGCATAAAAAGAAAAAAAAAAAAAAAAAAACACAATTTTGGAATAAGGGCGGCCTTACCATCGCAGGTATAGGCTGTTCTAGAGTGATTGATTAAGCAATGGCTTAATAACATAACATTAAGATATATTGGTAACTTTATCACAGCTCAGCGCTCAGGACATTTTAGGAGGAAGTCCACCTTACACGCAGACCAAGCTTCTAGAATATAAATGGTGCGGATGATATTATATACTCATAATTCGGTTCGATGAGGGCACCAACTTTTATAATTCCTGAGAGCATTACAGTAAAGATTTAGGCACAAGATGTTATGAAATCAACTTTCGTTACTTTTTAAATTTAAGTTAAGCAAGTTAATTTGCACTAAAATAATAATTTATGTTCAGAACACGAAATATGTTTCAGAAATTACATGTCTTTTTTTTAAAAGTAAGAAAAAAAAAAGGCATTTAACAAAATTGGCAAATTGTATTCTTATAATAAGTTTCTGTTAATAATGAGTCGATTTGTATTATTAAGTGAAGTGGCTTTCCTTTCCTTTTTTTTTGTTTTCTTCCATCTCTGGTAGGAAAAAAAGAGATATTGTGAAAGAACTCTGATTTCATACACCTAGCCAGATCGAGAAAAGATTTTTTATCTATAACTGACGCTTTCCATATGAATCATATTAGTGTATTTTTTATCATTCTTTCTTCATTATCTAACTATATTTATGAGTAGATTATTTTAATCTTTATAGATACAATATAAAAAAGTAAACAATTACGTATCAATTTCAATTTGCTGCTATTTTTATTTTATCAAAGTATATATTTTTCATTATTGCACTATGACGAATACTGATAAGGATACATCCTCGTGACATTAACATAATATAATGAGATCGCGGTTGAAACTTGCGGTTTACATGATTGTTGTTATATTGTTACAATAAGTGTGTATTACAGCTATATATAATTAGCCTTGCTCGTTTTATAACTAGTTATTTTATTATTTTATAGAAAAGACTTTTATGGAAACTAGCGTAAGGGTAAGCTATTTTTAATTGATCACCACCGCTATTTTTAATTGTTACAACAGAGGAGCTACAGGTGCGAAAAATTGGGACTCTGGTTATATTTAAAAATAATTTTAAATTTATCCAGATTCCTCGAGGAAACATAAGTTAGTATTGATACACATATAGGAGAAGAGGAGGGCATAGCGGGGACGTTAAGTTAAATAAGTAAAATAATAAAATATTATTATATATTTTTCAATTAAAACTAATCACAAGCATTTGGTTACTTATGAAATTATCATTTGGGCATAGAATTTATTGAAATTAATAATCAAATAATATGTTTCATTTTGGTATTAACACATCCTTGAATGTATATAGGTATTTGAGCAGTAGTGGATTGAATTTCCTCTTCATTTTCGTTATCAACACATATGACCGCTCTCGTATTTTAAAACTGGTATCTTCTAAGACATACATTTTATTGATATGCTGTAAATGGCAATTTTGATATATATAAAATACAGAACGTATCTTATAAATATTTAAGTGGTATAAATACTTAAGTAAATATAAATATTTAAGTGAAAAAAGAATAATATACACTACTCAAACCCACGCAACGCAAAGTTTGAGAATAACTAGGGAGTTTTTGTAGGAGCCCGTCATGGCATAGTGGCTTTTTTGATTGTAAACGCGATAGTTGTGGGTTCTATTCCTATTCGGAGGAATTAATGAATTTCATGTTCTCATTGTAGTAGTAAGACAAAACGCGGCTATGATTTCCGTCACTGAACAAGCAATGTATCGAAAATCGGGCGGAAAGTAGGGGATGGAGTGTCTTGATACTAGGTTCCTTCTGGCAACCGATATGATGATGCAGTGTGAAGTTAAGGAAAAGAAGAAGAAAACTTTACAACAAAAATTTTCGAAGTTGTTGATCACATTTCAGAATTCACATTGTATTTAAAACCAGTATTTACTGACCGTACGGTTACACGTATGAAATCTTTCACTTTATTCTTAAAACACATGTTAAGAAGGTCACTTCATTTATAAATAAGTACTGTTCCTTTTATATATCATGAATTGTTTTTATATAGGTAAGCAATATAAATAAACGACTAGATAACTGTACCTATACATTTTATTTGACATTTATCTTTTTAAATTTTACTTTTATTTCCTCGCTCTCATAAAACAAAACAAACCAATTACGCAATAATATAAATGTAGGATGTTTTTTCAATACATTGAAAGAACTGTAACTAAATTACGTGTTACGTATTTACAAAAAGTTTCAAAATATTTGGCCTATTTCCTGATTTCTTAACACAGCATCTTCTTTCTTAAATATTCATGTTTGAAGTTATTGTAAAATATTTTTTCCAAGTTACAAATCCTTTATTACAAAGCTTTTACAGATACGTGAGTGGGTTCCAAAAGCAAAACAAAGAATTATATCATAACTACCGTGTCAAATCTATTGCTAAATGTAAGCTGAAAGTATGCGTAAATGTGAACGCAACTTGTTCCACCCTACATATATGTGTATAATTTTCGTCCAGTCTAAGCTGATCTTTTTCAGGTGTTTCTCAGAAGGTTGATTCAACGATCGTGGAGGTCAAGTTAGGGTGGCGCTACAAATATCACGGTTAATACGTCGAGCACACGCCAGGTGGGCAGAGAGTGTTGAGAGCAAAAGTGACCGCAGTCGCTACTTGCGCACCGACCGCTCCTCGCGTGTACCACGTAGCCACGCACGACCGACGTACGCACAGTTCCCGCCACATTTTAAATTTGCGTTGGAAAATCGATAGATCGAATTGAAATAGATGTGCAGTCGCGCGTAAAACACCGAAACTTGAGGCTTTGCACTGCTTTAACAGTATACAGATTGCAACGCGGCCGTTGACATCTATCTATTCGATTTTCGAATGCAAATTTTGAAAATGTCAAAAAAGGCGGGTGTGTGATTCTTTTTTTAAACTCACAGTGACACAGGTGTTCCTCGATAGTGCCGAACGATGGTGAATTTGATATAAAATTAATCAGTGCGGTTTATTTTGTTTTATGTTATAAAAACTTGAACGTTAAAAAAGGTAAGATTGGAGAATGAATAATTTTATTTATATTTATATTAAGTAGCCAACAGTTACTCAATAGGAGTTAAAATGGTATCTTACGCTTTCTAAATAGTCGACCATGAGTGTGGCCGCAGTCACGACAGAACTGCTTTAATTTTGCTGCAAGATAAAATTATAACCAAGAAAGGCACTCCATTTCGTTAGTCTATGTGAAATTAGTGACTTCAGTTCTATACTAAATAATGTATGATAATCTGTGGATATATAAAAAAAGTAAATTGTATTATTATATAAATTACATGAACACTTTCTTTATATATACGTCAGACAATTCACTATAAATTAAAGTGCTGTTATTTCATATAACGAAAGTAAAACCACAACTGTTTGAGTCCACTCTCACAAGGAAAACTACATATAGTTTAATGTTCCGCATATTCAAGTATACGTTAAATATAAATATAAGGCTTTATAAAAATCCTTTACTAGTCTCCTTTACTAGAATCTAGCCGTCGATTACATTGTTCTGCTATATTTATAACATCCGGTTAAGTCTGAAAACTGGTCAAACAAAAAACTAAACCAATATGGTGGGGAAAAGTTACTAAACAAACCTGATATTCGCTGCAATGCAATTTGTACGGTATATTTCAAAAGTACACTTTCAATCCCTTATTTTAGAATAGACGTTGCCAAATATTCTAATCTCAAATGCTTTGTTTTTCAATCGTAAGAGCTGCTGTTCTTTCAGTTAATTTTAAATAGATTTATAATCTGTAAAATTACTTTAAAATAGTTTCAAATAATCTTAGTCTGTAATGTAATAATAGTAGTCTACTTAACATTGCATTTAAAAAGAGATAAAATAATCAGTTTTATTTAATCTGAACAAATACCCCACAAAGAAAAACCCTACAAATTTATGTTTTTGTTTCTACATGAGGAATAAGTCGTTTAATAAATATTTTTTATCGACTGAACTCTATCTATGTGGAATTTTACAAAGACTTCATTACCATAACAACTTGCCTATCCATGTGATATAAAAGTGAGGGCGGGCTTGCAATGGACATAAAGTAGATTGCGGAAGCAAAATTACGAAGCGATACGAAACATTATACATATTATGTTATCTGTATTAATTAAATAACCTCAAAGTATAAAAACAAGCATTTTTAAAGAGCTCTGTGAAAGTATTGAAAGTAAATTTTATAGCAATCCAATCAAAGTATTATTTGTTTATTTCTTTTAATATTATAATAATTACTGTCTATTTTTTGGATAATACACATACGCATGTACAGTTTTAATAATATATTATAGTATTATTGATTTTAGTTGTAGATTTGGAATTGAACCCACAACCTGTAGTGTTTATAGTAGCACGCTTGTGTATGCGCCACGTCTGAACTCGTAATTTATGTTATTATCTTTTATATATTTTAATATTGTTTCTAATTATAACATATTACATTTTGTTTGATACCAATAAAATGTCATATACGTCGCCACAGTAAGTACGACAAGTTTCGTTCAATTCCGGCAACGCCCCGTGCTCAAGAGGTTTAATTAAAAATTATATTCAATTTCAAAAAACTAAAAGTGAACATCATATTTATTTGACTATATATAAGGAACCCAGTTATGTTAAGACACTGTATTATATAATCTTTCCAACCAATTTTCGAGAAAATGCCTGTTGAGTGGCTTAACTCAAATAAAATATTATTTAATCAATGCATACGAAATAATATCTTTACATCCTTGTCTTTATATATATATATATATATATATATATATATATATATATAACCAAAAGAGCTAACAAAAATAGGGGATGCATGCATGATCCAATTTCCGTCCTAATTCAAGACGTAACTTGCGTGTGAGTGTCGGAACTTAACGCCGCACTGACTGCCAGAGGGGGTTAAGTAATACAAATTCATTCCCCTTTGTGGAAGTAGCTAGTACAGAGTAATTATAAAGGGAAAAAATAAAGTGAGTAAGCAAACATTTACAATCACCGTTACAATTTTAACAGAAACCGTTACGGAAAGTAATTGTATTTTAATACGCAATTATAACTTGGTGTTTATTAAAAATATTTCTTTTAACTATTAAGATCTTTTTTCTTTCACTTTGTTCTGTTCAAGCAACTTAGGAATTTAGACTATTAAAAATTATGCAAACTATATCGTAACTATCAAAGTATCTCAAGGATAGTTGTGCCGAACAGTTATTCTGTATTTATATAGTAGTTAGTTCCGTTAATTTTATAATTGGTGTTATGTGTTTAAAATTACATAATTTTATTAATTAATACTGCTAAAAAAACAATATTCTAAATAACTCTAATATTATTTACTATATTTATATGCACCTTAGTTGCATGGTTTACGTTTATTTTCCGTTAAATATTTTTTTTAACAAGAAATCCTTTTTTTTTTTATTATTATGTAAATATCTCTTACTCTTATTTACACTCAACACACAGTGTATAAACAACAACTATTCACATATAATATAATTAGTAAGCTTAAAATTCCTTTAGTAGGAAAAGAAAGCCTAGAAAATCTTTTAAGTAGGTTAGGAGTATAAAGGGGAGAACTAAGAAATCGTTTCTTGAAATCCCAACGGGAAAAAAAGGGATTTTTAGTTAACGTTTTAAAGTCCCCGCAAGTAAAGTTGCCGGCGAAGACTTGTATTAAATAAAAAAATCAATAAAGAAACTTATATATCATTTTAGCGGACTATGGTAGAAAGCGAAATTATGCGCGAAGCGACGGTACACGTTGCAGTGTTTATTGCATTTCAGTTTCTTAATACATAAATCACGAATTTCAGACAGAAATATAAATTTTATAGAGTAGTTAAATTTTTATTATTTATTTTGTCAATAAAATTTCATATAAATGGTAGCATATTGCAATGAGCCTTAGAGCTTACCGAAAATGTTGATATCGTTTCTTGTATTGTAAATGTTAAGATACTAATTATATAATAATTATAAAATATTAATTTTGAGCTTATCCATACTAAGCAAATATAAGCTAGCGATACATTGTATTTAGGAGAAAAAAGTCAAATGTCACATTTATTAGGCAAAATAGCCCTCCCTGAGCCGTCGCGTCGGGAAGAAATACTCTAGCGTAAATTCATTTTTAAGTGTAGGTCACGGTTATCGTTTACCCAAAAATACAAAAATCGCACCGTAGAATTAAACTAAAAACTTGGCTATTTTATTATATTTAAATTTTAAAAAAATCTCACGCCAAAAGAAAGGCTCTTTCTGAAGTGACTCAAGCCACCAGTGAAAGTGTCTACGTCCTTGTTCGTACTGTATCGACAAGTAATCACTAAGTCTATATATATATATATAGTGTTTAAAATTTAATTATAATCAAAATATATTTTTTAATCAAATATTAGTCAACTTAACGAAAAATCTATTGTGTAATTAACATAATGATAAATAGAAAATCCATTGATCTACATATATAATAACAGAAAAAAAATAATCGCCATTATATATGAAATTGAAAGATTACCTCTTTATCTCTTATATTACTATTTATATAATAGTAATATAAGTCTATTTTAAAAAGATAAAATTAAGCTGGATATGTACAACTAGCTGATAATAAAAATAAAGTTACACGGTAGGGGTACATAAATAACTTAACAATAAAAAAAATTATAAGTATAATTAAAAGTGATAAAAAAATAACAATTACTATATTCACAAAATGCATGTGAAACTTCATAATGATTTAATTAGGAGTGCAGCGCGTGGCTTATCTTAAAAATAGCATGCGTAAAGAATAATGTACTCGTAGGAATGTGAGCGCGTTGATGTCTTTTATATGTAATATTTCAGTATATGAAATTGAACAGCAGTTTCACAAATTTTCTCGTATATCAGGGTGGGCTGAGAAAACCCCGTGACAAGATAAATTTGAGACAATTCCATTCCTCACTTTACGCCCAAATATATTATAAATAAAAATATTAGAAAATTTTGCATAATTTTTACGTTGATTTTTGGCTACTTGAATAGTCTAATATTTGTCCACGTTTCAATTTCAATTCTTATACATTATAAAGAAATTATTTAACTATTTTCATATATGATATGTATTTTTATATTTAATACATAAAGTATTTATGGATAAAAATTTATAACCACGTATATATGATCATCAAGGAAATTTTTCCCTTTAGTTTGTATATGCTACTGCAAATAATTTAATTGTGATATTTTTAACATTTTTAAAAATTTAAAGATAGATTATCACAATTTATAATTAACCAAATATTAATTGTGATAATGTTAAATAACAAGCGTTACTTTAAGTGTAACATGTACTTTTGTAACTAAATCAGTCTGACAGGTTTATAAGCTTCACGATGCATGAAGCCTGCAATACTGTAGCCGGAAGGTAGTACTGGGTTGCAGTGATATAATAATATATTACTGTTACTACACGTGTCGTTATTACACTGAATAAGATATTTTATACGTAAAGTTTTCGATGCCATAGGACGAAATGCCGATGATGAGTAATTTTATCAGATTAATAAATACAATGTGGATTTTATTGGGTTAGTATATTGTAAATTATTTAATTATTATTAAATACAACTATTTTTAAATGAAAATTTAAAAATTTAATATTATTTTTAACCTAGCGATAGATAAACATGCCACTTTTGGAAACTCAGCTGGTGCCAATTGAAACAAACGATGTTACTGTTAGAAATACTGGTCAGTTGACAGTTTTTATTCCTTAAAAGCATATCTCGTAGGAATTCGTGATCTAATAGAGCCGAAGCTGTCAGCCCTCTGTCTGTTGAGTAAAATAATTGCTTAACAAAATTGTAATCTTGTTAAATGTAGCTTTTGTTTTTCCGTCATCATGCCATTTCCAAAGCTAAAGAGTGGAGCTTAGTAAATTAATAAATTTAATATATTTTGAAATGTGTATAATTAAATTTTAATAATTTTTGATAATTTTATTATACAAAACAATTTTACATTCTTAGAACAAGTTTACATTTTTCAATATAAATAAAAAAAATACAATTTAAAAATGAAAAAAAAATTCAAATAGTGGCACACGAATTGAGACCATCGGTGGCTAGATTTCCAGAGAACTTCCTAACATACGCGCTGTTCCAAGACATACCTTCATATATTTAGTCATTTCCAACGTGACATATTCTGTAAAGTGGATGTAGTAACGACAGGTCACACAGTCACGCCAATTCAGTGTAACCTTTATTTAATTTGGTGACAATCGCCCAAACAGCTTTTGTAAATGTACCAGCTTAGATGCAAATGTGGGTCAAGTAGCAATTGAATTGGCAATAATTTAGAAAGTAGATCGAATAACCTGTTTTAAATCTGGATCTAGATCTTTTAATATTGGTCCTAACAACCTCCAGCGTTGGTCATGTATGAAATGAACTTTCAGTTTTTCCCTTTATTAAGTGACTCATAGAAGTTGTTATCTCTTTGATCCTATTTATTAAGCATAAGCATATAATTAAAACATAAGCATATAATATAGCAGGGTAATAACCCAGAGCGAGGATATAAAAATAATCAATTGTCTTTGTAGTTATAGAAAATGCCTTGTCTTATAAAAGAAGACCTTTACCTGAGATTCATAAAATATAATTTCACATTAAATCATAATATTTATCTAAATAAAAAACCAATTATTTCATAATCCGTTAGAATTTTAAAATTTGAAAGAATCTAGTTAATTCGTCATTCATAACATTTATATTCTGTACAGCGATTACGTTGGTATTACGAGCGAAAGTGTCATTGATATGTTGAAGTAAGGCAGATTTTAGAAAGTAAGTTGAATTCCTGTGCACTCGCCGCTATTCACCGACTGTGTTTGTGCATCTGTAGAGATGCCATATTTTGATTAAGTTAAAAATTCTTTATGAGAATAAAATGTTTGATTTCGCGACTTTTACACATTTTAAATGAAAGGTGATGAAAGACTTTCATTACCGGATTTAACAATGAATTCTTATTCTACCAGTGACCATGTCAAAAAGTACTGCAAAGTGTTCGAAACGTTGGGTTTCCAAATAATACTGAATATATGCGATTAAGCCAGTTAAAATCTTATAAATATTTCTTTATCATATCCTTTTTGATTTTCTTTAGTGTGACGCTATATCGCGCTTAAACAGGGTTGGCAGAGAGATTTTAATGTGTTGGTGTTATGACACTCCGTACCCCACTTTCTGCCAAAGTTTCTTCTGACATTGTACGTTGAGTTGCGGAATTTAACGCCGCGCATAATCTTGTTACCAAAATGCAACGAATATGGAGTTAGCCATAAATAATAATCGGTAATATTGGAATAATACTCAATAAAAGATTTTTTAAGTTCTTAAACACAGTATAAATTTATAAAGCTTACTTTAAAATAGCTTAATTTGAAATATTAAAATAATAAAATAGCATACAAAATAAATGCCAATATAAATTAAACATATTGTTTTTACTATTCGACGGTAGTTAGCGTCTTCATGCTACCAATTGACCATGAACGTGGAATACACAACTGTATGATAATTCTTATACAATCGCCGTAATCGATCGTCAATAGACGTGGGAACTAGTATCAATGTAGAGCCGTCTTCAAGATATTATTTATTAGAATAACATAATAATTAATTGTCAAATGATTTTATTTTACGACTTCTTTAAGTACAACTTTTAATATACTGGCTGAGTATATAAGAGTACTAACGAAAATACAAAAACTAATATCTTAACCATACACAATTAATTGTACTGATATATTAAAATCTATTGCATAAACATTTCTTTTTCCCTTTGCTATTATATAAGAATTTCTAAATTAATAGTATGAATTAATTTATTAGTTTACTTTTTAATAGAGTAAGAAAAGTGAGATTCATATGGTAGCTTTATTTTGTATTTCGTTTTGAAGCTTTTACGCAAACAATCGTGCTTGATAGCATCGTGGGAATTTTAACTTTTTTCAAAGAGATTGTTCTTTTATCTTTTAATATATATCCGACAATAAAAGCTAGTAAACAAATATTTCAAATGGTAAACAGAAGGTATTCAGTGTTAAAACACTGCGTTTTCTACTTTCCATCTATTTTTGAGAGCTTCCATATTAAGTGGGTAAATGAAAATAATTAATTCTTCCGCTTAGAGATCGAACCCGCAACCATCGCATTCACACCGAAGCTGTTTCTCTTCGTCGGGACATTCTCAATTTTTTAGTCGTCCAAATTGTGTATTTACATATAATATAAGCTAAAAAATAGTTTTCTCGTAATAAATTTAAAAAAAAATTAGAAAAACAATGAAAATGAAAAAAAAACATTATACTAGTGAACTACACTTATATTAACAAAACTTTTAGTGGTAAAATATTTAAAGTGCTATTTCATACAGCCACAAGTCGATAATAACACGTTCGCGTCAGCGAAAGTGAACGTCCGAATAAAATAAGTCTTGTTTTATGCAAAGTAGTATAAGATCTTTTTAAATTGTATCATTTGAATGAAAGTCTTTGCCAGTACTTATTAATATTTATGTATATATTTTTTAATTTCAATTGTTATATAATTAAATTGGTATAATGAAAAATGATAATTATTTTTACAATAATAAATAATTATAATTATTTGAATAAATATGAGGATTGGTCCCAGATTCTGGTTTTTAACATTAATTAATTTAAGGTAAATCATCTTATAAGTAGTTAACTGCCTATTTATTTATGTGAAATCATAGAACTATGGAAGAGAAGTGGTAGTAATCAACCCAAGGTTGTGAAAATATGCCGTTTGAGTTATTTTTAACATACAGTACGATTTAAGAGTCGCGACCTTCCCGAAGTTAGGTTTTCTGAACTTCGCGCATTGTTCACTCGGTAAGAAAATAATCAAAAGTAAGAAAAACCGTAAAATCACATCTGCTCAGCCATTTACAGCTAATTTCAAGGCGACCGCGACTCGTTGACCATACTATATGTAGCTATACATACACAAATACGTTACATATCCTGCTTATAAAAATCTTTTGATCTTTAATTCTTTTGATAAACAATGCAACAGGAAGAACCACTTGTAACACGATAATCGAAATCGACCTCAGTCTTGTATTAGCACTAGTATATTGTTCTATGAAATGCAAATCTATTCAAATGGTTTAAATGTAAATATATGATGCAATTCACTTACTGTTGTAGCTATGACTTTCCATAATTTAATTCAATATTGAAAAGGAAAAATGTTACTTAGTTTATAGAAAAAAGCGAGTTTATATTTTTTTATGTTTTATTTATTTTTGCGTTTCTTTGTTTTATTTTTACGTTCTTACATTATATTAGACCTAGAAAAAATTATAGTTGTTGTTCCATTATTTTTTATATTAAAATAAAGTTTTAAATCAACATAAAATATATTTAATAAAAATTATCTGTATTTAATTATAGCATATATTTTAAAACTAGGCAACTTGTATCTAGGCAGAAGGCCAAAGTTTCTACATAATGAGCATATAAGTCCTTCCTGCGATGAAACTCGTGTGAAAGATAAGGAAAGAACTATAATAACGTATTATTAGGAGAAATCTAATATAATAATAAATAGATCAAGTTCTTAGTTATTAAGTCCAAGGTAACGGATGTATCTAATGGCTCTATCATCAAATTTGTTCCGCAGCTCTCTACGTTGTATGGATGCTGCACGCATGTGTTGAGAAATTATGAGTATTAATAACATATATTTATTTAATTTATTTTTTTAAATAAATATATATTTTTTAAATTTAATTTCTGCATTGAGCCTTTACTCTACTTTAACAATATGAAATATTAAATGAAACAATCCAAACGTGAAATTAATAATGATTTTTGTTTACTTTGTTTTGAGCTTTGAAAATTATTCTAATCTTTATGCAAGAATAAGATAATTTTGTTAAAAAATATTGAATATTCTGTAACCATTCGTAACTAAAATCATGTAATCACTGTACTTTATTGGCACTGCATTATAACTTATCGTTCACTATTAACGTTTATAGTAATTTATTAACTGCTAGGCCCTAAGGCGAAATAAAGGGTTGTTCCTTTGTTCTAAGAATATATTAACATAAAAGTAGGTGGTTGATAGTTATCTATGTAGTACCATTTATCCTAGCTCATAGATGTCAAGGCGGTGGTTGTCAACAACAATGGTGGATCATTAATTTTGCTGTCAGTGTTTCCATGAATTTAATATGTCTATCACGAGATTTCGTGTAGAGTTGACGATAGTGACCAATTATATTATTTAATTTTAATTTAGTGCTTAAGTTTTGTTTTGGACAAAATCGCGTAATTTTTTTTTCATGTTTCTTATTATTAATTTAATATGTAAATTTGGTAGTGCATATTGAAATAATAAGTTATGCTTTAGTAGCACAAAGTATTTTATTAAACGCTATAGTAAATCAACCCCTCACAAATCCCACTCTCATATTTACGCCTGAATATATTTAAAAGAGTACGCTACGATAAGTTCGTAATGAAGAACTTGTCATGGCGTAGTGTGACAGCGTCTGAATGTTAACGCGATGGTTACAGATTCGATAACCACTCAAGGTGAAGAAATATTTTTATTTCCCACACTAGCCATTCCGCTATTTAATACGCGGAGAACTGAGTGCCTTAACACTAGGTTCTCACTACCCTGATAGGTGCAGGATAAAGCTGAAATATAAACTGCAAATTCAATATATCTAAATTAACACAAAACAAAAAAGAGAACCACTTGTCATTGATTACTTAACACTATAAATATATATATAGAATTGAATGCTATAATTTATAATAATAATTTTAACTGTACTTGGTAACTATTCTCAGAGACATCATTCCATTATAATCAATGCAGTTATTTTATATAATATGCAAATTTCGTTGTTAGCGTTATAAACGACGCTATTATAAACATGCAGTCGCTTCAATATACATATGACAATTTAATTTAAATAAATCTGAATACATATATCTAGTTCTTATAGAATAGAAATAAAGGTTATATTTCTTTATCAGTGTCGTTTTGTGGTTGTAATATACTTAGATGAAATATAAATAAATATAAATAGAGATAAATAAATATAAATAGAGTCTAATGATAGTTGTAGGTTTAAATTTCATATTTTTGATATAATTTATTGGAAAAAAATATATTTAACAGTCTTCGTGGCGCAATGGGTTTGTAAGTTCGATGGTTGTATGTTCGATCCCTTTAAATTATATTATTTTTTCTAGAAGCAGAGCTAGATGTTGGGTTAAGAAACACATAATCACTTGAACTAGGGCGATAAGTGAAAAACGGCGAGAGGGAAAAAAGCGCTAATCTTTGAAGGAAAAAACATTTGTTTCCTCGACTGGGAATAGATTCATACACAAAATGAGAGTATAAATGAGCAAAAAGTAGACAATTCCCTTTTTCTCTACTTATTTAACGATTTTACGTATAAAATATATAAAATTAAACAAACTAAATTTACGCATAACGGAGTGCGAAAATTACGATCGTTAACATAATAGTAAACAACGCTATTAAATCGTTAAAACGACATACAGAAACTTCAAACGCTTGTGTAAATCACGGCCAATTAACTGTTACTTGATTTTTTCTTAAGTTTTTCACTTGCCAATTAATAGATAAATGATTTGTATGTAAACTATAGGCTAATTTCATAAAGAAATCATATAAAAATAATAGTTAAGAAAGTTTATTAAATAATTAATCTATAATAATATTTAAGTTAAGTATTAATATTGAAGTCATAGTCATTGAATGAGTATTTGATCGTAAAAGAAACGAAGAACGATCGTAAAACAACAGTTTAATTGAGACTCGGGCATGTGTTTCCGATTTCCCTGTGATTCTTAATACTAGGTTCTACTCTTAAATATTTTATATTATTATTTATTAATACTAGATTAGTTGTTATTTAGTGTTATGGACATTAGTAGCTTATTCACAAGGAATAATATAATCTATACATATAAAATCGAAAGGTCCACTCACTCATCACAAAATCTCAGAAACTACAAGTGTTAGGAATTTTGCATAGGAGTTATTTATAGGACCTAGGTGCTCGCTAAGATGCGAATTTGCAATATTCGACTTCTAAGGGGTTGTTTTTGGGGTGGAAAGTTTGTATGAAATTTCGTTACTACGACAGAAATTAATAACAACGTAGTTCTCCGTAGACAAAGCCGCGGGCGGGCCGCTAGTTACTTATTCAATTAGATTATTAAACTTTAACTTTACGTGAAAAAACTATACATTCCATACATTAAATGGCTTTAAAATACCTAACATGAACGCACATTCTAATTTAATTTTGTTTCTCTAAAATTGTTAAGCATTTTAACTTTTCAATTCTAAAATAAGTCACATCCATATATGAAGAAGACTGCTCTAAAAGGAGAGTCGTTGTGAAAGTTATTCCTAAACAATCGAATGTTATTACATTTGTAAAATAATATAACAAAATTATTATTCTTTTATAAATAAAATGTTGATATTGTGGAATATTGATATGGGTATACAACATTCAGCAGGATAATTTATTTTTAACCATTTTCAGAATAAAGGAGGTAACTAGAAGTAAACTTTAAGAGCATATTTAATTTTATTCTATCAGTAAAACTGTACATTCATTGCAAAAGCAAATATTATTAAAGGAAAAACAAGTAATTCAATAGTTTAACATTAAGACTTTTTCTTTATATAAATCTTCATTATAATTAATTTCTCACCTTATAATCTGGAGACAAAAAGGTAATGAACGTGAGAAATTACGTTATGAATGTACACATGTTGTTATGTACTTACATTCTTAATAGTAATTTGATTCTAACTCTAACAGTGTTATTATTATTCTAGAGGCCGTCGTAGCGCACTAGGTTGTGGTTGTAACGTGACGGTGAGGTTCGATTCCCACTTCGGGAAATTAATTATTATTTTCATTATCATTTCTTCGATCTGGCATCAAGGCAAAAGCCCGGCATTGAGTTCTGCCACTAAATGCGTAATGCCGCGAAAAAATCGGCTGGAAGTGGGGAACGGAGTGTCTTAACACTAGGTTCCCTCTGCCTATCCTGCTATGTGCGGGATACAGCGTGAAGCTGATTATTATTGTAAAAAAAGATGTGTTACGTAATTTTTTGTAATACAAAATTACATATACAAAAGAATACGCTATGTGTTCTTTGCGCTTAGTACAAACTGCGAGAATTTAAAAAAAAAATAGTGCTGTGGTTAATATAGGGACTATAAAAATAAATATATCTTTATATTGGGCCAATTGTATTTATTAAGTGTAAGTGTTTCATATTGTTAAAGTCACCTATAAAGTGAAAAACATGAGAACTTTTATTTTCTTTCATATATGTTTGTATTTATGGTAAAGAAAATAGAGCGTAAAAGATTCTTTATGACTCCTCTAATGAAAGCGGAAGTAACTATGAAACTTAGACAATATGACTTATCCACAATATTTCGTAATATATGTAAATATTCTTTATAATGTACATTTATGCTTCACAGTAAATCTTTCTGATACTTATCTTTATAAAATAACATAAAGAATTCTGTATAACGTTAGTTTCATAAGCATTGTCTAACTTTCATTACTTTCGTTACGAATTTATTCACAAACTATTCTTGTATGTGATTTAATGAGAAGAGTATAAAATGCATAGTGTTTTAAAGTGCAATAAATTCATTATATGATGTAAGCCTTTGAGTGACCGATCGACAAAAAAAACTGTGCATCCCTAATTTAGTATGGTTATATTTATAATATCTATTACCTTAATAAATATTATTAAGTTTACTTGGTTGATGGTGTTAATCTCAGAAACGATCACTCTTATCTCATCATATTCATCACAGGTATAGCATAGCACCTGTACCTGCGTTCAAAGTTAGTATATTGTAATACCACTGCTGTGTTATATACGTTACTAGCGGCCAGCTCGCGGTTTCACCCACGTGAAGTATGTTATTATTTAATTTAATTAGTTAATTTCTGTCTCCATGACTACGTCCTAGTGACGTCTATGCAAAATTTGACACTCCTAGCAATTGTAGTAACGACGTTTCATACAAACTTTCGACCCCAACAACAACCCCTTAGAAGTCGAATATTGCAAATTCCCGTCTTAGCGAGCACCTACGTCCTATAAGTAACTTCTATGCAAAATTTGAGATTCCTAGCACTTGTAGTTTCTGAGATTTCGTGATGAGTGAGTGACCTTTCGATTTTATATATATAGATAATCGCAGTCTATTGGGAAATATCTTTAATATATATATTTTTCTTAATTTACGTTTATATTTCCATTTTTTTCGCTCTGGTGTCGAGGCAAAGCGCGGCGTTGAGTTCTGCCACTCAACACGCAATGCCTGCAGAATTCGGCAGAAAGTAAGGAACGAAGTGTCTTAACACTAGGTTTCCTCTGGCTACCCTGCTGCGCGCGGGATACAGCGTGAAGCTGATTTTTAAATTTTTTATATATATTTTTTAATAATCTTTTCATAGCTTTTTGTTTCTTTCATACTTTTTATAGAATAAATAAACTTTATAAATATTTTTGTAAAAAATACAAAAATATTATCTTCTTTTTACGGACTAAATAATTGTTCGCTACGCGTATACGGTTACTTGACCAGGTTGACCAAGCTGTGCCATATTGGTACATGAGCATCTCAAGTGCACTTACTTTAACCTTAGCCCAGTAATTAAATTGGTAAATCTATTAGAAGATTGCTTAGATTATACTTCTTTTTATAGTATAGATGTTGGCACGACACAGTGCAGCGTTGAGTTACGCGATTAGTTATAACATCAGAGTGACTTATTTTTTATTGTAATTATTATACTATACAATATGACACTGAAAATTCCTTCAACAAAAAATATTATCAAAAATCTATTAAAATCTATTGAAATATATTCAGATTGCTTCCGCTTATAGGTAAAAACATTAGATGATAATAATCTGTAATAATTGACTGACAAGTATTATAGTAAGAACATTAAAGCCGTCCAGTGTTAGCAGGACTTGGACAAAGCGTTAATTTCCGCATTTTATGTATTCATTTAAGTATACTATTTTACTTTAGACAAAGCGTTTCGTCAAATTCCGCAATTCGCTGCAAAATTTCGCGAAATATTTACGGTATGTGCCTTCCTTTGTCTTCTTTAATATACGGGAATAATAGTGAAGGTGATTTTTTCAACTTTTTATTTATAATTTGGGTTTCGAAAGATTGTAAGTAAAACCATATATATATGTATATTGTACATATTATATACGTCATATGAACTGATGGAAAGTGAAGGATATTATAAACATTTCTTGACTCTGACATATGAAACCTTATACTACTATGATTTTTTTATTTTATTTATAGAAATAAGAAAACAATAAAAAAATATAATTTTTCAAATTCAGTCCACCAATAACAAATTCTTTTGAATAGAATTTTGAGAGGTTACAGTCAATTATTTTAAAAAGAATCAAGGAAACGAATTCGGAAAGTATGTCAACGTCTCAAAGCGCTTTAGTTAACATATGTTCACATTTAAAATGCATGCTTACATTATCACCGATATCACCGTCATGGAAACTAAAGATTTAAATTTGCTATATGCTTATGAACTATTATCAAAATATAACAATAAAAAAGATTATTATTTTAATTTTATTTACAGATTTTAATATATGGCGGAGGGAACCTAGCGTTAAATCACTTTGTCATCCACTTCCTCCCAATTTTCCAAACATTGCGTGTTTAACTCAAAATTGCGCTTTATCTTGTTACTAGAGCAAGCAAATAAAAAATAATTAAATTCCCGAATTAGAGGGGAAATTTTCATTTTCAATTTAAATATAATCATTATCCATAAATGTTTTTACTAAAATTTCTATAATTATTAATAAAGATTTAAAATTACTTAGTAAACTTAACCATTATTAATTTATCAATGTATTTTACAATTACGAAAAAGCAGCACAATGCATTTCACACAAACCGATCAGAGCGTAAAACAAATAACGTTCACTTTAAAACATACTATTTACCTCTCCATAAGGTATAACAACGAATTAATTAACGATTAATTAATACTATAAAAGTATAAAAAGGAATCATTAATTAATCGATAGTATAAAGCAATTAATAGACATTGCGTTGGAACAATGAGAGCATTACGTCAGCCACGTGACCGCTCTACATCGCATCGGGGCTGGTCAGCGTCAGCGGCCGGGAAAGTGTTGCGAATGAACGTTCACGCGTCAAATACGTCGCGTGCCAGTTCGAATACGTGTTTTGGTGTTTTTGTATGTACAGTACATGTTATTTATTATTGCATTAGTTGAATGTATTCATAATCAGTTGTAATTAGTTTTTTTTTTGTATTTGATGGCGTTTTTTTTTGTGGGTAGATTTATTTTTATAAGAATTGTTGCTGATATTTTCAATGGTTTTGGTGTATTTTATATCTGTTGAGCGATACACAGGGAGGCTAAAATATTTTTAAATATAACAGCATTATCTTCTTATTGACATACTATTTTTTCAAAGACACTGAGAGTTGTTAAACGTCGTATTTTATATTCCAAATATATTGAAATAGAGTAAATGTAAAACACTTTTTGAACGAAGATTATGTGTATCATTTTCTAATGCCAGTATTAACTGGACTTAAGCAGCATCCATATTTGCATTATATTTTTGCATTACATTTTTGCGCCACCAAACATGGAAAACATCGTTGTTTATTAAGTTAAATATTGCCAACTTAATCTCTCTCTCTATATCTCAACTTACTATTGAATACAAAATAAAGAAACAAAACAAAACAATTATTCCTTCGCTTTGTATTTACAAAATTATACGTTATTTTATCGACAAAGTGACAGATGTACGTACTATAATTTAATATAGTTATTTGTTAAAACGAAAGCCGCTCGTAATTTTTGATAGTGAAAGTAGTATAGCTGATAGGACGGGCGCTGATTTATTTGTTAATCTGTAAAGTAAGGAAAGTTCAAGTGTTAAATACGTGTTTTAGTATAGATGTTTTGTGAGATTGGGAAGCTATTAATTAATTAGCATTCCTTAGTTCTCACGGCTACTATATATGTAATTAGTCTACTTTTTGATTTATTTCGTTTTTGTTTTTAGTTTTAAACAATTTCTTGTAGTCCGGATACGCTAGTCTAGCTTTGATTATTTATTATTATAAGTCTTAGTAATATTTTCATAAATATTTTTACTTATAATATTTGTTCTTCACTCTGTATTCCGCATATAGCAGGGTAGGCAGAGGGGCAGAAAGTGAAGAACGAAATTGTCTTAAGAACAGAGTATGTTTATACTAGGTTCCCTTTACACATCCTGCTGCTTATTATAAGAAAATATTCTATTTTAAATTTAGTTCGAAATATTAAAATAATAAAAACCTACTTTGTTTCAGTTAAACGAGGATGCGAGGTGTGTGGTGGAGCGCATTCGCGCTGCTGCTTGTTGCAGTAGTCGTCGGTGCCCTTCGAACTGCACAGGTAAGCTTATCATATATCCTATCGTAGTCTACATCTTCATTTGTATGAATTGTTAAACCGTAAGTTTTATTTAAGGATCTTAAAATGAAATAAGATCTAAATGAGTTCATAAATTTTATTTCAACTGTTACCTTAGAAATTTCGGGATCTTCTAAGTTCCTCTTTACTTCCAAAGGTTACTTCCCAAATTAGAGCATTCTCTACCCAGTAGTTTCGGCTGTAAATTGCTTGTCAGTAACGCGAGTAATGAATGACTTTTATATATAAAGACTAGCGGACGCGCGCAGCTTCGCTTGCGTATTTAAAGGGAATTCTAATATCCCAGGAAACATGTGTTTAATGAAATATTTTTAAGAGTCTAAATTTCAAATTTTATAAAAATCTGTGGCGATTTAAAGATTTTTCCATACAAACTTTCAACCCCTTATTTGCACCCTTCGAATTCTAGAAACCCATGAAACACATGTTCAATTAAATATTTTTAAGAGTTTAAATATCAAATCTTATAAAAATCGGTGGTGATTTAAAAAAATTTCCATACAAACTTTCAACCCCTTATTTGCACCCTTAGAGGGTAAATTCTAAAAAACCGTGAAACACGTGTTCAATTAAATACTTTTAAAAATCTAAATTTCAAATTTTATAAAAATCGGTGACGATTTAATTTTTTTCCATACAAACTTTGAACCCCTATTTCACCCCTTTAGGGTAAAAATTTTTCAAAATCCCTTCTTAGTGGATGTCCAGATTACGAAAGTAAACATCTGTCCAAATTTCACGTTTCTACGCACAGCGGTTACGGCTGTGCGTGCGTCTTACCTCAGTCAGTGAGGACAAGTCCTTTTATATATATAGATAGTACCCGGTGTAACTTAAAACTGGTTATGGGTTCAAAGGTTACTCGAAAATTTAATATTTTCTTATGTAGAATCAAGGGGTAGTGTTGAGTTCTGCCACTTAACAATACATAATTCATCCAGAATTGGAACAAAGTGTATTAACACTAGATTCCCGGGTTCCCCATTTATTTCAGTAATAGTCAAAAATATGGTAATTTAAAAGAAATGTTTTCAAGATAATAATACTAAACGCCTAGATTACAATCAAAGTAAAAGATTCCTTTTATAGTCGCTTTATAATCTTAATTAGAACTTATGTCTGTTTTATTGTTCCATACTCAAACAATACTTAAAGACGATTAAAGAGAAAATAGTACGACAATATCTATGATAGGATATAATTATAATGTGCGTATATCAAACAACAAAAGTTAAGCTTTAGATTAAGTTTCTTTTTCTTTTGTTTGCACGCATTTGCTTATGTTATTATTTAGCGTAGCCAATTGTGTGTACTCGTTCGTGAATTATAACGTCTTATAATTATATCCCGTATTTATAGGAATGGTAGAGGGCACCCAGTGTTAAGTTTGGTTCCCCATTTCCCGCGTAATTTTTGAGACATTGTGTGTTGATTGGGAAACTTAACACCGTGCCTCGTCTTGTTATCTGTGGGAATGGAATCTACAAACGTTATTACAATCAAACGCTGTTCGATATAACATTGAAGCGCCCAACGTTTGACTGTAAATATAATATTTGCGGGATTAATCTCCGGTCAAAGCAATTAATTACTTTTATTTTCTTGCTCCGAAAGCATTGAACTCGGCGTTGAGTTACGCCAATTAAAATGCAATATCTTGAATTCGTCTTATTCTCAGATTTAAAATATTAAAGCTTAATAAAAAATACCTTCTATATCCAATCTTACTGAACTATTCAGGTTTGCATTAACATCTAAAGTACTTAGCTCAATTATCTTTATGTCAAGGCAATGGGGTCGTGATGGATTGATGGCGTGTCTCATTAAGTACATATTGTCAATTTCGCTTATAATATTGTTAATCATATTTTTAATTAATAAACATACAGTATCTGTAAATAATATGTTAATATTTTATACCTATCTATATACAATGTATATTATATTCGCTATAAATATTGTTTTTATTCATGGCTTGTAGGTTTGATATATTTCTGATGTTCGTCTAAAAATAACATAAAATTTGGAACTAATTAATACCTTAAAACAAAGAAAAGCAAAAAAGTACAAAGTTATTCAAATTGCTATAAAATACTAAAAAACATTTATAGTTCAATCACTGTTCCACGAATAAAAATATAATCAGTCACCGAAAGTTTTATTTACCTTATTTTCAAATCGAAATAGTCTTTAATAAGTAGAGAAAGACGGAACAGTTAAGTTCAATTTTAATCAAAATTTATAAACTACACAATAACTACATAAATAAATAAATCAGCTTCACGCTGTATCCCGCACACTGCAGGGTAGGCAGAGGGAACCTAGAGTTAAGACACTCCGTTCCCCACTTTCTGCCGAATTCTGGGAGCATTGCATGTTGAATGGCAGAATTCAACGCCGCGCTTTTGCCTCGACACCAGAGCGAAGAAATGGAAATATAAATTGAAACAAATATTTCATCTCCTCGAGTGGGAACCGAACTCACAACCAGTCGGTTTTACAGTCACAATTTGTGCCCCTGCGCCATAACTACATAAATAAATAAAAAAACATGTTTTTTCGTAATAAGAAATCAAATATATTTAGATTAGAAACACGTCAGTTAATGTACGTGTAAACGATGACTACCGGTAGCGAAAATGCCTAAGATACGATTACGTAGCATTACGGAGGCTGCAGTAGAAAGTCGATTTGCCGCTAATACGATTCGAATCAACTTTATGCTTAGATATTTAACGAATTATAAATTGGGGATAATCGATTTTTTTTTCTTTACGCACTTACCTCATTATGTATTATTATAAACAGAGGAAATTTTGTGTCCTATATCATTCAGTTGTTGGATTCTCGTATCGGTCGTTTCGTATAAAATATGTATGCGGATCTTAACACCGCGGTGATTAAATTTACTGACTATTCATTCTGACTCTGCTACGACGTCCATCGGTGGAATTTCTAGCCTCTTTTACAACTGTCTTTTGGCATAGACAAAGATTTTCAAGACACTGGTTTTTTCTTTTTGCCTGTATTCCTCAAATATTTCGAATATAGCGTGTTGAGAGTTCAACGCCGCACAATGTTTTTAATAATCAAAGTACAAATATGTGAAATTATATATTTAATAGTAAAATTACATATTTATTTTAATTTTAAACCTATTCTCTTACTAATAAGACAACTATAATTAAAACATTTTAGTAACATTAAAAACCTAGCAATAATTAACATATAAAGTTAAAATAGTAATAACCAAATTTATACATAATTTACTTTGAGCATCTTTGGAGTTTATATAATAACTCTACATACTATATTAAAATGAAATATTTTTTTATATTATATAATTAATGGAGATTATAACGCGGTCATTAACCTATCAAACACGTCAATATTAGCAAACGTATACCAACCGCACTTTCGATAATGGCATGCTGCATATAATTTATGACTTCGTGATATCTAGCGCGAGTTCTACACGAAGAATCAAATAAAATCTTGTTTATACATATATACGAGATGAGGAATGTTGTAATGTTTAATTTAGTAGGTTCTATTTATTGTTCATTTTGTTTATGAAACAATTGTTATTTTTAATTTATTATTTTTTTAGATTAACGCTATGTTCCTTGTATAAATAGCAATGTGAGCAGAGGGAACATAGTGTTAAGATATTCCATTTTCTGCTCATTTTTTGAGACATTACGTGTTGAGTGGCGGAGCATAACGCCACTCTTTGCATTACCAGAGAGGAAACGAAAACAATTCATTCCCTGAGTGGGAATCACAATCGTCGTGCTTGTGCGCTTGTGCTCTTTCAATTGAATTCGAATATAGATAAAAAAGCTTATAAAACTGCTTAGTAAACTTAAGTATAATTGATATCATATTATATTATTATTATCATATTATATACTTATTGGCGCCACCACGCCACGGTCCGAATATTTAAAAAAAAATGCTTTCTAAACTGTTACTATTAATTTGGTTTTAAAGAAAACAAAATAACTTTCCATTTCATTCCAAGAATATTATAATATTTTATATTTTTCTTTTCAATGAAATTAGCCAAAAGGCCATTGTACATCATAATTGGGTACTTACTCTAAACAATAGAATAATACAATACATATATTGTCAATGTTCATGCTAACAGATGTCACGGTGCGTTGTTAACTTAAATTATATAAGATTTATTATCAGAAAGTGGAGTTTAATTGCCAGAACTTGCCAATGCTATAAAAGAACAATCATTTGAAGCTATTATAAAATATCTTCATTTGTTTTTGTAATTATAATGTGTAATTTTTAATAGAAAATCTGAGAGACCGGTAGGTAGAAATACATTTCCTTTCTCCATTTTCTGCATATTTTAAGAAGGTCTTAAATATGCAAAATGCAGGAATACAAACGTATTAAAATAAAAACCGCTTTGTGGTAACTTTACACTCAATTAGTACAATTGGATATTACACATTGGTATTTTAATTTTAATATTCAGTGATATTTATAAATATTATTTTAATTTGAATATTTAGTTATATTTAATTATAATTATTTGTAAGTCCTTCATAACGCTCGCAGCTTAACTTTTAAAATTATAAATGTTTATTAAGCCTTTTATAGTAATTTGACTATTACAAAACAATAAATATTTTATAAAAAACAAAATATTGAGGCCAGTCGTGGCGCAGGGGCAAGCATAAGTGTGATTCCGAAATTCGGCGAAAAGTGAGGAGCAAAGTGTCATAGCACTAGGATTTCTCTGCATCTGAAGGCGTACATAAGGGAAACAGTGTGAAACTGAAAAAATATATATTAAATATGGATTTTATGAGGCCCTCTTAGTTAAGTGGAGCAGCGTCTGACTATACCTAAACGTGACAGTTGTGAGTTCGGTGCTTATTCGGCGGAATGTTTTTTCTCTATTTCCCGCTCAGGTAGGCAAAGTTGGAGGTAAATTACAAGTTGTAGTCAGTACCGCCATTTTCTATACAATGTCTCACAATAGGACGGAAAGAGGAGAGCGGAGTTTCTTACCACTCTATTTATCTACGAATACAATGTGAAACTAATAGGCTTTTATGTTCTAAGACAGTGACAATAATATGATACAAAATGACTTTCTCGTGCATTTACAACTTCCATTTTAGTTTTACTATAGCTATTATATCGGTGATCTACAGAATATTATGTTTTAAGGTAACGTAATGTATAAACAAATTAAATTAGCAGAAGTAACTGTGTTTATACGTTACCAATTTGTTTTACGAACATAGTGAACTTTGTGATATTGGTTAATTTAAATATATTATTAGACTTACGTTAAAGATTTAATAAATTAATACATAATAATAGGCTAGTTGTGGGTTGGGTTTCCACTTGAGTTACGTGACTCCAAGTACAATACCTGAGTCAAAGTGAGTAAGTGAGAAACAGAAGTGTTTTAACACTAGGTGGTCAGGTTTCCTGCCTACCCTGCCTATGTGCGGAGCACAGCGTGAAAAAAATATAATAATACTTTTTTTTTGTCACTGTATTTAGTAATGTATAGACGATATAGTGATAAGTCACTCCGTTATCCGAGTCTTACTTTTTGATTCATCAATACATTTTGTAAAAAAAACTTTATCTTTGTTAAGAAAGAATAATCACACAAAAACCTAATGAGTAAGCATTGGAAGTAATTATTATATTTCAGATTTTCACAATATTAACTGAAGAGAAATATTAACACTACGATATACTGTCGTCTAACTTATTAGCATTAATTTATTTTTGCAAAAAGCTTAGAAAGCACAGCTATTATGCCCAACACAAATTGATCATTAGAATAAAAACTTAATGATTCTAGTCGTACAAGCTTGGAGTATAATGAAAAGCTTCATCGCTTAAACGACAATAAAATTGACTGTCACGATAATTACATATTGGGTTTGTACTTTCTACTGCACGAAGTAAAAAGCTCTGCAACGTTATTTACTTCAATAGATATACATATATATCTGTAAGTATTTTTTTGTTATTTTTTTTAGATTTACGTTTTATCCCTAGAAGGTTAGCCAGGAAGGATGGACCACGAAATTCCTAATCTCAACATATCTCTTTCACCTCATCAATTGTCGTCTACCTAATAAGGCTCTAAGTGTCTCAATAATTTTAAAATTACTTAGAAAGAAGTAAAAAAAATTGAATCTTATTCCACGCTTTTTAGTCATATTGCAATGTTTTATATGATACATACATATTATGGTTTTTTTTCACAGATCTACTTCTAAACATATTTGTAGAAAAATATTTAATATAAAATCATATTTTCTTTGCATTAATAACAGAATCTTCTATTGCCACACAATTCTATTGTACTAAAATGATTCTGTCAAATATTTCCTTTTTAACTGTTGGCCTTAGTTACTAACCTTGGAACTTTTATTGCCCAAATATCAGATCTAGCTGCAGAACAATACTATCTGTATCTGTGAATAATTGTAGAAAGGAAACTGTTAAGTGATTTTACTGATAAAAGATTGTATTTGCATCGATAAAGATATCAATTTGTATATTAAAATATCCATTTACATTGTATTCTTAACAGTAACAGTCTTTAGTATTTATGAGATATTATTTGAGAAATATAAACTTTATTTTCAATATTTATAGTGATTGGACTTATTGACGTTTTATAACCAGATTACAGAAAATTTTATCTAGCAAAAATAACGAATATAATTATCTTTCTTATTAGAAAGAATATTTTACTTATATTATTTATTCAAATGCTAACAATTACTAAATCACAACACTACTGAGAGATGATGTAGTGAAATTTAATGATATTTTTTTAGCTTAACTTATCTAGTTGAGGACGGACGGATTGTGAGGATGCTCCGTTCGTGATTAACCGCCCAATTTTCGAGACATAATGTGGCTTCACTCTTCACCTTTCATTATAATGAGCAAGGAAAGGAAAAAAACATTATTTCGAATGGGGATTCAACCCACAGCCCAGTCAGATTACTTTTTTATTAATAAAATCCTATTACTAGTCTTTGAATCTCGCTAATTTTAATCTATATATATAAAATCGAAAGGTCACTCACTCATCACGAAATCTCAGAAACTACATGTGCTAGGAATCTCAAATTTTGCATAGGAGTTACTTATAGGACGTAGGTGCTCGCTAAGACGGGAATTTGCAATATTCGACTCCTAAGGGGTTGTTTTTGGGGTCGAAAGTTTGTATGAAACTTCGTTACTACAAATGCTAGGAGTCTCAAATTTTGCGTAACGTCACTAGGTTGTAGTCATGGAGACAGAAATTAATAATAACATAGTTCACGCGGGTGAAACCGCGAGCGGGCCGCTAGTATTTTATAAAAACATTTAAAGTTTATATCTATATAGTGGTGCACTTGTTTTACATGAACACAAGTTATATCATAAAGCCAGTTCCTATTTCGGTTATTAATAATTTGTTATATCATCACATTTTTCCGCAAAATCGTTCGACACTAAATCAATTCTGTAACAGTCGTCGGAACGAATCCGATTGCACACCAGGTATTATCGAAGTTTTTACTTGAAGCCATTTGGGTTGAGAACAACCTGGTCAATGTCAAATTTACTAGATAATTACCCACTTCATATTTTTTGTGTGTTCATTAACATTTTTTTTTTGAAAATTCATGAAATTGGTTTTTGGTTGTTGATATTTCAATAAAAATCTGATGTGCTGCAAATAAATCTTCATTATATTTTTCTCTTTTTTTAAATATTTCTTGTGTACTTGATTTTAACTAAATTTCAATATTTTTAATTAGCATCCTTAGTGGATAAATGTATGTCAAAGAAAAAAAGCCTCCCCCACTTTGGGGAGATAATTTTTTTTTATTAATCTCTTGGCACCAAGGCCGGTGTTGAGTTCTGCAACTTAAAACGCAAGCCTCGAAATATTTGGCGGAAAGTGGGAAACGGAGTGTTGTAACACTAGGTTCCTTGTGCCTACCCGGCTATCATGTAATGCACCTCGTAACATTAATATTTAGGCAAATTTTTAGATGGTTAGACTGTTATTCAGACGATATAAGACAAGTTTTTTTGGCAATTACTTCCTGAATATAACGAAATTAAAGATTATTAAGTTACATAACAGTTTTTTAGAAAGTATGTACATATATTATCAGTGTGCTTACTAAAGGCATATAAGATGTTTAATTAATGTTTATTTAATTATATATAGAAATTATCATACGAAAAAACTTATATATAATTACGTTGTTAGGCTTAAATTTGTTTTAATTTAATGATAATTATCATTGTCTTTTTAAACACATGGATAAGAATAATATGAGCCTTTTTTTTTATTCTATTTTTTTTGTTTACAGAGCTAGGACCAATCTAAAAATAATATATAGCGATACTTTTATCTAAAGAAATTTTATATGAATAATATCTTTTGAATATAAATTGAATATATTAAAGTGCTCAAGGTCACGTGTTATCTTTCTGCTCCATTTACCTGTAACAAGTTATTGCTAATATATAACTAACCAAAAATATTTTTATAACTTTTAAATAAATGGATTATAGACTTATAATTAATTATAAAGCTTGACATTTTACTGAATTAGAAAAAAAAATGCTTTAAAAAAATTTACATTTTATATATATAAGCTATATATTCAATTCTAAAATCTTATACTCCCGTAATGTTAACTTGTAAATGTTATTCAAAAGGTACATTATAATAACTGAATGTCCGAAGTTGTTTACGTAATATTACTGCATACAAAAGACTTCAACGCGCTCATCGATCTACGTTAAGGGTTGTGAAAGTTGTAAATGAAAAAATATTTATTATAGTCATATAAAATCATTTGTATTACTGCAGTGTTCTTTTTAAATATTACAGTACAATTTATTGTGACGTTACTTCTGCATAAGCAGGATGAATAATCATTATTATATGCATTTTAGCTATTGTATATCTAGACTAAGCGTGATATTATAAAAGAAAGAAAACTATCGTGGTAGCGTATAAACACACATAACAGCGTTTGATTCTAAACGAAACGGTTATGAGTTCGACGGCAATTCGCAGGAATGAATTATGTTCATTTCCTGGCTCTGGTGATAAGACGAGGGGGTTGAGTTTCGCTACTCAACACACTATTTCTCGAAAATTAGATAGTGCGTAGGGAAAGAGATGTTTAGTATTAGACCCGGGACTTTCTGGCTACCCTCATATATATGGAATACAAGAGGAAGCGAAAAAAATGTTTTAATATCTTTTATTTATTTCAAAAATGTCAAAAATCATAGCAATCACAGTGAATGTCATAGCTGGAAACTAAATGGAATTTAAAGGTAAACGTGTCTCTTAGCTAGAGTACGTTAGTAATCATTTGTTTGATATTAGAATGAGAATATTGTATACATGAATTACTGAGAATCATATCAAAGCTTGTACGTAGGTGTGGAAGAATTAACGATGGATATCTGTTTTCAAGTTTTGCTTTAAATCAGGGTTCAGGTTTTATTACTTGTAATAAATTAATGAAATATTTGGTATTTCTGCAACTAGAATGACGATGAGTGACGCCATTCAACATACAATGCTTCGAGAGTTCGACGGAAAGTAGGGAATGCAAGTGTATTAACACTAGGTTCCCAGGTTCCCTTTGCCTATCTTGTTATGTGCGGTATGCAGCGTGAAGCTAAAAAGTAATATAACTTTCCTTAACACATAAAATAAGTGGTTAGTGCTTAGAATTAAATTAAATTTAGAATTAAATTAATTAAATTAATTAGAATTAAATTAAATTTAGAATTAAATTAATTAAATTAATTAGAATTAAATTAATTAAATTAATTAGAATTAAATTAATTAAACTAAAAAATTACGATCCTAGGTGTTATATCGAAAAAAATAATAATTTTATAGGTTCGTGGGATTAAATTGCTCAAATGTCTATTGTTTATATTTAACTTGTTATGTTTTCCTGTTTTTTTATTACAAGTTTCACAACAATTCTTTATTATGTATTTGGTTTCCAAAGATGAATTGTAAAATTTTTTCTATAAAATAAAATCAAAATTTATTTAAATAAAAAAAAAGACACTCAATAATATGATTAATTTCTCATTGACACAGATGTTGCAAAGTCAGCTGAATGTGAATGTACTTGTAATAAGTGCATTCACTTATTTTACGCAAGTTATTTGCTCGTGATATAATATACACCAATGTAATTTAGTTCCAAGATGTACGAGATGATGTTCTTAATCTTCTGGGATTTGTAAAATTGCTTAATTTAAATTTAAATTAAATTCTTAAATTGTTATTAAAATTATATAATTTTAGTTATATAAAAAGCCGTGGTACGGCTGAATTTAAGCGCGACAGTTATGTTATGGGTTTCCACAAGTCAGGTCGATGTAAACCCGTGGAATATTAGTTTTCTCTTTCTGGTTACAAGACAAAGTGCGGTGTTGGGTTCCAACGCACAACACGCAATGTCTCGAAAATTGAGCTGTGCATAAGAACTAAACAGTCTTTTTAAATTTCACTAGATAATGTTTAAATTTAAACTATATTATATAAACATATAAGAATTATAAGTTGCAACTTCCTTTATGTGGACTAAGAATCTTTTTCTTCCCATCCCCGTAAGACATTTCAGAATTAATCTCGTAAAGCAAACAATTTTTGACTTCTGATATTTCCAATAAATTTTATACAGAAAATTTGAAATACTTTGTTTAATATAAGTTTTTGTGAGAAAATAAATAATGTCTATTAAAGTATAATATATGATATCAAAATACCATCGTCATTGGTAAGCCGCAATCATGATGAGTTGGATGTTACAACACCGATAAAGTTTCAGTGGCGAGGTCAGAGTTAGCGGCGGATCTAATAACTTTAGCGCCACTATTCATTTCAAGTACTTTTAAATAAATTCGTAATAATTACTAAAATCGTAATAATTTACGTCATTCTAGCACAATTCACTGAATATTTGGTTGTATGCTTGCTATTTCTGCATCCATTTCCCGGGAAAACTCGGTTTTGAAGATATTACGCAAAACGCAATGTCTTTAATTAAGCTAAAATTGGAAACCCAGTGTACCGTTAGTTGACTTTTCCTACCTATCGTACAAAATAAAGTGTGATATTTAGGTTTTAATAAAAAAATATAAAAAATAAATAGTATATAATACCTACATACTCTTAATAATATAATCAATTTAGGTTAGTTACGTTATCAGTGCTCTTTCATTTGTCATTATTGTAGAAGTAATCATTTTTAATAATACCTTTTGACTAAAAGACTTGTTACAAAAAACTTACATTCGAACGCTCTTCAACTCTATAATTGAATATATATTGGCTCTAATGGAGTTTCAATATAAATAAAATCGTGATAAAAATAAAGTACAATCTTCTGTTGGATTACAAATTGATATTTGAAGGTTGCATCTTTAATGCAACTACTATGAGGTTGCATCATTGTAAGTTATGCTTAAATCCGTATAACACTTACTTCTTTTAAATTACTCAAACGTGTACTGAAATTGTGCCAAAAGTGCAACGGCCAATGAGAAATAAAGAAATATTACACAAACATGTGCAAATATACATACAAATGAAAGTGAAAAATTAGTTATTAGATTTGCAAAAGATAGAATTCATTCTAAGCAAAATATTATTCTCTTCTTGCAGTTGTGATAGTGTGATTATTAGTTGAAAACGCGGCTTTGTCCGCTTGCTCAAAGGAAGTAACGAAAGATTTGTTCAATTCAAACTACAAATTTATAAGATTAGCTTGTTCAACCAAATTAGCTCTTCGATGTTTATTTTTTTTTCAGCTTTACGCTGTATTTCGCAAGTAGCAGGGTAGAGGCAGAGGGAGCCTAGTATTAAAACACTCCGCTCCTTTTTACTAGTAGTACTTCTCACTTTTTAATAGTAGTTCAGATTATAATTGATATATAAATTAACTAATTTAAAATAATATAATGTCATAAAGATAAACGATACTATCTTGTCCGCATCGCCATCGATTACTGTAGCAAATCCTTTCATCTGTGAAAACCCCAACGACCTGGCGACGACAAGCCTTGAGAAAAACATACCGGACCACGTTCAAGTTGCATTGCGCTTGTATAAATCAATCGTATTATTCACGCTAGAAATTTCTTAAAGCTTTGCTAAAATCTATAGCTTTTTATACAGTGGTTAGTCTATTTTAGTTTTTTTTTTTAATAAATATAAGGTAGACTCTATATAGGTCGTTCAAATTTACGATTACATCATTGATATGTGTATTAACATTAAAAGAGAGATAGTCTTAAAATGATAAATATAAATAATAATAATGTATTTATTATAAATATAAATAATACCTCAACTGATATATACAAAACCATCATTTTCGCTAAAGATACCTCATATTGATATCATATTATTTTAAATATAAATATATATAATGCATACTTTATTGCCATTTTATTAAGGGTTTTTGGTAGACTTGTCGTGATAAACGTCTTAATAAAAAATGCGGCCGTCACAGACAGGTAGAATGGACCTTTGATTACGGAACTCACGAAATATTTAACTTAAAAGTCTACCTACGTTACATAAATACAAATATTTCTTCAGAATAACTTACAAACTTAAGAAAAAATATAATAAGCACAGTACACTAAAGTAGGTTTTTGTAACTCGTATAGCATTTATTTTACAATATTCGCGATCGAAATTGAAGGTTTACAAAATTATAACAAGTTAAATATAAATAGACTGCCGTTATTTAATTCATATAATCTCAACATATCATTTATATAAAATATGCTTTGTAATATTTTAAACGTAATTTACTAAATAATATATCGATTTTGGCCAATCACTGAAAATTGCTTAATTATCTAAGTTAGTGAAAGGGACGACGATCGACTTCGATACAAAGATAAGTAAATAATAGATTATGAAATTTTATGTGTATTGGAATTGTATATTTGAGAGGTACTAAAAACTTATTGAAAGTAAATTTAGGTCAATTTAGGCCATAACTAGTTGTCGTCAGCAACTTAGTTTGAGTTGTGGACTCTACGGAGTTGAAAATTAGATTTTGTCTCTACCGTAGCAATTTTTTTATAGTTTTCCTGCATATTGGTCGGTTGGCAGAGAGGCTTTAGTGTAAAATCTCTTATTTAATTTTTCGAAATTTCTGGAATTTCTGTCGTAATCCGCTTACAGACTCCCAAAGGAATTTTGTCTTTGCTCTTTGTCTTCTCTCATTGGCATTTACTTAGTGAGAAACGACAGATTGTACAAATATTCTGTATTTTATGAGGATTCTTCCTTAGGATTATAAGAATTTACTTACAAACGCTAGGCCACTCAAATTATAATCATAGTGATATTTAAAATTAAAATCTGTAATATATTAATAGAGCTAGTTAGTGTGCTTAAAAGTCGACTAGTTTTTGTTCTAATAACATTAATGCGAGCTCGCGGAAATAAGGATTTAAAAGCTTTAAGAGTGTGTCAGCTAAGGTTAGTTATTAAACTTGCCCATTACACTATAATATAAGAGAAAAATCGGGACCTTATTACAAAGATTTGGTTCTGTCTGTCCGTCGGTAACCAGGCCATATTGGATGAACTGTGATTGTGAACTTGTGAGTAACACAGTTCAAATATAATATACACTACTAGGGTTTTTCATTAGACACTTCCATTCTACCGCATTCTCGGGGAGTTACGTGTTGAGCGGCTGAACTCAACGCCGGGCTTTGCCTCGTTCTGGTAACGAAGGCAATGGAAATATTAAATATTTTATCTTCTCGAGTCTGAATCGAACCCACAATCTGTCGCCTTTACAGTCCCTGCATTGCGACTGACCTTTAGAATTAACACAGAAATATAGTTATAATAACGTAATAGCATCAGGATTCCTTGGCTCGAGTCCACACAGTTTTATAACGATTATAGGTTGTCGTTAGAAGCGATTGCCGCACTAGATTACCTTGTCCTTTTATATGTAAAATAATTAGTGCATTAGTTCTTTTAAGTGATATAACTAAAAAAAATTCAAGATGATTTTGATTAATGATATTTATATAATAATTTTTATTAGCTATAAACTAATTAAGGTTAAGTACGCTGAATTATTTATGTAATTTTTTTGAAAGAGCGAGCTTTAGAAGAGAGAGCTTTACTACGTAATTCTATAATTTAAAAATATTTAGTAATAATGTAATTCTTTCGATTTCAGGTAATTATTGTCCAGTCTTATATATAGTTAAGAAGAGTAAGTAAATAAACATAGTCTCTGTATTTTAAAAGCAATACAACATTTTAAGCTGTTATCGATAGACTTTGCTTTTTTATTTTGTGTCAGTTACGAAATATCTTACACAATTTCGTTATAAAAATTAACTTTGCGGTAAACTTATTTTTTAATGTTGACAGAAATTTATTGGTTTATATAAAAATCATGTTATATGTAAAAATAAACATTTTGTAATATCCGTTCTTAATTTAAACTATATAATTTAAATTTTCAATTTGTTTGAAATAATCATATAATTTAAATACAAACACTGATATAATTACGAAAAACAAATATTGGCGTCATAAGCTTTGACGCCAAATATCTTTTTAAATCTGATATTTAATTGTGGCATGATGATGGTGTCTATAAATGTAATACTTAAACGTTTTTTTAGCTTCACGCTGCCACATATAGCAGGATAGGCAAAAAGAAAGTGTTAAGACACTCCCTTATCTATTTTCCTCTTAATTTTCGAGACGTAGTCGTCGTTCAAGACGTCTTTTTTTTGAAGTGAGAAAATAAAATAAATTAATATCCTCAAGTGGGAAGTGCCATGCCGCCGCGCCACGACGACTTAAAAATGCAAATTGGATAGTACTAATACGTAATTAAATCTAGTTTTTAATTTATAGTGTATATATAATCATTACTTTATTCAAGGTCATACCAAAAAAAAAACAACATTTAGAATAGGTCTTAGCATATATTAAAATAAATATACTGACATTTAAACTAAAATATCACATTTGAAGGTGTAGACAAAGGACGAATATGTTTTCGTCAATAAAAATTCCATTTTCATGAAGAAAATCTTTTTGTTTTTTGACCTATTATATTATTGATTTCGATAGTTACTTAATATATGTAATCACACACATTCAACCCACCGATATATAACAACGGAGAGGGAGACGAAACCACAGAATTAGGTAGGAAATTTAAATTTATAATTTATGGCATATAGGTTTCTTGAGGAGTGTACAGGAGCAGTAAGAAAGGATTTCCTAAAATTCCTACGGGAATAAAAAAAAAACCTGATTTTTCGTTTGGTCCACGCAAACGAACCTACAGGCTATAAAGTCGTTTATGATAATGGAAAACAAAAAATAACCCTATTCATTACTATTTATGTTATTCTGATTGCACATTAAAAATTTATCTCATAATAAACAAGCACCACAAAAAGTCGTCCAACATAATTTAAATGACTTTGATTAGAGGCCATTAAAATTGAAGCGTGTAATTAAATATTGATTAGCTTTATTTATATATGTCATTCAGATACGGAAAGAGATTTGAAAAAATATAATATTCTAATTTATTATTGTGTGTTAATTTCTATAACAGAACAGTGGTTCGACATTTGGCAGTAAGCGTGACAATTTTAGGTATGATCCCCAATCACGTGAATTATTATATTTTATAACAGACGGGTAAAACTATATGTGTATATTTGAAAAAGATATTGACATAAAAAAGAAATATTCATTCACTAAAGATTTCTAATAAATAGATGTAATAGTACGGCCAACCGACTTCCGGAACCGGCAAAGTGTTTCCGTTTTGCTATCAATTATTATATAAGTACATGTGTAAGGATGTACTAGTCCAGAGGATGTCCTGACTAATATCTGTCCGATATTTGTTTGTGGGCATACGGGTACGCGACCCCGGATCCTCGAGCCGCCACTCTTACATCCTCATCCAGTCCGTAAGAATGGTGTCCTAACTCCCCCCCT
>JAKRZM010000502.1:434327-558387 GCA_036379175.1 Heliconius cydno galanthus | reverse complement strand
TCTTGGGGTCCGTGACGTAGCGGATAAGCTCCAAGAGCGTCGCTTGAGATGGTTTGGCCACGTTACGCGCCGGCCTAAGAACTATGTCGGACGCAAGTGCCTTGCTATACTAGTTCCTGGGGCGCGACCTCCCGGACGCCCAAGGAAGCGCTGGTTGGATGTCGTGATGCAGGACATGAGAGCCAATGGTCTAACCACCGAGGACGCAAAAGATTGTGCAAAGTGGAGTAGGGTAAGTAGGAAGGCAGACCCTGGTAATAGCCGGGATTAATGCCAGGAAGAAGATGTGTAAGGATGTACCTACTTTAAAAGATAATTGATAAATCGACGATTATTATATTGATTGAACTACAAAGGTATAGTAGAATTTCTCGTTTATTACAAATATTACATGTGAAAATATGATTATACGTAGTTTACTTGAAAAATATATTCGATAAACATATAGCCTTTAAAATCTTTTTATAGGTGAGAACCTATGGACCAGTAGAACTGCGTTTCTTGTGAGTTCGATCCGCCTTTGAGAGAAAAGTCTTTTTTCTTCCACTTAACATACTTAGAGGCCGTCACGGCGTAGTGGCACCAGTGTGACTGTAAGCGTGTGACTGTAAGCGCGCCGGTAGTAGGTTGGATTCCCGCTCGAGATTATTAATTATTTTAATTTGCTCGCTCTGGTAACAAAGCAGAACGCGGCATTGAGTTCCACCACTCAACATGATTCATGACACTAGATAAAATAAATATGAAAGACGTATTATATTTATAGATACATACAGTTTCACGGTGTGTGTGTTTCACGATCTAGCGCACAGCAACGTAGGCAGAGGGATCTTAGTATCAAGGCACTCCGTTCTCCACTTTCCGCTGAAATTCTGGAGGCAAATGAGGATATAAATTTAAATAAATATTCCATTTCCTCGAGTAGGCATCGAACCCACAACCAGTCGATTTTACAGTCACACTTTGTGCCCCTGTGTCACGAGTACCTACCTCTTTAAAAAATAGCAATGTTTCTTGATAATTAGTTTAATGACATTATCGCTTGTTGCTTCATTTCCTAGTTTGACTAGTTACATGTACTTGTTTCGAAGTAAAATATTACAAATTGCTTTTATTTTCCTAAAAAACATAATAAATTTATTGTAGTAGTGAATCATAATTTAATAAGTAAAAAAATCATATTAATACCAATATCCGTACAGGTGTTAATAATAAAAATAAGATATAATTTAAAAAAAAAATCACCGTAGCTGACTGCTGCGTAGAAAAAACTTCCAATCCAGTCATCCATCCAATCCATCCATCAGCCTTTTAAAGTCCACTGCTGGACATAGGCCTGCAGCGGGCATTAGCTCGCCACTCCGCCCGATCCTGCGCCCTTTGAATCCACCGGGTTCCCGTTGTCTTCTTCAAATCCAGTAGTCACTGTAAAGTAATTTCTTCTAGTACTAAAAAAAAAACTTTCAGAGAGAGTCGAATGTTCCGATTGATCGTTAATGAATTTGTAAACGATAAAGTATAAAAAAATATAACTACGTCTATCTACGTCACTATGTCGCTTTAGCAAGTCATAGAATGAGGAAACGGATTGCGTTTTTAATATTATGTATTTTATGTTTTGCCTTCGTTCATAATTACTTAATTTTATATGAATTTTCTTGGAAAATTGTTACGATAGGCTACATATGGATTAACGAAAAAAATATTTTCTCATTTTAAAATTATACAATTTACATATTTTAATTATAATTATTTTCTTTTTCCCGCTCTGGTAGTCATCGTTGAGATCCGTCACTATACGTCACGCCATCTATCTATTTCAAGATATAAAGTTAACGTTTTTAAGAAACCTATGTTTCCTAAGAAACGTTAGTTTCCTTTAAAATTGTTAAAAATATTGCCATTAGCCCACAAGGAAGTCTAAATGCCATTGACCCTTAAACGATTAATTTTAAACTCAATTAACTTTTTTCATGCAATCGTGATCCGACGTTCTCAAACCATAAGAGTTTGATAAATGTCATGCATGTGACATATACACATGTATGAAATGCCATCAGATGAACTATTAAATCGAAAAATATTTGACTTTTCCTCCTACCACAAAAAACTAGTACAAGGTTGACTTATTTTAAGTGAATTAACTAATAATAGCATTAAACTTTAAATAATATGTATAAAAAATTGGGTTGTTGATTACTTTAGCCTTTTATAGAAAAATATGTATACAAAAATTGGATCGGAAGCGGCATTTCGAAGAAAAACCTTTGAGAAATATGATTTTAATAAAAAAATATAAATACATACATAATATTATATGCTTTTAAGCGATTTGCTCTCTCTGGTAATAGGTTACTGTTATGGATAAAGTAGCTGAAAATAATTAATATAAAAAAGTAAAAAATAAAAATTCTTTATCTTCGTGAATTAAATATGACGTTAGTAAGTTTCATTCCCACTCGGGGAATGAAATATTTAATATTCTCATTCCCTCAATGGTATATAATGGTATGGTCGAGTTCTGCAACTCAACATGCAATGTTTTAAGAATTCACCGGAAAGTGGGGAACGGAAGTGCCGTAATGGTGGACAGAGTGTCTTAATAGCTAATTATGTTATTCAGACATTCTGTAAGAGTGTCTGTAAAAAAAACATAAAGGTTCTTAAACTTTCAAATAGTTTTACATCAATAAATTATGACTTGAATGAATGACCTGCAGGCTATATTTCTTCTAAAGGAAAATTACAGGTTTATAGTAGGATTTATAGGATAAACGTTTTCCCATGAGAAATATTTCTACGATAACATACCATCTGCTTCAAATTTGTAGTAATCAGGCGTATATATTGTATGTACTTTGTAATAAGTTGTTTTTGTTTCGTTTCTTGTACTTCTTCCCCAACGTTGTTTAAAGCTGTGAATATGTATATAATGGAAGTGACTTATTTTAATAATATAGCTGCTTTGGCTAGACACGAGTGGGCATTGAACCTACAACCAGTCGAGTTTACAGTCACACTTATTAGTTATTAGCACATCTATTAGTTATTTTCATTTGATAACGCGGGCAAAGCCACAGGAAATGCTAGTATTCTGTAAACAGGACAGTAGCATTTCAAGTCCACATCGATAAAGCCTTTTAATAATAAGTTGTAATCTAACTGATCTGGTCCACTTTGTTTTCATCAGATTTACATTCCCTTGACATTTAGTCGCAATAGTAATAAACACAAGTGTTTTGTATGTTGATCTACGTAAGCCATTAATAATTATTATTATTTATATGTAATTGTAATAATAAATATTGTTTTTTATTATTATTAATAATAATAATAACTCTTTATTTTACACCCAATAAAGACACAGATAATGCAATAAAATATGATGCAAATAGTATTTATAAGGTTATAAAGTAAATAAGAATGTAATTGTTATACATACACACAATACAAAAGTATGAAATATAAAATTTTGATATTTAATTATTAATTTTTGTTTAGCTTCACGCTTTATCCTGCATATACCATATGCGGAGGGAACGTAGAAACTCAGTGTTAATACACTCCGTTCCCATTAAGACACTTCCGTTTCGTCATATTTATTAAATGAATAAACATCACTAGTTTTTTGTTATTTTCTTTCTTCATTTAGTTTATGGTATATCTAGAGATAATATAAAGTATAAAATATATTACAGAGTACATACATATGAAAAGTCTAACTGGTAATAAATTAATTTAGTACTGTAATGTTAAATAAATTTTGAGTAAAAAAAAATGCAAGTAAAATTTTTTATATCAGTATTTTTTTTAACATATTGCATGCTAACTGTAGATATATAATTTATGATTCCCACATTCATATTACGGTAATCTGATAGTCTAAATCATAAATGCAAAAGTTTAATATTCCGAACGGCCTTAAATAAAAAAAAAATAAAGACATTTTGGTACAAAATTTTATTTTTACTACATTTTTTATGTCCATGCAACAGATATAATCGAGTTACATATGAAAGCCCGTTGATATCTATTTAGAGTAGTTGCAAAGCTCGTTTAGAGTTATTCGTAAAGTTCTCACGTTAGAACGGGTCATGAACGGTTGTAATTTAGTTTTAAATCGTGACTAGTACATGTGTTAGAGTATATGTATGGTAAATGTATTGAAAAGATTGAATTTGTCGAAAGAATCTATGGACAATTCCAATGTTTTGTCTTCAATCCAGCTTTCTTATCAATTCAAATCCAACAGCTTTTATAAATATATAGGTGACAAATATATAAGGCAATTTCAATATTCTAAAGAAATAATTTTTCATTACATAAAAAGTGATAGATAAAATGAAAAATTAAGAAATATTTCATAGCATCTTAGCTATTTATACGCCATTACGTGACTGAAACATAAATCTCTGTGTATACATTAAACAAGTACAACTTCGGCGGTGCTCTAGAAACGTTGTGACGTCACATTGTTATATACGAGTGCAAGGAAGTAGCAAGTGATATTTGGACGAGGACAACCACTCGTCTTTTTGTGGCCATCGCTGCCTTGTCTATCATATCTGAATTTAAATGGAATAGATATTTTTTCTTTTCTTTTTTTGTTTCACGCTATATCCTGCATATGAGGGTAGGTAGATAAAATTCCAATATGGCGTTGCATCTTCTCAGACCAAACGAAATAGAAATAATTTATTGACTTGGGAATCGAATCGCGCCCAAGGGAGCGCTGGTTGGATGTCGTGATGCAGGGCATGAGAGCCAATGGTATAACCACCGAGAACGCAAAAGACCGTGCAAAGTGGAGTAGGTTGAGTAGGAAGGCAGACCCTGGCAATAGCCGGGATTAATGCTAGAAGGAAGGAAGGAGGAAGGAGGACTTGGGAATCGAATCCGCAATTACAATTACCAAAACGGGGAAATTAAAATTATTTATTGCGTAAAAATATAAAAAAAACATTTTTTTAATACATTATTAATTATATTATACATAATTAGGTGCCTTTTTACACGTATTGAAATCATTATACAAGCAAGTACAAGTTTAAATTTTCTGTCAACAAGGAAGTTGTTGATCTACATTTTAAAGACTACATATTGATTTATTATCGTTTATTTAATTCGTATAAAGTGTTATTATCAGCTGGCCTTGATGTACCTAGTAGTTAATACGTCTGAAGGATGAATTAAGGTCTTCGGTTCGATTCCGATTTTGAGTTATAGGCATCTATAATTATTTATTTGCTTTACGTAAGTGTTTTTTATGCATTCGTACAAAGTACGCACTTATATATCTGTATGCTTCTCTATAGTTTAGTTTAGAGAGATTTATGGTAGAGGGTCAGTAAAAGTACGAGGCGGTGTTTGCTTAGGAGCACGTACGGAGCTACACGTCGTAGAAAACATGTCTCTGACTGCGGCAGGCAAGATACGTAACAGACATTCGAGAGTAGTATCAGCGATAATTTTCTTTTGATGCATGATAAGGCTCGATCTCACACTGCGGCGATAGCTTCGGAATATCTTTCTGAGGTTGAAATCCAGATTTTGGGATGGCCAGCACGCTCGCCAGACCTCAATCCTATAGAGCATGTCTGGAATAAACTGGGTAAACAAATCAAATAAAGAAATCCAGCACCAGCTAACTTAAGGGATTTAAACTTTAAAATGCTTCTATTGTGCAAATAAATGTATTTTTATATGGATTTATCTTTCTCTTTTTTACATTCCTCTAATTATATTTATTGTAAAAATAATTTTAATATAATTATTATAACAAAACGATTATTTCGACTAAACGGTCTATTTACCATTTTACAATACAATTGGGTATTTAATACATACCTTTAATAATTAATTTGATATGTATGTCGTTTGATATTTGCTAATTGAATGAGCCGTTTGAATGTGGGCACGTTGGCCTTAATTTTAAACAAATCTGTTTGCCATTTACAAATGCCTTTGTTTAGGTCTAATTAAGTCTGTCTTAAAGAGATAAGTTACAGTGGATTTTTTTTATAAATTTTAATTATTTCTAATTAGATTGGAATATAATTTAATATATTATAGATATTTCTAGTAATATATCGTAACTAAAAAAGTACAGTAAAAGTATAACGTTACTAAAAAAGGCATTATGAACTAAGAAACTTTGTATTTTAACCTAATAATGAGTTTATTTTTTTTTCTGCATTTTCCGTAGTAGCCCTGAATTCTTCTTCTAAGTAGCGTAACTCAACACCGAATACATATGAAGGTACACAAAATAATGACAATCTCTACTATAATTAAATCCACTACCCGTTCGTGTAATAGATTGCACCAAATCAACCTTTAAAGTCAAAATATATGATAAATTATTTCTTGCATCAACCATCTCAATCTTAATAGCTAATAGAACAACGCGCATACTTGCGGCGTCTCGTATAGTTTTTGCGGTCCGTATAGAGTTACCTGTGACATACAAATGTACTAGCAACCTCATGGGTAATTTACTCTAATTAAGATCATTAGACCGTAAAATGTAATTAATAATGTATAGAATATTTAGCGGTTAGGAACTGAAGGTGAAACTTTGTAAGTTTGAGGTATTATTATTAGTAGTCGTGGGTTCGATTCCAACTTGAAGGCAACATTTTTTTTTTTTTCCCTTTTCTCGCTCTGGTAACAAGAATTCTCTATTGCTAAAACATTTTAAATATTGTTAAAACAGTCGATATTAATCAGTATTAATATCGATTTTTTTTGTATTATAATTCAAGTGTTGCCGTACTCTCTTTACTTTGACATCGTTATAATGGTTTTATTCTAATATATATTTATATTATAAAAGTTTTATTGTTTTTTAATAGTAATTTTTTATTTAAATAAAATATGCTTAAGTAAGCGATTCGAGTGAAGCGATTATCGATTTTATTCATTCATTTTATTTTCATTTTGGGAAATGGAAGTTTCTTAATGGGAACGGAATGTTTTAACACTAGGTTCTCAAGTTCTTTCTGCTCTATCCTGCAATGTACGGGATACGGCGTGAAGCCAAAATAAAATATGCATCAATTTCAAATTTTACATTTATAATCGAATCAACCAAATCACTCCAGTCGTACTTAAACATACAATTAAATTAGTAGCATTTTTTTGATAATAAGTGACCGTATTTTTAAAGGTTTCGAGTTTGGCAAGTGAACTTTAAATATCGATGCTGTGAACGATTTTTCCTTCTTCGCTGTAAGGACAAAAATGTCATTATCATTATGTAATTATAAGTCAGTAAAGAAGTAATTGCATTTTGTTCAAGATTTTTTTCTTATAAAAACATTTTTTTCTCTACCATTGTATATATTGTATTTACATTGTAAAAAATATATGTATATAATTGTATGCGGTCATTATGTAGAATCGAAGTTCTTAACGCTGTGCTGAACGGTATATAATCAGACAGTTATATACTAGTTATTTTAGTAATAATCGTTGTACGACCTTAATTATTACTAAAATAACTAAAAAATACACAAAAAAACAATAAACAGTTACATAAAATCATCAATAATATTGCAATTATTACGGTCACTTCCGACTCTAATAGCTCGTACGCTCGATCGACCCTGGGACAAAAGCCTCCCCTTAATTGTATATAATTTGAAACGTTTTACCGCTCTATTTATATATAAAACTTAGAAATAGGTAATTTAGTATAACGATTTACCCGATTATATATAATATTTTACCGTTCGAGGTTACCTTCACTCTGGTGAAGTGGATATATGGCAATTATGTTTTACGTGATAGTCGTGGCCTTTATTCTGTAAAAAAGCTCTCTTAATAAAAATGCAAATATACGAATTTTAAAATAGGTAAGTAGATGGAACTTAGTTAAACACTTCCTTCATTGCGTGTTAAGTGGCAAAACTTAACGTCGTGATTGGTCTTCCAGCTTTAATATAAAATTAATTTAAATGTAATCAATTCTTCGGGTGGAGGTTGAATCCACAAAAATAGCGATTATACCTAGAGGTAGTCCTACTGTAAATCGACGGCTATTTATGAAGAATATATGTGGAGGCATTTAAATATAAAATAAGAAGTAGTAATAAATATTACAGCCTTAAAAACTAAAATAAAAATTCGAATTGACAGGGTTAAACTTCTTGGCTTACTTCAAACGCCCTAAACATAAGAAACGTGTATGTTATACATTCAATTGTGTCGGTTGATTCAGACAAAGGTGGAGTTCGGTCATCCTGTATTGACAGAATGTGATTAATTATAGGGTCCTAATGAACAATATAAAAAAAACTTATTGTTAATTAATTTAAATTTAATATCAATAATTTTTTCTATTTGTAAAAATAAAATAAAAAAAATCACAAAATTGTATTGAATCCTAATAAATGATTTATGCTACTCTACATATGTAGTAGAGATGCTTTTTTTTCATATTGTATGAAAAAATACATTTACCAGATATACAAAAGGAAAAAAATCGACTTTTACTTTTAAATGCGTCAACAAATGTTAATAAACAAAATTACTTAAAGGTTATATCTAATTGTTTAAGTAGCTTTAATATGACACATAAATGATAAAATCAAGGCCAAGACTAATTTAGATCTAAAACCTAAAAATATAACCTTGTCAATATAAATCATAAATGCAATTAGGTTTAAAAATATTAACTAGCAATTATATTTGGCTATGTCTCTATTTATAGAAACAAACACGATTTTATTATGAGAAGAAAAAGAAAAAACTTGGCAGTTATATGTTGCTTAGATGATAATACAATGATATGGTGTAATAGAGCTGATCTGATGGTGAAGCCAGGACCTAAATACTGTAACTTTTCAGAGATTACTAGTGGTGTTTTAGTTTAGGCTCATATAAGATCTTTTTAGTCGAAAAATTTAGTGTTTTTCAGGTTTTTTATAGTAATACAATTGTAATGTAATTTTTTTTAGATATTGAATAATATTTTATGTGTTGTTAATTGTCTAACTTGACTCAGAACCAAATTAAATATACATGTAACATTAAACCTACAAATTACCCTTTTATTAATGAAATATTTAGTAACCATTTTCAATATATAGTACAAAAAAATAATGAAGTGTAGAAAAATTGCTTTAAAGAATATATAAAACAATTTTCTGTGCCTATTTAGCAATATTTATGTATTACATTCAAAACAAATATAGAATATACAAACTTAGATTTGTAATTATTTTCATATACATAGTACCATCAAAAAGCTTTTCCCACGCATCTCGACCATTTAAACGACCATCTCCTTTCCAGAACGAGGTCGACTATACTGTAATTAAAAGCTAAGAGACGTGACCATACTATAACCTTATGTGCATTTCAAAGTTTAAATAAATCCAAATGTTGGCATTATGAAAGATGATCGATAACAAAAATAACACATTCTTGCTTAACTAATGCAATCATAATAATGTTACTTTGCAATAATAATAATGTTTTTTACTGTTATTATTTATCATTTATTATTATTATTATTTATTATTATTTTTTTGCAATTGCAAATATTTACGAAATAATTGTCTTTTTGTGTAGAAATTAATTTATTTTTATTCGTTCGATCAATTGACAGCGAATGAGGTAAGTAATATAAGTGCCTGAGGTGTTATATAGTCTATAACGTTCCTCAATAATTTATTATAATACAAAAAGATTATTTCTATCCGAACCAGTAGTTCCTGAGATTAGCGCAACCAATCAAACAAACTCTTCACTTTTCAATTATTGTATAGATAAATAAATATAGCTGTTACTTCCTATATTAAAATCATAAAAGCTTTGGGCGATGTTATGCATATGATGCATTTACTTTCAAAAACATTTTCAAACCACAATGAGTCCTCAGACGATCCTATCACTTGATAACATAGAAAGGTATTACATAATAAGCTCTTATATTAAACCTTAGAGCCATTCAGGTCATACTGGTTCCTCTTCTGAACTGAAAGTCAATCTATTATGAAACTAATGTTTCCTTTTATTTAATAGAGTATGTTACTTAATCATATTTTCGTGACTGTTTGGTTTGATAATCAAATAAGAATAAGATAAATTGTACTTTTTTTATTACTTATGCCTAAGAAGTACTAATAAAAATATATTTTTTTAATAATATTATTTTTTTACTTTGGCAAATAAAAAGGAAAAAGCCCGGCGTTGAGCCCCGCCACTCAACACGCAATGCTGCGAAAAATTCGGCCGGAAAATGGAGAACGGAATGTTTTAACACTAGATTGCCTCTACCTACCCTGAAGTATGTAGGATACAGTATGAATTTAATTCATTTTATTTTCAAAATATATACAAATCTATACAATATAAAATTAAATATTGCAGCTATAATTACCTAAGTTAAATGTTTTTAAACCTACTTACTGTATTATGTAAAATCGGAAACCAACTATTAGAACACATTTTCTATTTGTTAGTTGTATATGGAGTTATAATTAACCAACTAATTATGTATTTAACTGCATTGCAATATAACCAACGTGTGCTTTTAGAACGCCAGTTCTAAAACAACTTTAAGTTAAATACTGAGACGTGAAATATATTAATTTATTATTAAATATTATATGTAATTGCTTCGTGGAAAACGTTATTGAACAAAATTTTATTAAAGAAAAAGGAATTTTAAATAAAAAAATAATTGCTTTGAGAATTTCTATTTTTTTATTTCACACTATTGAAATATATTTTTTTATAGTTTAACCTATAATTTACAATTAGTTATATATAAATAAGCAACATAGATCGAAGTGCAGCGGCTTATTGTCTGACTGTAAATCCGGTATTTATTGGTTCGATTCCCGATTAAAGGAAATCATTTATTTTTATTTCCTCGTTGCAGTAAGAATATAAAGCACGTTGTTCAATTCTGTCGCTTAATACACAATTTCTTGAAAATTGTTGGCTCACGCCTGTTAGGACACTTTTCTCACAATTTCTTTCTTTCTTCTTTTCTTTCAATTTTTTCACAATTTCTCAGACAGTCTCTCTATCTATTTTGCCTTATGACACAAGCCGATTTAATACATTATCCCGTGCTGATATATCTATATTAAGATTCTTAAACTAATAAAAAACTCATCTATCTTTATATTAATAACATTTTAAATAATATGCATGACTAACAATCTAGCTCTGAGGAGTTACCAAACGAATACATTTGACATTACTATTTTAGTAAATTGCTTTTAAGGAATAGAGGTTAAATAATAAATGCACTGGTCATAATTTTGTTAAATTGTATAGTAGGTGGATTTGACTCATCTTTCTTAAAAAAATCTTTATGAATTTCAATCAAACCACCTTATAAGTGAGCACTGATATGGTAGGATGTAGGAGAACTTGAAGTTATGTAAATAAAAGTTTTATTGTCATAAATATTGTTTGTATTGTTTATTTTCAATTTTAGTCATTTTACGGTTGTAGGTTCGATTCTCCGTCGGCGATATGAATTATTTTCATTTTCTTATTCTGCTAAGAATAAGCGTAGCGGCGACTTTCACTCAATAAGCAATATATCTCTCTTCTAATCTTAAGCTGAAGCCGTTCAGCTTTAATCGTGAAATTTTCGTTTCTATAAATATTTATTTTTATGAATAACTTATATATATTCAATTTAAATATATTAAATTTTTATAATATGTAATTTAGTGAGTTTTCGAGATAAAGGTACCAACTAAATTAAAATAATTTTATAGCAGACGCATATTGCAATTTTATAACATTTTTTGTCCGAATTAAACATGTTGAAGTAAGTAGTGCGTATCAATGCAGATTGCAGTTGTTTATGAGCAACACTTTTTATTATAAAAAGTGAAAAAAATTTACTTGTTTATTTATTTTAATTAATTTAAAAACCTTTAAATTAATAAAAAAATATTTTTTTAATAATTTGTTATCAACGTGTTACTAAATAATTTGATGTCTTAAATTGGTGCAAGATAGAGGTTGACTCCCTGGTGGAAAGAGAAAGTGCAATATTTAGTATTTTTCACGAATATTTTCGGACAAAGTTAATTCTAACGCTACATTAAAAGTAAGAAATTAACCCATTGTTTTTATTATGGTGTAAGTTACATAAAAAGCGGATAGAACATTTTTAAAATAATATTAAAAGCAAGTAAATCCTCGTTTTATGCATTTTATTTACTACCTTCAAAGTTGTAAGGATGAGTTTATGATATAAGTCCATGTTTTATTATAATAGTCGTCATAAATTATAAAATATTACTTGTCGTCGCCCGCATCTTTGCTTGCGTGGACTTTAAGATGTAAAATAGAAAATATTTAGAAAAATCTAAAAAAAAAATCTTAGTGGGAAACGAAGGTGTTTTAATGGATACAAACTGTCTTGACACTAGGTTCCAGGTTCCCCCCGTATATATTATGAAGCTCTTTTAGTAATCCCCTACACTCCCTAATAGGTAGGCTAGGGCCAAAATATCAAGTACATATATCAATCTACTAATTTCATCTGTGCATTGTCTGTCTGTCTGTAACTCAATAACGGAAGAAGGCTTATATAAATAGATATTAAATCAAACGTGCGTTAATCCTTTCATCCCGACATATGTAGGTCAGACGAAAGTGAATGTACTAATTATATAAGTGTTACATCGGTGAAGATATCGTTAACATATTGAATGATCGTTGAACTTTGTCTATATTATTATGTAAGGAGTATATTCCTTGACTAGATTAGAAGGTGCAATATAAGGATTTGATCTGAAAGTTCAACAAAATTAATTAGGAAAGCTTATTAATCTGTTCAAGGGCTGTATTCCTCGCGTAGAAGTGTAGGCAGAGGGAACCTTAAAATATTAAATATTTCATATCTTCGAGTAGGAATCGAACTCACAATCTGTCGCGTTTACAGTTACACGCTAGTGCCTATGATATTAAAAATAAAATTAAAATCTAAAGTTTATTATTATTAAAAGTGGGAAACCGAGTGTTTTAACACTAGGTTTGCCTGCCTATCCTGCTGTGTTGCGGGATACAGCGTGAAGCTGGTTTTACTTATATAAAAACAAAAACTGAATGTTTATTTGATTCAAAAATGCTTGCGGAAGTCTATTTGAATAAACAATATTTTAAATTTGAATTTGAAAGTTAGGTAGGTAAGTAGTTTTCAATATAATAAATATAAATTTCATACATAAATATAAATTTCATATACAAATACAAAATTTGGCTTACGAAATTTAAATCTAAATCAACTTTTGTATTAAATTGATTTTGAAGCAATCCAACATCAATTACTGTACTTAAACTAAATGAGAATCATTACAAATATACTTCCATAAAGTGCAAATCTCGAATAATTCTAATAACCCTTTTGATTCGTTACGCCTTCGTATGTATTAACCCACATATACAAAGGACCTGTTTTGTTGCCTTATGAAGTTGCAACATTGTCCTAGATTATATATTTATGTAGCTTATTAGAGGTATGTAATTTAAAATAATTTAACACCGTCGAGGCGCAGTGGTTAAGCTTGTGAATCTATAAAGGAAGTGTAAGTTCAATCTGCACTTTCAATAAGTGCATTTTCACCTCAAAATATAAATTTTAAATAATTTTTTGACCTCTTTTTTGATAGTAAAGGCGATGGCTCTGGGTTTAATCCCCATTTGAGGGAAGTTATTATATTTAATTTGTTTTCATTTTACGTTGGCGTTGAATCCTGCCATTCAACTAAAAGTGGGGAAGGGAGTGTCTTAGCGTTAGGTTCCTTCTGCTTTGATGTGTGGGAAATGTAAAGCATATATACATACTTTTTCCTTATTTGGTCATAAAAATGCACTAAGCATATTTTTTACATTTCTTAAACTAATTTCAATTTCAACAGCTTAATTCAAATGAAAGCTATCGCAAAAGATATACTAGTTACTTAATACATAAACAATTATGTTATCATTGTTATCAATATACTTATACAAGTTAGCTTAGCTATCGTTGAACCAGTTCTGTGACAGTCGGTATAAATAAAATATAGAAGGTCAAGTTTGACATAACAATTAAGTTTTTCTAAGTAATAAGATATTAAAGAGGAAATTTTATGGTATCATAATAATTAATAATTTAATCAAAACAACTTCATAGGAGACTATAAGATAGAAGATTCAAATACAATTTAACGAAAGATTTTAAATTTTTGACAAAGATGGTTGAAAGCTTAAGCTGCTAAACACTTCTTTTACCGTATAGGAGGGTAGGCAAAAGAAAACAGAATAAAAAAGAGTTGATAGTGTCAAGACACTACATTTTTGTTCTTTGTCATATTCTCTACCTTTTGGCCAATTTTCGGGACTTTGCGTATTAAGGGGCGGAACGCAATGAAAACTTTATGTACATATTTTTAGTCATTAGTCGGTAAATGTATCTACACTTTTTACAGAATCCTTTAGAATACAGGTTAGTTACAAGTTCAAATTCAGACGAGCACTTGTAAATAAGCAATCTTGCATTCTCTATTCATGTCTAGAACAATGAGTCAGCTAAATTGCATATTGATGATACTACGAGAATACTAATTACTAACTAACCTATTATTACACAATTTTGTATTGTAAAATGGACAAAAGCTGTTTCGTCGTGACCCAGTTTTCTTTAACAACTTGATGCAAAAATAAAAAAAAAAACTCGCTTCGTTTCGCTCACGTTCTTTGTCTAATATTTAAGATATGTATGGGAAATAAAGCAAAAAAAAGAATTATACGTAACTGAAACTTCAACGTGTTAAAAAAGTGTTTGTCAATTTGACATTCATTGAAGCTTATTGAAGTGTTTGTAGGAAAATGTAAATTTGCAAATTTTCCATGCCTTGAATACACAAATGGTTTTATATGACGTATTTCTTTCGATTTTTTTATTCTCTACTATTTCCACTTATCGAGTATCAAACTTGCGGTTTATTTTGGGTTACTTTTTTTTTTCATATAATATTCAGCAAGTTAGGCATGTATCTAGTGTTAAGATACTACGTTGCGCTCTTTCCGCTCAATTTTTGACATATTGCGTGTTGAGTGGCGGGCCACTACTCCACCTTGTCTTGTTACCAGAGGGAGAAAATGAACTTGATTAATTTTCCCGAGTGGGACTCGAACCCACAATCATCGCGTCCTACACCTATATTATGTAGTCGTTACAAACATTAATTAAAAAAATATTTTATTTTGTTACAGGTAAATTATGTCAATATTAATTAGTTATTATAAACCGGACCTAAGGTATGTATTAATAAGATATAAATATTTTTAAGAACCAGAAGTAAATATTATGACCATGGGAATTTACACAGGAGAGCTTCCGATGATTAAAAATTAATTTAAATTATCTAACTAATAAACTAATGTCTAATATCTAATATCAATAAAAACAATTATTGCTTGTAAGCCACCCTCAATTTACAATTGTCACTTCTATTGTATAGTTCGGACTATGAAACATTTATATTTCCATTACATTTTTTGTAGATTCGACTATAAAAGATAAACATTCGGTGTTTTTTGTATGAAAATTTTAACAGACTTCCAAGAGGAGGTTATGTGTTTTCCAGATATTATTGAAATCTGATAATATTTGAGTGAGATGATTTATAGTACTTTTTCAAAGCCATGAATATGTTTTTTTAAGGAATATGCAAGTGTAAGGTTTGAACCCGTAACTACAACGGCATTGAAATCTATACTACTCATCTATATGTCACATGAGGCATAATGTCTTCATCTGGCGTGACAAGATGCCTTAGATAAGATCGCGAGTACTCTTACGATTTCCCTCGGAATTATAATAAATATGCCACGCTCTGGCGGCCACGCTCTCCTCGATGACTTAATGTAGTGTTGTGCAATCTGTTATTGTTGTTTTAGCTTATTAATAAAAGAAAACAAGATTTTTAAAGAGAAAATACTATTTTTTTATTAATAATGAAAATTTTTTAGTAAAGACGCTATTAAGACTGAAAATGTTAGAAGACTACTGCAACGGCCGAAAATTTTATAATTAATTTTACATATCTCAGCCCCTAGGTATGCTCGTATTATATATGGTTTTCTAAAATAATGTTTTCAAAATAAAGATTAGATTTTTTTTGAATTTTTATAGAAAATCTTGTAAAGTGATGTGTATATATGATGTATATATTATAACAAAACTCTTTCGAGAGTGAGTTCCTGAATATTTTTCGGCTTAGAAAGTTGAAAATTGGCATTGGTATGTGAGCATTAAAAAAGGATTTTCCGAAATTCCTACAAAAAACGGAGAAAAAACCGGAATTTAATATTATTTTAAGAGTAAAATAACTATTGCATTGCGAATTAAATAACTATTGTTTTTTAGACAATATACGATCGAACATATCATTTATACTAGGTACTAAAGACGCAGTCGTGGCACAGGCGACTGTAAACCGACGGTTGTTAGTTCGATTTCCACTCGGGGGGGGGGAAAGAAATATTTAACATTTTCATTTCCTCTGCTCAACACGCAATGCCTCCAGTATTCGGCGGAAAGTGGAGAACGAAGGGTCTTCACACGAGGTTCCTAAATCTTCCCTGATTACCCTGCTATGTGCGGGATACAGCGTGAAGCTAAAAAGATATAAACAATTAAGCGTACATTATTATAGTGTTTTGATCCAATTGCAATATAGCAAGATCTTCTCTAATGAAGTCGTCTAACGCAACACATCCTTGGAGTTTTATGGCTTCGTATAGATATCCTTTCACTTCATTGAAGATTTTAGATTACTGTTTAGAATTGTAGGATAATGGAGGGAACGGAGTGTCTTGAAGCATAACTTTGTATTCATTTTTACGTAAATCGTGTGGACTGGGGAGTATACATTTTGGCAAAGTTATAATTTATCTCCTTTATAGAAGAGAGAGAGAGAGAGAGAGAGAGAGAGAGAGAGTGTAGCTGCTTATGTTTTAATGCTAATGTTTTTTAAAATAATGCATAAAAATACATTAAATTAATAAATTAAATGTAACACACACTATCATATACATATACACGTTACTATGGCAACGCGTCTTGTACGCCTCACAGTGTCCTTTAGTTAGTATGATTACTACTGCGAAACAAGGATCTAGATATGTAGATAATTACAGTCCCTTTCATTTTCATATTTCTCATGCTGTATCAAAGTTGAATAGTATTTTAATTTTAATTAAAACAATTATGTTTCGATTTTAAAGGATACTGTTTTAAATTCCGCTATAATCTGATTTTTATACGTTTTTTGTTAATAACATTTATTTTGTAAAGTTTTAAAATAAAATATACGTACATACATAGGTACATATTATTATGTCTTGGTTGATGACCAAGTATGAGGCGAAATAATGGAATTTCGCACATCCCTCTTTCTGACCGCTTGGGATAAACTCTTTTTTTTCGCTTCCCAAAAAAAAAGATTTTTTTACAGTAAAAAATACTCTAGAATATATTAAATATGTAGTTGTTAGAATAAAAATGTTGTAGTGTGCATTATCTTTGACATTACCAAGGCTCCGACACTTTCAGTGTATAACCTTGAGTATTATTCATGCGTTGCAAGTGATGAGAGCGGGCGATTTATTTATCTAGAAAAAAAGTATGTTTTTTTATTTGTATTTTTATAAATATATTTTAAGTGAAAAAAAAAATAGGACGAAAAATACTGCGCTTAGTCTAGTTACCATACCAAAGAAATTAAAGAAGAATAATGTAAATATTTTGAGTTCTAATTAACATTGTGCCGTCATTTCACTATAACGGTAACTGTCACTGCAACGGGTAGGGGTTAATTTCACTCAGGTATTTACAAAAAAGTCTAACATAATACGCGATTAAGTTTCACTTTCTAAGCTGATATTTCAAAAGATAATGGTAAAAAGGTAACGATTTTATGAAATAGAAATACTCACATATTGTGATTTGCGTAAATCATTATTTACTATGCTACACTATAATATATTACAACTAATTAATTTCTTAAATAATTATTTTTAAATACAAAAATTCGTACATTTTTCCGCATCCATTTGCATAAACATTTTTGACCTTGTCACTTGAACCAGCCAAGTTGTTACACATTTAAGAAGAAAGCCGACAGGTTTAGTATGAAAGTGATATAAAACAACTTTCGCTTCCACAAGCATCCCTTTAAACTTGCTGTACTTATATGGCGTGGTCAGTATTTTTAAAATACTGCTATATTATTATATTTAGGTTATATAATGTTAGTGTAGATAGATAATATGAAATTATAATAGATCCCTAGGCTTTTGGCATTAACAAGAAAAATATATTTATAATCTATATCTTACATTACTTTTAGTTTGATTGAGCTGATGAAGGACAGATGGACAACAAAATGTTCCTATAAGTGTTTCGTTTTTCCTCTTGAGGTACGAAACCCTAAAAATGTAATAAAGGTACACATATGTATTGGAAATTTTTATTCATATTAATCAGATCTATACAAACCATTTTTTAAAATTTTTCCTTGTGTACGTGACACAAAGTGCATATACTCGTAGAGGAAGCAAATTGTTTATTAAATAGTTATATTCAGATCATGGCTAAATATTATGTAGAATTTTATTGATATTTATATTAAACTTTGCTTTAAGCAAGTTACAAGGAAAAAATATTATGTTTAAGACCTCTTATTAACTTTAAATACAATTAAAACAAAATATTTCTATGATAATAAGCCAAAGCGCGGCGTTGAGTCCCCCCATCCAACACGCAATGCTCGCACCCATGAGGACTCGATGGAAAGTGGTGAAAGGAAGTGTCTTAATGAAAACAGAGTGACGAGAGTGAGAGACTAGGTTCCTAGGCACCCACCTTGCTACGTGCGAGATATAACATAAAGCTAAAAAAAAATAAAAAAATACTCAAATTAAATTTCTTACAAAAAACTTAAATCCTAAATAGAGCTTTTTAAAATTATAATCTTGACTCCGTATGAGGCCCAGGTTCTGCCTCGTATATAGCACTGTTCTTATTTTTAGGCTGGAGCCCAGTATTAGTTAGAACCATTTCATCGTCGAGCCAAGTAAAATAAACGTAAATAAATGAGAGTAAAAGTGTCGTTTTTCACATACTTATTACACAGTTAGTTTTGTAAGTTTCATATACAAGCGTCATACTTGGTATATGACCGTAAAATTCATCGTTTGGAAAAAACAGTACTTTCTTTATGAAGTAACATTAAAATTCTCATGATTCATAGTCATGCAAATTAAACATGATTTTACGCGAAACGCGAGTGTATATTTAATTACATGTTTTTTTTGTTAACAAGCTGTGTAGTGTATTTTTATTTTTCATCTTTTGTTATTATGTAACGATCGTTAAAATTGCGTCGTTCCCCTTTTCTTTGATGGAAATGTCATCAGTATTGTTTAAAGAATTCATTTCTTTTGTCTAGATAAATGTCAAACGAGCACATAATATAAAAATGCATTCTACGTAAAAATTACTTGTCGAAATATCTAATATGTAAGCTTTTATTAGTATTATTGATATTTACCTTACATTTGTAAGTTTATTTTCCAACTCTCCTTCGATTAGAACCACTCACGAACTAAACTAACTACCTCAGGAATTAAACTAAACTAACTAACTAACTAACTGAACCAGGCCAAAATATATTTTTGTAGTAGTGTGTTTTCGTGAAGATTTCTACTGAGAAAACTGTTTCGATCACCATTTGGAAAAATGAATTATTGTTATTTCTTTAAGCGTAGAACGTAATTTTTTTTACGTACTGAGTTCTATCTGCTTACTCTACTGAAAGCAGGATAAAGCGTGAAGCTGTAAAAAATCATGAAAAATTGAATTACTTTCATTTTTCCTTCTTGTTAAATACGGAACAAATCATTCGGGGGATAAGCTCAAATTAGTTGGTTCAAGAAGTAAATTAATAATAGAACCCCCATTAAATTTCACGTAATATAATAAATTTTATATAATATAGTTGTGCAATACAGACTAGGTGATCGGTAACGGTCTTGATTGATTTCTCAACGTATGTAGGTTTGTATGTATGTATGTGTATTAACGTTCGCGTTTAGTCACGAACTAGAGCGGCAATGTAATCTTTTCATGATGTTTGGCCCGTATAGATGATAGGGAAATCTAATTTAAAGATAGATTTTGTTGAATTAACTTTGATAAAAAATTTTGCAGAAATTCTAAAATCGAATCTGAGCAGCCTCTCTCTACAGTTAACTTCATATCCACATACTGTACTTATGTTGTGTACCATTAGTACTAGCACTCTAGATTTACTTACATATCTGAAATATTTAGATCTCTTTATTATATTCATATTTAAGTTGATTCAGTGTCACGATTGTATTGCACTGAACGACATGATCAATGTTTTTTTCTTATACATCTACATTCTACATACGGATTGCGTGCTAACGATTAGACGTGCAATATTAAAAGAAAATCGAATTTAAATATTTAGATTGGTTTTGTTTTTATTAACATCATATGTATTTTACTAATAAAATGGCATTTGCTATATAAAAGTTGAATAATAAAATAATAAAAGATCTATTTATCTTAAAGTAAAATAAGCACATTTTTACCTAATATGTTTTATCTATTTGACGCAGTATCCCCACATAGCTAGGTGGGCAGAGGGACCCTGGGAATTTAGAGTTAAAATATGTTCCCCATTTTACGCTGATTTCTGGAGGTATTGCAAGTTGAGTGGCGGAACCCAACGCCACGCTTATAATTTTAAAGATTTCTGCAGTAAACATTATTAAAGTAATACAATTTTACAATACAATTTGTTACACTGTCAGCAAAATACGTGCACTTAATAAATTACTTATCGGCCATTACAATCGATATTTATCAAATGTTGAAGTAAGGTTGATAGAATATAAATTGATATTTCCTTCTAATTGTAACGAATTTGTGTTTGGTTATGGTTCTTAACGCGTAATGCATATATATAATTTAGCTATTACTACCTAATAAAGCTTCACGCTTTGTCAATACTTGTTGGGTTGTGGAACTGGGTGGTGGAACTTAACGCCGCAGTTTCTATGATCATAGCGGGAGAATGAATAGTTCGTTCTAACGTGGGAAGAACCCACTATCATCGCATTTTTGATCAAATACTTCCACTGCGGCTCGTAGGATAAACATTATTTAAAATTAACTCTATATTTATTAGGTATATTTTTTTATACAATATGGATGAACATTTTTTTTGCTTCACTTTGTACTTACTCTGTAAATAGAAGGAACCTAGTGTTAAGTCATTCTGTTCCTCATTTTCTGCCCAAATTAAAATTAAAATTAAATAAAAAAATTCAAGACAGCATGTTGAATGGCGGATCTCAGCGCTGCGCTTTCTCTTATTATCAGCGCAATAAAAAGAAAATAATTTATTTCCTCGAGTTGGAATCCAACCAAAAACCGTCACTCTTACAGTCAGATGCTTACCACTGCGCCACAACGACCTCTAAACGAATTAAAGTTATTGTTCAATCAATATAAATATTACAAATGTACTATACTTATATTTTAACGACAACTATTAAATTTTGTAGTACATTTCGATTGACACACTTAATAAAATTATTTCTAGACCTTATTATTATTCAATTCATGTGTTCCAAGACTTCAAGTACCAGATGGTCGTTATTTCCGTTTTTACTTTAAAAATAGTTAAAATTGTTAATAAATTCCGAACTTTCATTAAGATTGTTGGGTTCTTTCATTTAACTTACAATGTCTCAAGGTAAACGTGAAAAGTGACGATAAATGGTCAGCTTTAAGTGCATTTGGCCAGATATAACTAATGATAAAATAAAAGTTATTTGCTCGAAATCCAAAGCTTTATCGATTTTTAATTATTAAATTTATGATACTAGATTATATAATATTACCTTTCTTAAATAAATTTCATGGTGCTACGTTGAAAAATGTGTTGAAAGTGGGGGAAACGGAGTATCTTAACACTCTAATCTAAAAAAAATTCTAATCTTTGTAAGTGATTTAGTAGTTATGATTTGTTTTGAAGATTTATTGACTCCTAAACTTTTTTTAAAAATACAACATCCGGTTCACGTTAATTGTGAAATTTCGATCGCGTTGTGTAGATAAAGTTATATATAATAATACCTTGACAAGAACAAAGGTTAATATCAGCCGTGAGGGTGAAAGGCGAGCAAGGACACGCTAGTGTGACAATATAGTACAGTAATTATAACTATTATGGGAATAATTGCTCAGCTATGTTAGAATAAACTGTTTTTTATAGTTAATTATTATATTATTACATATATATTTAATTATTATAAAAGCTATAAATCAAGGTGGTAATTGTATGATTGTTTCCCATGTTGCTTAATTTTTTATTCTTTTTTTTCAGTATGTATTTTTAAGCACTAAAAAATATAATCTAAAATATTTTTTGTTAATAATTTTATAGCAAGATTTGAAAAATAAATAATCAGCTTCACGCTGTATCTCGCACACAGCAGGATAGGCAGAGGGAACCTAGTGTTCAGATACTCCGTTCCTCACTTTCTGCCGAATTCGGGAGGCATTGCGTGTTAGGGTGCAGAACTCAACGCCGCTCTTTGCCTCGACTTTGCCTCTTTGTAGGAATCGAATGCACAACCGCCGCGTTACAGTCACATCCTTGGGCCACTGCGCCTAGATGGCCTAAAAAAGTAATATAAATTAGATATATCAGTTATATTATTATTTAAAATTTATGTCGATTTTCCTTTTAGTGTCCACCCTACATATAACATGAAGGCTTGTGGTCAGCTCAGCAAGTGTTATTGCCAGTTATACAACAAGATAATAAATACTAAGTCTAGTTGTGCAGATCTAAAGCCGAGACATATAAAATAAATAGATATGAGTCTAAGGCCTTCATAGCGCAGCGGCATAGTTTCAAACTACGTGATTGTGGGTTCGATTCCCACTCGGGTGAATAAAGTATCCATATGAGTGTATGCAACAATCGGTTTCGCGCAATTACACATCGTCTTTATTGGCGAAAAAATCAAATGATTCTTTCTACCTACTCTATAACACATAGGGTTGCTTTAAATTAAATTAAAATATATAAGTAGTTAAGAATAATCCAGATAGCCTAGTGTTGAGCTCTCCGTTTTCTTTGGCTACCCCACCAGGAATATTTGTGCCATGTAGCTTATTTATATAATTGAAATTATAGCTATTACAAGCTATATATTTGACATAAAATAAAAATTTGGTGGACAAGTACTTTAGGTGTTATAAAGCAATTCAGCCCACTCCATCTGAAACGAGTGCCAATTTTGGAATGACACCAATTGCAATATAATATCGCTATAGATAGGTACATCCTGTAGAGACAACTTGTATTAAGTTTTTAGCTTATTTTATTTTTATACGTTGTAATAAAGTAAAATATAAATATTGAATTAAGAATATTAATGTTTTTATACAATTAACATTTAACTTCTAAATTCATTATTATTGTGTTTAATTTCAGAGACAATAAGCGATAATGTTAAGCGAGATAATTGTGGGTTCGATTCCGTGGGAATTATTATTATTTATCTACTTTGTTTCGCGGTGTTGAAATCCGCCACTGTACACACAATTTGTCTCAACTTACTATGTTATATGTGAAAAAAAGTAATATAAATATATATATATATATAAATATAAGGAGGCTTTCTATTTTATGGTTGTTCTAGTCTATTTATACTTAAATAGATTTTTATCGTTTTTTTAGCTTAACGTTGTACCCTACACAGCATAACTTAGCATAGGCAGTGAAACTCTGGAAACTTAAACACTTCCGTTCCGTTGTCAAAACACTTCCGTTCTATAGTTAGAGTTCATTACATGTTGATTGCCGAATTGGCAATTGAACCCTAGTCAGAGCCGGAGCGAGAAAATGAAAATATTAAATACTAGCGGACGCGCGCGGCTTCGCCTGCTTATTTGCACCGTTAGGGCTGAATTATAATAAACCATAAAACACATGTTCAATCAAATATTTTTAAGTGTAAATTTCAAATTCAAAGATTTTTCCATACAACATTTCAACCCCTTATTTGCACCCTCAGGGGGAGAATTCTAGAAAACGATGAAATACGTATTCAATTAAATACTTTTAAAAATCTAAATTTCAAATTTTATAAAAATCGGTGCCGATTTAATTTTTTTTCCATACAAACTTTGAACCCCTATTTCACCCCTTTAGGGTTAAAATTTTTCAAAATCCCTTCTTAGTGGATGTCCAGATTACGAATGTAAACATCTGTCCAAATTTCACGTTTCTACCATTAGCGGTTACGGCTGTGCGTGCGTCTTGCCTCAGTCAGTGAGGACAAGTCCTTTTATATATATAGATAGAGTAAGAATCGAACCCACGACTATATATCCACAAATATATACATACTATGTACTATTTTGAAATATTTTAAGAAGCTTTAATTTCATATTACATATCAACATAATGATAAGATAATCATTATGGGAATTTGCGGTCCGCAGTTGAAATATGCTAAGATATATTTAAGTAGTAAAACATTAACTACGGATTGCGTTACGAGTCGACTGCGTTTGCAAATCATTTGTCCTAATGAGACTGGTTTCAACATATTTTATGTCAATACAAAATAATCATGTAAAACAGTTTTATATTCATATGTAATAAAGGGCATAACATAGTTTTTAAGGTCATTATCCAGGCCATCTGACCGAGCGGAATATACGACGGCCGTACGTTCGATTATCAGTCGAGGATATTAATTATTTTCATTTCTTTGCTCTGGTAATGAGACAGGTCGCGGCGTTGAGTTCTGCAAGTCGAGAACGAAGTTTTCGTTACTTAATTATTATTCAATATAAAGCTAAAATATCTAAGCAGGATAAGCATATCAAAACTGCAGAAGCTTCTAATCTAATGATTTTGACCATGATTGAATTACCTTTTATGAAAAAAAGGGTTAGAGATAAAACATATATGTGTTAGGGTCCCTCTAGAGTAAGTCTAGCCCTTACGATAATAGTGTTATATATACTCGTATATAAGTTACCGATTATTCTTTGGTATGAAGGTTTTCGGTCCTTGGGAGTTTAGAGAAGCACAAAGGCAGATTTTTTAATTTTTTTTTCAGCAACGAGAAAACCTGGAATTTATAGTCCATACTAACAAAGTTACCGGTACAACTTGTAACATATTTTGAAATTAACTATTAAAACTTTGAACGCACCAGATAAATAAGTAAGGTTTATAATATGACAAGTAATCAAAAATTAAGTCGTGCTATTACGTAGTGCATGGCTTGAATTAATTAATAATGAAAGGAACTTGAGCGATATTTATTTGTTTCATGAATGAGTATCTATTTCTCAATATGCCAGGTTTATCGATATAATGATTCATGATTAAATTAATGGATAAAATCCGAAACACCCAACTGCGCTCTCGCACAAAAATCGCTGACGTGGGTATGAAAGCCGCTATGCTGAAATGGGACTGGGCCGGACATGTCTGCCGCATGCCTGAAGAGTCTTGGGCGACATCTTCTACTATGTGGATTCTGAGCTCTAAAAGAAGAATTGGCAGACCAAAACGGAGCTGGCGAGACGAGCTGGACCATTATAAGCCTGAATGGTCCTCAATAGCGCGAAATAGACCAGAATGGAAGAAGTGGAGAGGGGCCTTTGCCCAACAATGGGATAGTACAGGCTAGGGAAAAAAAAAGGATTAATCCTTTTATATATCAGACCAGTACGAAACAATAATTAATAATTTACATAAATTACACTCATTGCCTTTTATTTAACGTTCATCTTTCGAGTTTTATTTACATAACGTCCTCAGACATTAAATAGTAAAAGTTTTATTACACTCTTTACATAAGTAAGATAAATAAGCGTTCAATTTGTAATGCATGTTTTAAAAGAGCATTGGGTTATTAAAATAGAAATAGTTATTGTTTATAGGTAGCTAGGTATTAAGAACTGATTGAAAGATTTGCATATTAATATAAATAAAGCGCATATTTGTTTTTCTATTAATTATTTTTTTCATGTTCACGTTGTCTTTCCCCATGAGCAAAAGTTCTTAATTTCAATTATAAAACTATTGAGGCCGGCATCGGTTGTGAGTTCTATTCCTTCTTGGGGAAATTAAATATTTAATATTTTAATTTTCTCGCTGTGGTAACGAGGCAAAGCGTAGCGTTGAGTTCCGCCACTCAACACCGCACCACTGTGGCTTAAGTGCAAGCCACGATTATGTTATTGTAAATTATTTTTCTTTTTCTTTTCTTTTTAATTATAAATTAAGAAATGTTTTACTTATGAATCTTATCTATCTATCTATATATTTATGATTATTACTTTATCTAAATATTTTCACTTAAAATAAGTATAATACCTACCTATTTATTACCTTACATTGTATTATAATATAGGTATAGTTTCTACAATTTACTCATTTATGAAATTATAGTGTTATAAAACACAATGCCAATAATAGCTCTGGTTCCTTTAAAGTTATATGTTAGATGGAAACTATACTAAAGTCTAAACTCTTTAATTTAGCTCATATATCCTAACTAAGTCTATACATAAATCTTTCCCATATAAATGGACTATAAAATACTAATAAGATTTTTTTAATGGACAAGATATTCCTGAGATTAGCACTTTCAACCAAACAAACAGTTCAAGTATATTATATTAGTATATAGATTACGGTAGAATATATTGCGGGTGTGCTTAGGTCTAAAGTCAGACCTTAGTTGATCTAGTTTAGTATTTAACAAGCTGTCATACGTTCCTACTACGACCTTTGATTTCGAGCGGGATAAATATTCAGTACATTCACTTTTTGCTTGACCCTTTAGAAAACGGAACTGAAAAAAAAATGTTATTTTTAACCGTGTGTTACGATATTATGTGTTCAATAATATTAATTTAAAAATTTTACAGATCTTTATAATATTTAATATATGTTTTTACATTATTGTAATAAGCATGTACCTATGTAAAGCCAAGCGGGTATCTCCTTTTTGTGAGCCATTTTGTTCTCTTTTTTTTCGTTTCGTATATAGCAAGGTAGAATTAACAGGAAGAATCAACATGTTAAAACACTCCGATCCCCATTTTCCATCCAATTCTCACAACATTTCAGTGTGTTTATGTCAATGTGTTTATAACCAGAGTGAGGAAATTAAAATAGTTCAGAAAATAATATATAACCCGGAGTGAGAATCGAAACCACAACCGTCGCGTCTACAGACGCGACGAAATAGAAATCTTCCACAAGTCAAAAACATATTCCTGTTAGTATCAGTACTACAGTTATCAAAATTCAAACTCTAGGTGATATACCTAATCCAGAAGTAATTAAATGTATTTGGATACCAATATATACGAGTAGTTTGTAAATCTAATACTATATGCGAAGAATACGATATCTATTAGTTGGGCCACTGCCACTGGCCACACCACTATAATGTTTATTTTTTATTACGAATATTTTAAAAGATCATTAAATGATTTTTTTTATTTTATGTTTGTAGATCTTTCTAATATATCTAATCTATGACACTTATATTTATACTATAAACAGTAAGTAGTTTGGAAGTGAGAATGACAGAAAAAATCATTGACAATAATATTCACATATTCTAGTTTTATGTTCCTTGATTAATATTGGCGTATATTTTTTAGGAAAGATACTCATAATTATACGAGTAAATTTAGTATACAAATGCCATGGAAAGCAAATATATATAACTAAGCATTATGTGACGCTAATTTTGTGGCCAGCCGCCATTTTTTCGCCCTGTTGAAACTGTTGATTCGGTACAATGAATTCACCAAAGCGCTTCCATGTATGAAATTAGTATTTGGTACTTGTAGAGACTAATATGTGTAATTTTAAATGGTGACTTTTATTATAGTAAATATTTTTATGTTTAGTTTAGTTAAGAGAATTATTCGTAATTTTAAAGTTTGACAAAATGTAGAATAAGATTTTTTTCTTTCCTGAAATTATTTGTTTATGTATTATACTGTATTTTTTTCTCTTGGTCATTTCAGTAGAATAATTTCAAGATAGTCTTTTTGGAGGTTAAAAAGTGCAAGCTATTGTTCACCGTCACCGAACCCAATAGCGTGTATTTTCAAAATGTGCTTAAGGTTATTTATTATTCATTTTTAATTTGAATATTTTGAATATAGTATCAAGGCAAAATAAGGAAAATCATAATTCATTCTTAGATGCTTTTACAATTTTTATCTTTGAATGCCTAAGTAACCCTTCCTAGTATTGTTTACCGTACATAAAGCACTTTCATTGTAAAAGTACATTGCCTTTCGAGTTGCACTCATAGATTTCATAAATAGTCATTATTTTAAATTTGTGTGCATTCTGTAACGATTGTACTTATTTCAGATAAAGATACGAGTATTATAATGATATGTGTGTAGATATGTGTTTGTATTTATTTCTTTACTATTTTATATATAAGATATAAATCGTTTATAAAAATCAATAAATATTGCAATTATTAAGATCATATATTTTTTCTTTACAGGTGGAAGGAGTTTCACGAGTCAGCAGGCGACATCCTAGCTCTATTAAAAATTCTACAACTATAGAATCTGAAAATGCTTCACCTTCACTTAGAACTAGAACTTCGAGAAGACGAGAAGAAACTGCACCACGTGATATCTCAAGAACCAGAAGTAGAAGCAGATCTTCTGATGTCACGACTTCTACTACAGAAACATTACAATTCCAATCTGAACGAAATGAACGATTTGATTCGAAAAGGCAAAATAGCCGAACACATAGCAGGCAAACAATTATTAACGAAGAAAATTTTGATACTACCATAAACAGAGATACTCAATCAAGAAGTAGATCCCGGCAAGTTACTAGACGTGTAACATCACAATCAACAACAACTCCAGTACCTATGTCTATTTCTTCTCCTACTACAAGTAGAAAAGAATTTACGGAATCTGCTTTCAATGATTTTTCTAAAACTATGCCTAAGGAAGTGACTGACCCAAATAGTCAATTTAGAAGGAGAAGTTCTACCGAACGTGTAATTGAACCCACTACAACACGAACGCGAAATCGTATTAACACGCGGACAAATATTCGAACGCTAGATTTAGAAGTTTCAGGAACAGCCAACGCATTAACGACGGCTTTTAAAGAACCTACAACAGCTAAAACGAATGACCTTAGAAACTCAAGAAAGTTAAGATATAAAACCAGACAGTCTGAAGTAGATTCGAATTTAACAGGTGAAGGCTTATCAGTGCCTACTGAAGTAAAATCTAGTCAAATCGGAGAAAATATTACTAGTCAAACTGGATCAAAATCTGTATCACCGTCAACCACAGAGAAAATTGTTAAACAAACAACTGAAAGACTATCCAAAACTAGTACTATAAAAACAACAAAAGTTGTAAAAAGACCAATCCCTCGAGGCAAAGTAAAAGCACCTATACTCACAGGCAAGCCCAAAGTCTCAGATGAAGTTCATGAAGATGATAACTATCCTGAAACTTTTAAAGCTTTAATTCAAGCTAAAAATGCATCGGTGAGTAGAATAGGTTGAAGTACGTTTAATCATAAATATCACTCATATTAATACCACTGTATCATGTTCAAGTGACAAATAAAGTATGCACTTTAACAGAAATACTATTTATTTCATAATAACTAACATTGTCCATGTACTAACAAGACATACTTAACAAAATCACTCGTATAACTACAACAATCATTTTTTTACAATTAGAGTGGTATGTATGCCAAGATATTTGAACATAACGAATAAAAATTTCAGACACAGGCGAGCTCTCCACCCAGCGAGAGTTTGTCAGTGAAAGCATCACAAAAAGTTTACAATACTTACAACACATCATCACAATCTATCCTCACGGCTCCTGACTCTGAAAAGCAATTTCGGGTAATACTACATTAATTCATTATAAATAAATTAATCAATAGTACTTTTATCTCATTGTCGTAACACGAATCATTAGTAAAAATCACTCAATAACTTACTTAAATCTTATGAATTTACAAGTTCACATAAAAACTTTACAAATATTTACAATTTAATTCATATCATCACGTCAATATCTAATTCATATAATTAAAAATATGATTATTTTGATCATTGATTAACTTTTGTTATATAACTAACTTTCAGCTTCGCAGCAAAATAAGTTTAGAAGAGAATAAAAATGAGAGTAGAATTAATGATACTCATCAAGAAGAAACTACGCTAGCTCCTAAGCAATTTAAGCCCAAATCGTCAGAATATCGTTTACGTGGATCTTATATACCTAGGAGTAAAAAATCCAGCACTTTTTCTTCTTCAACTGATTCTTTAACTTCTTTTAGTCCAGTAACACAACGATCCTATAAATTTAGTAGAAAACAGAAAATAGGAACAACTGAAACAACCAATGTGGATAATTCTATAAAAAGTAAACGAGTAGAAAATAATAATAGTAATTTATATAAAAAATCTGTAATACGCTCTTCTTTATATAATAGAAGAAATCTTACAAGAAACTTTGGCGTAAACTCTGAAGTTCCTAAAAGAGTTGAAATAGACAGGAGTGATAAAAGCTTTACATTAAAACCAAAACCTATATTATCTAGAACATCTTATTACTCTAGAGTAAGAAGTAATTCAATAAACAAAACGTTGCCGATTAATTCAAGCGTTCAGAGCACTACAGAAGAAATACTAACAGTTGAAAAAAAAGTGGAAGATACAGCAGAACTTCCACTTATTTATACGAATGCAAATAGTGCCACAACAGTGAAGAATGGCAATAAAGACAATGAATTTAAAAATGACAACCAAAATTTCATAATCACCATAAATAGTAAAGAATCGGCAGAAAATGGTACATTTAATGATGTAGTCGATAAAATTGAAGAGAGTGAAAATAAATCACCACTAAATGTGATAAGTAGCACCCAAAAGTACCACGCTACTTATAAAGACGACAGTTACGATGTTTCCTTACAAAATCGCGATAAAGTAACTGCTGTGCCGTCGATTAGAAATATTCAAACAAGAAAATATGGAAGAAAAACATCAAGACGCAAAGAAGATGTTTCAAGTGTTACATCTAAGTCTATTGTGAGAAGTTCAAGAAAATATGGCGATACTTTTTCAAAAACTACGGAGCCCTCATCAAATGGCGTAAGTACATTTTTTTATTAGCATATACATATTTTTTAGCTTTATATGTAGAAATGGACGCCGCTTATGTTTTTGATTTATTTACTTGATATAAATAATATTTTCCAGATTATAGGTGAACCCGAAAAAGTAAAAAACAAATTTAGCTCTAAATACAGATCATCATATCTTGACAAACCATTTTACAAACCTACTGTACCTACAATCACACCATCAACTGTAAGTAACACAACAAAAACACGTTTTCATTACCTAAAATGACTTTTATTACGAAAATAAAATTAATAGAGTAAAACATAGTAAAAGAATATTTCAAAGATTTTATTTAATGTGATTTTAATCACGAAACAAAGATAAAAACAGATAGTTTTTTAATACTTCGAAATACATTAAAATACAAAGCCCCTTTATGAAATTGGTCTTTATTATATTTATTTCCTCTCATCGAATTTAATACCACCATTTAATTATTATTATATATTTTTTATACATAATTATCACTACTATTCTGTACATAATTTTATAAAATGCTCAGAAATATTGTACTCGTATTAACCAAATCATCACACTATGTATTATTAGTATCATTGCTTTTCATCAACATTTTAATAAACATTTTCATTACAAAAGGCGTGGCTGAAATTCTTCGTGACTGATCATCTTTTATCAAAGTCTGTAGAAGAGCCGAACTGGTTCGAAGATGAAGAATTTTCAGATGTCACAACTGAACAAATGTCAAGACAAAATGATACATCGCCAACATGCATGCATGAAACAGCCTTTCCACCGGTTAATGACACTATTTAGATTATAAACGATTTCACTATCATTCATTTTCATAGTTACATTAAATGTATATAAATACAATATATTTGTAATAATGAAAGTAAAAAATGTTAATATAATTAAATATTCAAATAATATTCCAAAATTGCATTTAAAATTAGTATAATTTTAATTGATGTCAAGTATATTTATAGTATAACGTGCTATTGAATAGAAAGATTATAGTTTTAACATATTAACAATGCAAGTGCTTCAATAAATATAAATGAATCTTATATATTAACAAATAAATTTTACATACTTATATTAATATATAAGGAGCACTTATCACATAAACATGCATTATATTTATTCTTAAGGCAATAATAATATATTAAATAGAGTTAATAATACAATTTGTTTTAATACTCACAGTTATGTATACGTAGATTTGTTTCCTTTTTAAATATTTACTATTTTCTTATGATGTCCGAAAGTAATAAAGAGGCTTTGGTCTATGCACGATTTCTGGGTATTTCTTATACTATCACACATTTATCAACTTTCTTACTATTGTCTGCTATAATTATGGGTGAGATCACTTCTTCTTTCAGGTAGAGGGAGAAGAAATACAATTAGGGCCAGACATGAACGCTATATCTATCACTAAATCACGAAGTCCATTAACTTCAGCTGACCTCAGACTTTCCGAGAGCCTGGCGAAAACATTACAAGTTATGAATGTTGAGGCGTCCAATCATTCACCTTCAGTCACAGTATCAATATTTGATGCTTTGGCTGAAATACTCACATCTACACCCAAACCCCGTATATCCTCAACAACTGAAGTATTACAATCTCAAAACAGTAATAATGACGTAAAGCAAACACTTGCAGGCGTGAGTAACAATATTAATGTAAATAGTGTCAAAGACTTAACAAGTCAAGACAACTTTATGTCAACGGATATTGTAGCCAATGTTGCTAAAACTGTACAAACCACTGGTCAGTCTACATCACATGTGTTTAACAGAATGCCGGTTGAGGGATATATTACACCATCACCAATTATTGAAGCTGGAATAACTTCTACTGTGAATACACTTTCAACATTCCCTTTTCCTACTTCCCCACCCTCAACACCTGTATCTGCAAGAAGACCATTTGCTATAAAAGTACTCTATGCAGATACCGAACGAACTATTGACAGAACGACCACTGTGACTACTACCGACCAGTCAACGACTGACACTTCTACAAGGGTATATAATACTGTATCTGATCTTATACTTTCTAATAATAAAATAGTTTCATCAGAGCTAACTAGCATGTTATCAAACAATATAAAAAATATTATTGAAAATATGGATGAGGATAGCAAAGCTAGGCTTTCAGTAGATATGGTGAAGTTATTAAATACATTAATTCCAAAATTAAGTAAACCAATCACTGTACAAGATGACATAGAATCTGTTCCTAACACGACACCTTACAGTTTGGAGGATATTAAAGATACTGCAAATGTTTATATAAGTAACCAAGAGACCTCTAATATTTTGACTAATAATATCCTCCAAAATGTTATAGACACAAACATTGTAAATAGCACAAAAAGGAGTATTGAAACTGAAGTTACTACATCTATTCCAACAGAAATTGTAAATAGCACTGTTGCACTAAATAAATTAGATAGTACAACTATATCTGCACCTGGAACTCTATCTATATCAGTTACATCAAAAAATAATGAATTGAATATTACACAATCTACAGAACCAAGTAGTATTAATTTAAGTTCTCCACAAGATATTATTTCTACCATAACTATGCCCGAAATTGATATATCATTAAGTTCTCCAGGGGCAGATGTGGTAATTGTAAACAGCGATTCAGGTTTAAATTCAAATAATGTCACTAACAATCCTCCTCTAGTCCCTTTCCTAACTAATTTCGAATTAAATGATTTTAATGACTCAGAAAGCTTGACTTTAGGGCAGATATTACCAATAGCTCCAATGACATCTTTACAAGTAAAAGAGTTAGAGGATATTGAAAGTATACAGGATCCAAGTCAACTCTCGCGTTTACAGTTATGGATATTATCCAAAAAAGCTCGTGTTTTGAAAATGATTGAAGATATAATAAGAAATCATAACGAAGAAATTTCAAATGCTCCTTTGACAGAATTAGTCAATAATACTAATCAAAATAACGTATTTCTATCTAGTCGTTTAAGTGATATTGTTAACACAATGAACATGACGACTGAAAACATTACGTCTAACCAAAATATTCTAAATATGTCAACGTCTACTTCTGTGACTTTTACTGAAACTACGACTTCTCCTACAGACCCTTCTACTTCCTTTCAAGCAAATATAGACTTAAGTATAAGTAAGAAAACATTTTCAACCACCCAAACTGATGTTCCAATGACAACTATATCCATACCACTAGAAACTGCTTCTGATATCTTAACAAGCACTGAATTACCAGCTCCAGCAGAACCCCAATTCATTAATGATGCAGCTGACGCTTTCAGTGCTACTACTGAGGGAAGTACTACAACAAATGTTGATGAAAGTGTAGTAGGATTACAAGTGACTACAAATGCAGATCTAGTTCAGTCTACAACAATAAGCAGTGATGAGAAAACTACTACGTCTTTTGATAGTGAACTAATGACAGAATCGGGTACAAGTGAAAATTTTATAGCAAGTACAACCATTGCAAGTATCGTTACTACAGTGCTACCTATAAGTAACGCATCGAGTAACATAAATAATAATATAAGCAATCAAACTAAACTCAGCACCACATCAACCAATCCGAAAAAAGATTATGTTATATTTGGAATACTGCCTAACAACACCGTGGTACGTAAAGACCCTAACGATAACGTACTTGAAACATTAACAGAAGCGAGTCCATACATCATTTACGGTGTACTACCAAATAACACAATAATACGAAAATTTCCAAATGGAACTAGAGTACCACGAATTATGCAAAAAATTGACATACTACCAATCAGTCCATGGAGCTTAAGAAATCCATACAGCCCCATCCATAACATTCCGGCCATTGTCAGACCGCAGTCTAACCCTATCCGAGTATCCACTAATACTGTGACATCCAACGATACCTCAAATAACGGAACGGAAAACCAATTAACCACCGACACTGTAAATAACCTACAAACTACGGTATTCATTTTATGTTGTTTAGCTTAAATGCTGTGCTTGGGGCTTTGTCATCGCATATTACGTAGTGAGTATCTTATAAAAGAAAGGGAATGGATTATGGTAAGCTTTGCATGCCTTTGCACATTAATCTCTTCACCAAATAACATTGCAGAGCTTAACTCTCTATTTCGTAATTGCAGATTTCCTCATCGGCACTTAATATAAAAGATAGCAGTTCATTCGGTATAACTACCTCCACAAATAAGCCTCCTGCTGAAAAAAGCACTGCCTCGCATGTTTTGAGTTTACGCACAACTACAATGCTACCTTCCATTGATGAAATTCTGCTTAATAGCATATCTTCGGCCACTAAAGAGGAGATGGTCATATCCTCAATGACAAGTTCTACTAGCGAACCGAGAATATTAACACTGGATATCGATCCGGAGGTATAATCATTGTATCCTGGCATTACGTCATACTCACAAATACTATCTATATACATTTAAATCAGCTACATAACTTCTAACAAATTTAATAGAAATAATTTTACAAGCAATTATTTTTAACGAATCAAAAATAACGCATGTATTTAATAATTTAAAACAATTAATTTTATTTGTCCAAACAGGTAAGTGGTGAGGGATAATGGAGATAATAGTTTCTTTTCACAAAAATATTACTTTTCTTTCTTTTTTTGTACATATAAATGAAGAAATTTAAAGATATGATGTTCATTTCAGACAAAACAAATTCGCACAGAAAAACCTATCGATGGTAACGGCAACGCAGTATTTAAATTTATACCCATTGACGAAGTAACAGTATCATCACAAGAATCTAATGTGTTGAGACTTGCTTCTACAAAATCGCCTAAAACTGCGACAATAAAAGAACCACAGACAACGATATCTGAACTAAATACTCAGTTACCTATAGAAATTACTTCTGAAGCTACTAGCTCACCATCAGATATGCCTATTTTAATGAATACAGAAACAACTACAGCAGTACCACAAAGTCCTTTGTCGTTTACTACGACCGTAGCGCCAATAACAACTGAAACTGTTACAACATCAACAACTCCTATGATGGTAACACAAATGACAACTACTATAACAACTTCAAAACCTATTACTAGCACTCCGATTCCTATTGCAACAACCGAAATGGTATCTACTGTAGTACCTACTGAGCAATCAACAGTTATCACAACAAGTACATTATCATCTTCATCCACTGAAACGATATTACCAATCCAAGCTTCTACTTATAGTAATATTTTCGAAACTGCTGCATCTAACCAAAAAGATGCCGAACTACTACAGTCATTGATACAAGAAATTAATCGTTCTCCTAAAAATCTCAATATAAAATCTCAAAATATTGAGCAAAATGATAGCGCTAAACTATTACAAGCAATTTTAGCTGGTGGTGGACGTAATTTGGGAAATCTTATAAATAGACCACAAACTACTACTACTACAACTACTACTACTACTGTACGTTCCATTGAGGATGATATAAGACAATTTGAAGAGGATACAAAATTACTAAAAGCACTACTACTTGCCACAGGACGCAATCCAGAGGAACTTAATCTGCCAAGCTTAGATATTATAAGGAGGGTAACATCTAATAGTGCTACTACAGTAACACCATCAACAGCTACTGTTATCGTCAGCACTACACCACTGACCACTTTACCTACAACAACTACTATTACTACAACTCCTACAACTACAACTACAGCTCCTACAACTACAACTCCAACAACTACCACCACTCCTGTGACAACTCCTACAACTACTACTACTACGACTACTTCATCTACAACCACCACAACTCAAGCTGAAAAAACTACATCATCTTTAAATGATGATTTGAGAAAACTACAAGAAGACACAAAGTTGTTGCAAGCATTGTTGCAGGCCACTGGAAACCAGAATGCTGGTAGCTTACCTATTATATCTGGATTAACCTCTAATATAAGGGTAGCGTCTAATCCTTTAACTACATCGATAGAATCAAATCCCACTACGGCATTTAATCTTCGCCCTGTATATACGACTCGTCCATCGCCTGTTTTTAATTCATTTACGCCTGGAACTGTTAGTGTATCTACATTACAGCCTCAGCAATCAAGTACAGAAGATATTAGAATATCAACCACATATAGACCGTTCACTGAACGATCAACAACTATACAAAATTTAGATTCTTCAACTGCTACTACTCGTCGCTCCAAGGCTGCAAGGTTCCAAGTTACAACTGAAATACCAAGTACCTCAACCTTCTCGGACGAAGAAGACTTATTATTTTTGCAAAATCTGGTACGTTATTATTCTTTATAAGTATTTATAGCATTAAATAATTAATAATAATTTAAAATATTAAACTATACCAAATAAACCGTACTCAATAATACTAAATGTTATAATTTTTCACCAATTTTGAAGAAATTGCAACCACGTGTTATTTATTGCAGTTATATTTTTAAAAACACTGATATCAGTTTGTGTAATGTAATTACAGAAATCTGTTTTAAGTTCAAAAACCAACGGTCAAGACTCTGAAACAGCACTTGCTAATCGCGTTATTGCACTTGCTGTAGAGAGAAGCTTAAACGAAATACAAGGCAGTAAGCTTGAAGTTTCTAGTACAATGATACCTACTACTACAACAAGGCCGACAACTACAACAAGACCGAGAACTACATCGAGACCTACAACTACAAGACCTACTACTACGACTTCCCGCTTGATAACAACAGCTTCAACACCAAACACTCCTTCTTTAGAAGATGATATTAAGCAATTTGAGGAAGATACTAAATTATTACAGGCATTGCTAAAAGCTACAGGACAGGATCCCTCTAAATTCAATATTCCCACATTAAACACTATTGTAAGCGAAAATATTATCTAAATTGATAGTAAACTATAATTAAATATTCGTATTCTTTGCTAAAGATTTTTTTCAAATGTACAGAGACCAGCAGCTGATCAGTTACAACCAAATGTGGTCGCTACTACTGCTAAGCCTTATAGTGCAAAAATTGCAGTAAAAGATGACTTAAACAATGAGCAAGATGATGCGAAATTACTACAAACTTTAATTAAATTACAAGATGCACAAGAAACTACTACACAACGAGGAAAAATTACATTTACAGGTTAGCGTCATAACATTAATAATTATTGTGGATATTAAAGTTATTTTAAAATTACGTATTATTGTTCGTAAAAAAATAAATTAGTTAAAGCATTGTTTTTACCTATGTTTTTATTTTATTTTATTTTATTTAAGGCCAATCATCTGATGAAGCACTTAAAAAGCTTTTACAACAAGCCCAACCTACTGGTATGGTGTCTGAAGCAACTAAATCTTCTATTTCTCTGAGCACTGAATATGGAAATAGCAATGATGCATTGCTAGCTGCATTACTGAAGGAACAAGGATTTGGGCCGACAACGGCAAGTTCTGTCGACGAACAACTTCGATTGGCTGTTAGTCTTTCTTCTTTCTAACTGTTCATCCTTCATCTAGATAATATTACTTTTTAATTATCATTTTCCTTATTTTAATAATATATTTTACTTACAATTTTCTAACTTACATTTTTTTTTATGAAAATCAAAATAAGTAAATTGATAACGTACCACATTCACAAATTTAACACAGCAAATTAACATCGTAGGCTTTACTCAACCAAGTCGTCGTGACGCCTAAAGCTAGGAGAACGACTACACCGCCGCCACCACCTGCGCCTCGGAGACCATTATTAGATGGTCTCGCATGGTTATGGCAGCAATGGAGAGAGACAGGTCCTGAACCAGGTCAGCCAAGACCAAATAGGCGGCCAGAACAACCATCTACCAACCCTCGACCTTCGAACTCTCCTGCAGCAGCAACAAGTTCCAGAGTCAACTGGTTCGGCTCAGGGCCTTTCGTTGGTAATGCTGACGAAAGGCCGACGTCAAACAGAGTGGGTTTCTCGTCTCTATTACTTAGGTTGTGTGACTGGGGATGAGGTGATGGAAACTCCTTAGGCTAAATTTGTACTTAAACTTTATTTATAAATTCCTTAGACCTGTCCTATTTTAATGTACAGTTGTAAAGGTATTATTTTTTGTAAATATGTAGAATATTAATCGCATTAATTAAATATGTGACTCCAATGAAAACCTAGTGATACTAACAATTGGTTTATACATATTTATTACAAGCTAAGAAACCTTTTGGAGATAACGCGCATTGCGTATGTTTAATTTAAGAAATTTCATTATTTATTTATAAAAAAAAACGCTTTTTCGCTTTTACATTTTGCATATTCCTAAAATGCATACGGTTTTTTTTATTTAAGCTAAGTTTAATAAATAGCTTAATTTTCAGGATGTTTTGTAAATACTGTTAAATATGATGATAATAAAATTTTGATAATTTTGCTTATTGTGTCATTGTTACTAATACACCTTTACGTTCCACGAACATAAACGTTCCCTGCACGGTAAGATGCACATATTAACATTTTTTTGTAGATATTTATGTTTTTTTTGTTTTGTACATAATCAATGTGAATGTTGAAATGATTATTACCTTTCCTTTTTAATATTTCCATATCGTAAATCCAAGTGACCCCAATTCCATCATATTTGTAAATATTGGTTTATAAAATTTTAACACGACGACGTATCAAATTTATTGTAAAGGAATCTAGTGTATTATATTCCTTTGGGGTACTAATGGATCCTAATTGGAACCTGGTGATTAACATACCGTTTTTGTAGGTAGTTTATAAATTTTGTGTTGTGTCAGTGATTCTGATTGGTAAGTATATTGATTAATGTTTCTGAACGAAACTTGTCCTTTGAGAAATGTTAAATGCTTCTCTTAAGCTATTTTATACTTAACTAAAATTAACTTCTATACGAAAGTAATATATTAAAAATATTGAAAAATAATATGATGTAAAATTGTATATATTTATATTTTTTTCTTTTTCGTTTATACATAAGAAATATATATTTGTTTTAATGGTTTTGTATTTATACCAATTCAAGGTATTTGTACATAACTTTTCTAACCTGTTCACATTTATTAAAATTTTCTCCTTATCCTATCTTCTTAACTGCATGAAATTTATATATTGTATATAATTACTATATTATTCTTACAATAATGTTTAAATTTATTAATATATTTTGTATATAATCTATAACTGAAACTTGACCAGCTATTTTCAGATATTGCATGAAATTTATTTGAAACATTATCTTTTGTATTTTTTGTTTTCTCTAACTATAGTTATATAAATAGATACCTTTGGAGCCACCGAGTGCTGTAACATCAGAACAAGGTCCAGGTAGAGGGCAGTTGGTATCGGCGGCCATAAACGTGACAAGAGCCTTCTCCCAATTTTTAGGGGCCGCTATTCAGGTATTATAATTTTCTTTTTTCTACCTCATGTTTAAATAATTGGCGAATATTAATTTTCCAAATTGATAATTTTCAGGATTAAATTGGAGTATTGTAAGTTCTATCACAGTAACTACTAACTTCGTGGCTTTTTAATACAATCAGATTTAAAAATCACATACTAAACAAATTCTTTAATTATTATACATATACATTAGAACTATTCTTATGCTATCAACGTTTATATATTATATTTAGAGTCCATGGTGTAGCGGTACAGTGTTTTACAGAAAACACGATGTTTGTTTGTTTGATTCCCACTCGGGGTAAGAATACCATCGCGGCATTGAATCGAGGCACAGAATGGAATATGGAGTGTCTTAACACTAGATTCCCTTTGCCTATATGTGGAGTATAGCGTGAATTTAAAAAAACAATTATTATAATTCATGAAAATTGTTATCTTAAATATTCAATAGGAAAAAAAGTAGGGATTGTGGTCAACAATTATGAAATTAAGTCCCCTTCAATTTCTATGAAAATGTAAAATTTACTCAATAATCACCATTATTATTCCAGGGAGCAGCACAAACGGTACAGAGCGTGATACGAGCGGGACAGAGGGCGGCCACCGACGCGTATACGGGCGGATCGGGATAGATTTAATGGACTTGAAAACTTTTTCGAAAGTGTCATAGTACGCACTGTGTTGCGAGCGCTCGAGTGTAAATAATATTATAGGAGCCTCATGTGATAGGATATGATTATGATCGAATAAATTGGCAGTTTTCTATAGGAAAAATACAAGGTAGTAAGTTCGATTCCTGTGTCAAACATTATGTAAGTTACGTTAATCTGTCTCGGTCTGTGTTGTTGAGGTGTTACGTACCAAATATTGATATGAAACTCTTTATTAGTATATTTTTTTTATTGTATTCAAATATTTTAAAGTTTTCGAAATTTGTAAAGAAATCTAGTAAAGCAATAATTACAGGTTGATGTACTGGATTAAATTATTTTATTAAACATTGACCAAAATGATTTAAACATATTATTTTAATAGTTTAAAATTAAAATATCTATCATTAATATTGTACATAGTTAAGCAAGTTATTTTTTTGTTCCACAAAATACACAAAACTTTCTTTATTTTCATACTAAAATAGTTAGCAGTGGGTCCCATTGAACGACTCTTAATTTAAATAAAAAAAGTACGCTAAAATGTCACTTCATGCGTCTTTAGTTATAAAAACAGAGTGATTTGACTAACTCTCTTTTCTTACTTTTAAGAAAATATTTATATAAAGAGTGTTAGCTATAAGTGTTTATTATTAAGTCTAATACATGTGCCATTTACGCACGTGCTTCGGTAAATAGCCTTTCTCCTCCTGCCTTATTTATTTTTATAGATTTATTTAAATGTAATAAACTCGGGTTAATGTAATATCGCACCAAAACGTTTTGTATAGTTAGTTGTGTTTATGGTATAAACATTATTGCTTTATTGTTCATGTGAAATCGAATATCAATTATTTTTGTTTTACAATAACTGTTGTTACATAAACGCGTATGTACGTATATGTAGCGTTTAAAAAAATGTTTTAAATAAGTCCCAGTTCCATACAACGCCCTATTACAATAGTAATCCAATGAAGCTAAATAAACATTAAAATCACATTTAAAATATGATATATGATGTGGCTAATGATGAAAAAAACGATGTTAACAAGGTTTAGACAAAAAAAACATTATAGGAAATTTCAAAATGCCATTTTAAAATCTTGCTTCTTTTCAATATTCATAAATTTTGAAATATTTTAAGAAAAAAACTTGCTTCATTTTAATACACACATGTGTTCGAACCCTCTGTATATACTCAAAGACTATTTCCAAATTAAAGATATGAGGACGAAGATTATTTAGAATGTTTAGAAATATATGAAAACGTCAAAATCTTATGTATGTAATATGTACATAACATACAATACTATGAAAATTAATATAAAGCTTAACCGCTTTTCACTGCCTTTAATTTAATTAATATTGTATTAAAAAGCAAATATGTATAAGATAAATCAGGGTTCCTGGTGTTTCTTTTTAATAGCTTCGGTATGTGAGTGTTTGTTACTCTAATGAAATAAACACCTAATGTATATAAACTTAGCCTTATTGTGAAAATGGAAATAAATTAATTTATGATTGGTGATAAAAAAAGTTTTTTATTTCATTTAATTTTATAATAATTTTATCAATTTCATTAGGCATAGGGTCGGAATGTAAAAACGCACAAAAAGGTTTAAATTCTACGTTTCTTATATGAAAATCTATTGATAATGAAATAAGTAAAATATAATTTAAATCACATTTTTTTCCCTAGCCTGCAACATCCCATTGTTGGGCAAAGGCCTCTCTCCACTTTTTCCATTCCGGTCTATTTCGCACTATTGACCACCAGTCAGGCCTATAATGGTCCAGCTCGTCTCGCCATCTCCGTTTTGGTCTGCCAATTCTCCTTTTAGAGCTTGGAATCCATCTGGTAGAACATTTCGCCCACATATTGTTCACAAAAGTTCCTGCACATTTTCTGATAGCAATTGCGAATACTGAGCAATTAAAATTGCGATTTTAATAAATTACATTATTTATGATACAATAATATTTTTTTTTGTTTCACGCATTATCCTATTTAATAACGCAGGCAGAGAAAACCAAGTGCCATGACACTTCGTTTTTCGTTCTCTACCGCAGTTTGAAACACTGGCAATTCTACACATGCTGAGTAGCAGAACTTAACGCCACGCCTTGTCTTAATATAGATCTTATTTATATATGGTTTCATTCTTAATGGGCATCATCTTAGTGCGTTGCGGGTCTGATCCTCACTCGGAGGAACGCTGTTGTGCTTTAAAAGGAATTGGCGCCTGTGAATAAAATATATTTATTTCGCTCTTCTAAAACTTAACTCATTTACTGAAATTGTTAAGAGTAAATAACTTAGTAAAAATATAAAGTTCTTATTAAATTATACTTTTTATTTAATGAGACTTATAAAAATATTAGTTAGTTTTATTAGTGAAAGTTTGATCGTTTCCATTATTATTTTGGGTACTGTTAATTTTTTACTTTAAAAGTTTATTTTATTTAATTTATTGATGCATTTTTTCAAAAAAACTGTGATAGTGCCGTTTGTTTGATTTTCAAACAAAGGATTTTTTTGTAATTTGTAGTGTTTGTAAAAAAGCTATAAAACTCAAATATTTTCTAGAATAATCTTCACACTTTATAATTAAATTATCAAATGCACCAAAATATAGAAAAATAGAATATTAATGCAACAACTCGTTTTTTGATTAATTCCTAAAGTTTTTGCCTCACGACCTTGTGTGACTTTGTTAAGACAAACAATTTTTTGCCAGCATACTCGTTCCGAGCCTTATTTCTAATACTAGCTTCGATTATTTATAAATCCAGTTCGGCATTCTAATTATATTTGGATTATTTGAAGCGATTGACAGATTCTACTTACATAATAAAGTACTCCAAAAAATATTTTAAAAAATGTTATTTAACTGTCAAGTCAAATGGTAGGTAATAGTTATAAGTTACTAGCGGCCCGCTCGCGGTTTCACCCGCGTGAATATTATATTATTAATTTCTGTCTCCATGGCTACGTCCTAGTGACGTCTATGCAAAATTTGAGACTCCTAGCATTTATAGTAACGAAGTTTCATACAAACTTTCGACCCCAAAAACAACCCTTAGAAGTCGAATATTGCAAATTCCCGTCTTAGCGAGCACCTACGTCCTATATATAACTCCTATGCAAAATTTGAGATTCCTAGCACATGTAGTTTCTGAGATTTCGTGATGAGTGAGTGACCTTTCGATTTTATATATATAGATAGATAATTCCAATGGCATAATTTTGAATTTCAGAATTAAACGCCCACAAAATAAAAAAAAACTAATGCTTAAATTTAATGGATAGTGGAGAACAGAGTGTTTCAATACAATATTTTCTTTTGCCATCTAGTATGTCACTTATTTTATTAGTTGGAATGTTAGCAACCTATAAAGTTCAGCACAATTTCGACATTATTGTCTGCATAACTCCTAAAGCTTATTTCTATTGCTTACGTTCCTTTCACAAATAAATATCGTATTTAATCTTTTAACTTATTTCTGTTTTTGATAACTGTTGAAATCTTATTTATAAAATAGATTAGAATGAAATATTTTCGAAATTAAAACATGTTTAATGTCTTATTATGTCCAAAATAATAAATGAAAATAGAGAACGGAGTGTCATAACATTAGGTTCCCCCTCCCTACTCTGCTGTATGGGAATGCAGTGTGAAGCTGAAAAAAGAACTTTCCAGAGTTGACTGATTTAAATTTATTTATAAGACATAAATATACGAATTAAATTAATATTATGTATTTATTTTTAAAAATATATGTTTTAAAATTAAGCATTTAAAAGCCATTATGATATAATTAAAGATATATAGGTACGTAAAAGTTGTCAAACTCGTAACAGAAACTAAGTTGAAGCAGCAGCTGTCGATTTTTTTTAAGTTTTATAATTATATAATTTATTTGTATGCTCATAATATTCTCGATCTATATCTTATATCAACGAATTAAAAATTAAAATGTTAGGTATTTTTGTTTTCATTAAGCATGCTTATTTAGCTTCACACTGTACCCCGCACATAACAGAGTAGACAGAGGGGACCTAGGAACTGTTTCCCATTAAGATATTTTTTTTCGCCACTCTTCGCCGTATTCTTGAGGCATTGGGGGAAGGAAGGTAGTGATCTAACTCTAGGATGCGAGATACAGCATGAAGTTATTTTTTTATGTATAAAGGTTAGAAAAAGACAATATATACCTACTCTACCTTTTATTTATATACCTTCTGAATCGACTTGTAACCATGTGACTCTGTGAGTCCAGAAGTTCAAGACCTGGCTCTATCATCACACCAGCTCGTTGATACCATAATATTGCATTGTCACCTAAGCCACGTATAACTGCCAAAATTCATAAGGATACTTTTACTAAAATTTTATTACTTAATTGCTTAATTACAGCTCGACCTAACAAAATCCTATTAAAATATAATTCATATCATATATATTTTCAATATACAGTGAAATGATAGATTCTTAGAATATTATGATACCCATAGTATATTACATTGAAGGTCTTAGACCCTTCTATTTCTGTCGTACTGAGAAGACTAGGAGGAAATGTTATTATCATACTAAACGCCGTTTATATTTAGCACAAAAATGTGTTGAAATCGTCGCGGTGAAGGGATACAAAGTGTGACTGGAACAGCGACTGTTTGTAGGTTTGATCCTCACTCGAAGAAATTAAATATTTATTTATATTTTCATTTCTTAGCTCTGGTGTCGAGGCAAAGCTCGGCTTTCAGTTTCGCCACTCAACACGCAATGTCTCCAGAATTCGGCGAAGTGTGGGTTTCCTCTGTCTACCCTGGTGTGTGCGGGATACATCGTTAAGCTGATTTGTTATTTATTTTATTTTAGTTAATTTAAAAAAGACGTTCCAAGTTAATACAAATTTATTGCAACAAATCAAAATTTTCTGAAATAAAAATATTGCATTTACTACTCCTGTTTTACATTATTTATTTTTTTAGTCACTTGGCTAGCCTTGGTGCAGGCATAAAAACAATCGTGCAAAGTTATAAAAAAATGTAAATATTTCATAACTGTTGAATGTCAATGTCAAAAATCACATAGATAACACTACATTCTATTTACAATTTAGATTTTTTTTTTATTTTTCTAGCAACAATAATCGAGCGACGAATTATTTTATATTTAGTTTAATCAATATTTTTTCCTCACTTGATTATATTAATATAATAAATATTTAAAAAAAAAACTGTTTCACACTCTTTCCCGACTGAATTCGAGACATTTATGTCCTAAAGCTCTTACAGTGATTTATATTAACTTTACATAATGCCTACTTGTAATATTAAAATTTAGAATTTAGAAATTGTATAAGAAAATTTTAGTTTATTCTATTAACAGTTCAAAATCTGTAATTGTTATAGTCGCAATGTACGTGACACGAATCACATAAATCATTAGAACCTTATTGGAATTCTGCTTGTGGCCTCGTTAGATTCTATACTTAGATTTTATACATAATAATTTTTAACATTTCTAAAGTGTTATTCCACTCTTAGAAAACGTATAGCTATGTTAATATTTTATTTAAAAAATATTTTGTTTTTGTTTCTACTGTCGTTTGTAGCACTGTCATTTGCTCCAAGGCTTATTTATCGAATTTACGGTACTGCTAACCTTGTGCTTATAAGAACAAGAGATTTCGTTAATGCGTAAAATACGCGTCGCCTTAACAACTTGTATACCAATATATGAAAAATTAATTTTATGATAATTTTACTGTTTTCTAAAGCACTGTTATAAACACATTGTACTTTTCTCTCCGTATCGTATATTATGGTTTATTTAAATTAAATAAATTTGTATTTTTTTTAATTTACATACACAAATAGTTTTAGCAAAAGATATGTAACTGTCATACGAGTGTTATATTTTCGTTTCTCTGTTACTATTTCCAGTCGCTTGGGCTTTTCCTTAAGCGAGTACTTAGTTCAACTAACAAGGATCGGTTTGCGGATCTATAACATATTTGGGTTTCTTTAGTACTCCTACTTTGAAATCTCGATCTGATCGATCGATGTTTTTATTGCATGATATTTTAAAAGCTGCGTACATTTAATAAAATCTTTATGTAAAAATATATTTATCTACATATACCTATATAGAAAACTATTCCGTTACTAAGGAGTGATGTAACTATTAGAATGGAAATATGGAATGAAATCATGGAAAGATGAAATTTGGCATGGAGAGTTAGGAGAGGAGGAAGATCACTAAGAGTGGATTCCTCGTATTTCTTATGCCGACAACGAGTTTTTCCAATTTATTGATACTTATATTGATATCTATACTTCTATACTCTATACTAATATAATAAAGCGGAAGAGTTTGTTTGTTTGTTTGTTTGTTTGTTTGAACGTTAAGATCTCTGGATCTACTGGTCCGATTTACTTTGTTTTTGTTTTGTATGAAAGCTGCATTCTTCAGAAGTGCTATAGGGTATATAACATTACATTACACATATATACTAATATATTAAAATACTTTCTAATTTGACATCCTATTTATTCTGCCATCTTAATAATAACCGTCGCGTCGCTACGTTACCGTTACCGCGACATTTTGACATTCATCCTTATGAAAATAAATATAATAGTCACTTTTAGCATTTCATCTAGATTGAAATTATAGTTTACTGTATAACATTCTAATAAATAATTAAGGAGATGTCACTGATTCGAAATGACCTAGCCTTCGGGCGGCATAGTATGAGTATGACCGACGCGAAAATATTCTTATAATTTAAGCAGGCGTAGGCGCGTCCTGGTCCACTAGTTGTACCCTGAGATCCGGCCGTTGAATCCTGCATATACGAGTTTTCTTAATTAAACCTATATTAATGAATAATACATGATTAGTAGAACAGATTACACCTGGGTTGCCTGGAAGAATCCTGCCGCAATCACCTTTAATTACATTTTTTCGTAACTCGTTTTTGGAGAAAATTGCACCCATACGTTTTTTATATGAATCGCACATCATTTGAAACATAATCGCATAAGGAATTGGAAAATTAAGGGTTGCCAGCTCTCAGTCTGCCGCAAGTCTAGGGTTGCCTGGTTTAAACATGTCACTAAATGTTAATAATTTGCACTCATGTGTTTTTTTAATGAATTATATATCAAATTAAAGCTTATTTTTTCTGAACACTATAAAACAGGGTTGCCTGGAAAATTCCTGCCGCAAACAGGGGTTGCCAGCGTTTGAAATATTTTATTCCGGTTCCGTTTGACTATGAGAATAGACGATGAAATGCGCGGTCTGCCTTATGTTTTAAAGTAAAATATTATAAAATAGAAGGTCAATCTTAAAATCAATGTTTATTCTAATTGTTCACCTGTTAAATGATGATTTTAATCATATTAAGTATACGCAGAAAACTATTTAAAGATGAAATCATCCTTATTTTTCAAGTAAAATAATGAATCTATAATATTGAGTCTTTGCAAAATCTATTTTCTAAATACTAATATTTATTTATTAATTTAAATTACCATTTTGAAACTATTAAATTATCTAATTAAATAAATGTTTACAAATATCGATCTACTATAAACTATTAATATACATACATATACATCACGTTCCCTTAATATAATGAAGGGTGACCATTATTGCGGATATTTTTTTTATTAATTATATTGAAAAATACATTTCAATGAACTCGAACTCTCTCTCTCTTCGTCCTCTACTTGTTTGATTTGACAACGCTTGCCGCAATTTTTTTTTCTCACGCAATTTTTAATAATTTTCATAGGAAAGAAATATATATAATTTTTATATTATATTTTCGAAGATGTATTGTTTCTAAATGCAATGAAAGTGCAGATGGCCAAATGAGTTGTTTTTGAGCATATTACTTGGTTACTTACCTTTCGTTTTGGAGTAAAGACGTTTTTACTTGACAAAAATGAAGACGTGTTTTTTGTGCGGCAGGAGTGAAAATGTGATAGAATTTAACAAGGAATCTCTCCAAAAGTGTAAAATTATGTTATTGTTTTAAAACAAAAATATAAAGAAGTATTTTTCAATTATTTTCTAATGCAAAACGTAAGTATACTTTAATGTTTAATATTATATAGTTTAATAAAATTTAGACAATTGTGGCCGTGGGAGTTGCCTCAGTTTTGATTACACTAAGTTAGGGACGTGAGTGAGTGATTACGCTTTATTATAATTATAAGAACAATTCTTTCAGACCTAAATGCCTTAAAAACTATCAGCATAGACGGACAAGTTCTTGCTAGCGACATTTTTTTATCTATATTTTAATAGTTTTTATTAGTTGAATAGTTTTCATTTACTTTCCAAAAACCTAAATATTCGTAACAAAAAGATGGGCGCCATAGTTCTTTCTACGGATACGGACGGCGTTGTCAAATCAAACAAGCAGAGGGCGAAGAGAGAGAGAGATTGTTTATTGAAATGTAATTTTCCATATTTTCTTAATTAATAAAAAAATATCCGCAATAATTGTCACCTCTCATTATATTAAGGAAACATGTTGTAATTAATACCTTACAGTAGATTGATATTTGTAAACATTTACTTAATTAGATAATTTAGTTGTTTTAAAAAATCTAAATATTATTATTTATAAAATATATTTTGCGGAGACTCAATATTATGGATTATTATTTTACTTGAAAAATAAGAATGATTTCATCTTTAAATAGTTTTCTGCGTGTACTTAATATGATTAAAATCATCATTTAACAGGTGAACAATTAGAATAAACATTGATTTTAAGATTGACCTTCTATTATATAATATTTTACTTTAAAACATAAGGCAGACCGCGCATTTCATCGTCTATTTTCATAGTCAAACGGAACCGGAATAAAATATTTCAAACGCTGGCAACCCCTGTTTGCGGCAAGAATTTTCCAGGCAACCCTATTTTATAGTGTTCAGAAAAAAATAAGCTTTAATTTGATATATAATTCATTAAAAAAACACATGAGTGCAAATTATTAACATTAAGTGACATGTTTAAACCAGGCAACCCTAGACTTGGGGCAGACTGAGAGCTGGCAACCCTTAATTTTCCAATTCCTTATGCGATTATCTTTCAAATGATGTGCGATTCATATAAAAAACGTATGGGTGCAATTTTCTCCAAAAACGAGTTACGAAAAAATGTAATTAAAGGTGATTGCGGCAGGATTTTTCCAGGCAACCCAGGTGTAATCTGTTCTACTAATCATGTATTATTCATTAATATAGGTTTAATTAAGAAAACTCGTTTATGCAGGATTCAACGGCCGGATCCCAGTCTATTGTGTATAAGGCCAATGCACTGTTAATATAGAATATTTAGCACTATAGAAAATTATATATTAAAAATGTTAAATTTTTGTGTAAAGATATAATTGCAAAAACATTTTTTATCTCTTGTAGAATAATTAAATCATTTTTCTATATATAATTCTATTATAATTGACATAGCATGTATTTTAAATTGTATATACACGTAATAATAATTGGTTATGACGTCTTTTTAGAGAATTAATATTCCAGTTACTGTGTTGTGCACACATTGCTGTGTGTTAGATTTTATCCTTTAATGTATAGTAAGTAATAAGGAGTTAGGAATGATTTAACACTACTCTCAAAGGACTTTTTCTTTAATTTTCCAATATTTTTTTCAAAACAAAAATATTAATAATCTTAGTAGAGGTGGATTTATCTCGTGCTTGATCGATCAGCCTGATTTAATACAAACTATAAACGCGTACGTTTAATTCATGTGGACACTTCTAAGAATAAAGATAAACAAACATCGATCGTTGCGTAAGCACAACCTAGGGGTTTTGAAGGCTTTTTATATTAATATTCTAATTGGGGAAATGTTTAAATTTAAAATATTTTTTTGGCTTTTCCAGTATCTATAAAAATATCTCAAAATTTATTTTTATGTGGAATATTTCAGTTATCGAGGAAGGAGAGGCTATGATATAGGGTATTCGATGTTGCCCACTGTAACTGTGGTAAGAGTTTCCTATGTAGAGTACTTAAAATGTGGCATACTTACATACATAACTCTTATTTATTAATTCCATTTGACCATGCGGTTAAAGTTACAGATGAAGTAGTTATATAAGGTGTGATGCGGGTGCTATAAATCATCAGAAAATGTTTATATCAGTGAGATAATTGAAGAAGTCGATACACTAAATTGTTTCACAATTCAATGACCTACTTGGTATGGGTAATGTTCATAAAATTATTATAAATATTTATTTATTTAAGATTACAATTTCTATTATACAAATATGGAAACCTCATAAAGAGAAACGGTCTTGCAGAGCAATTCAACATCCATGCCAATTTATTCTCCAGATTTGGTTCAAATGAAGAAAAAATCATCAATTCTTAAGATTAGTAGCATTTTATAGCTTACTTACGAATCTCGCTGTAAATCGGTTAACTTTTTTAACGCCTTGCTTAAACATGACTTTCGGACAAAAACTTCTAACATTAGCTTTTTTATATAACTTATATAATGACAATGTCGCTTTAATGCTCTATTGGCTTTATACGGTTTTTAATTTTAAATTAAACGTTCTTGTAAATATTTCCACTACTTAGAAATCTGACTTGTAAATTTTTTAAGTAGTGTAAAATTTGTTTAGTTATAGTTTGCTAGTTTTCCTTTATTAGCGTTTATTATTGGCAATTGTAAATATGGGTACGTGGGGGGAGGGGGATGGGGGAAGTTTAATGCGCATTTCTAAGGGGTAATTTACTCCTGGGAGATTGTCATCCATACAATGCTTAGAAGTTTCTTCTTTTCTCAGTGCTGAAACTTTATTTCACGTCTCCAATCTGAGTAGTGTACACATTTAAAATCTTTTTATATCTATCCATGAATTTGTCATTTTATTTCTCGTGAAATATTCAATATTATATTAAGAAAACGGATCAAGTGCCAGTAGGAATCACCCACAGAGGGTTGCGGATAAAAGTTAAGAAACATAAATTTGCGGGCCTACATGTATTTTGTGTGAAATCAACTATAATAATAAGTTTGTTAGAAATTATTATTTGTAATATATTTAATATTTTCTATTTTTTTTTCTTAATTCTGCATGCGTATTCTTAATTCAGACATGGAACAGAAAAGATACATGAAAAACAAAGTGATGCTATAAAATTTAATTTTTTTTTCCATTTAAAGTATGGAATACGGAAAAAACGTATTTTTTAATTTTATAAAACGAATATATAAAAATTACAAGCAAAAAATCATTTTTAGAAAAAGCTTTTATTTAAACGCTTTAAAAAGGAAAAAATAAAATTTGTCTTTTAAATTTTAACTATCAACTCATAACCTCATTGTACACAATTTATATGATCATAAAAGCTTGTCGCGCGATTTATTTGTGTAAATAAACTTGTACTAATTTAATTATGTAAAATCTGTTAAGTTTAAATTTTTAAAGTTTCAATTTTATTAAATATTGATTACGCGATCATATCAATATTTAATGAAATTGAAACTTTTATGATCATATAAATTGTGTACAATGAGATTATGAGTTGATAGTTAAAATTTAAAAGACAAATTTTATTTTTTCCTTTTTAAAGCGTTTAAATAAAAGCTTTTTCTAAAAATGATTTTTTGCTTGTAATTTATTTCAAGTTACTCTCAACAAGCCCTGTTATTTGATACCCATATTATAAAAGTTCATTAAATATAACTATTCCGCCATCTTGAATGGTCCGCCATATTGGATTTAGAATGAAGTCACACACCTTATCGTGCATTGTCATTCAAACCAAACGTGTATACAAATTTTCAGCTCAATCGTACGAACGTACCTTTCATTATATGAAAGCACAAAAAACTTGAATAGTGTCAATTCTATTGGATTTCAAGTGATGTCACATTATTTTTCTAATTATTCTCGGCAAGATCTTTCACTTGATACCCTTATTGCAGAAGTGCATAAATAATAACTATTCCGCCATCTTAGATGTTCCGCCATATTGGATTTAGAATAACGTCACATTATTTTTCGAGTTACAGGCAACGACCCATATCATTTAATATCTATATTGTAGAAGTAGACTAAATAGATACTCGGCTATCTTCGATATCCGCCATATTACATTTAGAATGACGTCACATATTTTATCGTGCATTGTCATCCAAAGTAAACGTGTATACAAAATTTCAGCTCAATCGGTTGAAGATATCTACTTCAAAATTGAGCTCCAAGATTTCACCCGAACCCACATACATACATTGCAAGTTAAATAAAAGCTTTTAATAAAAAATAACCGATCTAGTATCAACAAAATATAAAAAAAATCATCAAACAAACGAAGAAATATGGAGAATTTATTAAAAAATCTCATCGTCATCTATCCAACACAAAATATTTTTTTATTAATCGATATAAAAAGATTTTAAAATAGATCGAGGTTTTACATGCGTATTACTCAGGTTTTCCCCAGCCTCCGCCGCCGGGCACAATCTTGCTCAACAATGAAATTACCTTGGTTGAAACGAATGTGATTCATGAAATTGGGATCTCATTACAAAAGCCAACAATTGTCTTATAGGCGTATTAAGTTAAACAGATGTAGCAGGTTCGATTTCTCTGATTATCTATGCATTTATAGTGTTATTATTTTAATTGAAGTAAAAAGAAAATTATGTAAAATTTTATGTAAATAACAGCAAGTATAAATTATAAAGTAGACGACAAGCTTTATCGTTATAATGCTTTAAATTAATTCTGTGAAAAAAAACGACCTTTTGTAAAGTTCTTTTCCTTATTACTTTAAAGTGAACTTTAATAAAAACAATTAAAAATGGTCAATTATACGCTGTCGTGGTGTAGTATACTATTACTTAGATACTCATTAAATAAAATATTATATTATTTTACGAGTTTATCTCGTATACTTAGGTAAGCGGAGAGAACATAGTGTAAAGACACTATACCGCGCTTTCCGCCAGATTTCAAAGCTGCACTTTACTTTAACAGAAAAAAGGAAAAATAACATTTATTTATTTATTAATAATATTTTATTAACTTTTACGGGCATCGAACCCACAACCACTGTGTCTTACAGTCAGGCATTATGTCTCTGAGCCGTGACGGACGTAATTCATTAAAAATATTGTATTTTTCCAAGATGTTATGAACAGCTATTTTAAAACAAATTGATAATACTTAAACTTAAGGAAATTAAAAATAACAAAAGTTCTTGTGTTTATCTTATTTTATCTTGTGCGTGCTTTAAAGAATATTGTATAAGTTGATTAGACTTATTGATTTTTTAAACGAACTTTGTCGTATTCAATTTTAAGGTTAGATCAAATTTAATATACTTATTTCTGCAAAGGATATTCGGAGCTTTTTTTATACTATTATATTGCCAAATAATTTATAATATTGTAAAAAAACTTTATAGCCTAATAATTGTATCAATGACTTTGTTACACAATTTTGCACAATAAATTAATGGAAATGAGCTGAATCACTATACAAATTCACTTTACAAATTTCTCAATTTAAGGTCAGTCTAAAGGCTATACCAGAACACATTTTTTATTGTTTTTTTTACTTTCACGCTGTATTCTAGGCAAACAGGCAGAAGAAGCAAAAACACACCGTTCTCCATTTTTCTTTCGTGGTTAAATTCAATGCTGTATTTTATTAACAAGAGAAACTAGAGCTAGGAAATGAAAATAATAATTAATTTTCCCGATAGAGTATCCAACCCACATTAGTCGCGTTAACAGTCGGCGTTCGAGTTTAAGTTTCAAAACCTATAAAAAATTATAAATCCTTTTATCGAATATATAAAAATACAAATAAATAAAAAAACACAATTTAATTTCAAAAATGAATAAGCTTCCTTCCATATTATTATCGGAAAAAAAACCAAAGTAACATTAAAAGTTTTATAGTAAGCTTTAAAGCTCCGAGAGTTTTACGTTTATTGATTTTTATTAAATATCATGTAAGTTGCGTAACTTAATATGTGAATAAGAGTGGTTTGGAAGGTTGCAAAGGTGACACATTTTATTATAAACGAGGCAAACTTAGAAAGGCTTATTTATTTTTATTGTTATCGAGTAAATAGTAGATAATTGTGAAAATTATTGAAAATGTAAAAATGAGTCATGAAATTTAGTTTCAGCGAAGTTGCCCTTATTATTATTTGCCTTAATAAATATTTATTTAATAGTAATGTAAGAACAAAGACACGGTATTACTTTTTCTATTTAATTTACCTTTATGGGGAATAACTGATAGATTAAGTAATAGATATAATATTATTTATTCGATTAAAAATGAATTCTATATAATAGCTTAATGTTATCTAGATACTAATTGATCAAATTATTATTACATTAACATAAATAAAAATATTTTTTAATCCTATACATATATATATATACATAAAAGTGAAAATATAAAAATAATATAACATACAATATAATATAAAAAAGACTAGTTTCTGCTCTGCAGTAGCATTTCATCGGAAAATGAAGAAAAAATCCAACGCAGGTCTTGAAGCGTTTCGAAGTAACTAAGTAGGTCGGTTCGGTCGGGTGGGCTCGGCTTGCGTCGGGCGCTGTCGTGTCAGCTCGGCGACTTGCGCACGCGCATACAACGCCGATCCCGCCACGGCAGCAGTCGCGTTCATTGGAAAATTATCCTTTAAATAATAAATGGGATGCGATTTTCTTATTAAATAGCGCGGAAATGGACTGATTGTTTATATTTAATAACGATTTACATAAATATTTTTGTTTTGTGAAAGAACTGTACCAGACAATGTTGTGGGAGAATAATCTTAACGAGGAGACAGAAGCGGTAAGTGTTATAGAAAAAATATAACTATCTTACTTAATTGATTTTCTTCTTAATTATATGATTTTATTTATACAAGCGTTGATCGATGTGTGAGTGGACGCGCTTGTGTGAGTTAACTTTCTAGTTTTCGCTCGCTGTTGCGTATTAGCATAAAACGTGAACGGTTTTTCATAATAAAAACATATGGGCGGTTTAAAGAGCTTTTGGTTTGTAAATATTCACCAGGCATCTTCCAACGCTGTGACATTGTTAGTAATCACTTTATTAGATGCAAATAAATGTGAATTTTGACACAGACGTGCGGTCTGTCACGAATACGTTTAACAAACTGTAGAGTTGTGAGCTTTATGTATAGTACGTTCTGATTTAAAATATTTCTTTTATAAATAAATAAAATAAATCAGCTTCACGCGGTATTTTGCAAACAGCAGTGTAGGCAGAGGGAACATAGTGTTAAGACATTCCTCACTCCTCCATTCCTCACTTTTCACGAATCCACAACCGACGGCCTCTATATATTTATTTTATAATATTATTATATTGTATATGCTTATATATACATATAATTTGTGTTATTTTAAATATATATGTAAATTCGTAAGATAATTTGCAAAGAAAATCAACTTAAAATTTTATATAACTAACAATAATGAACCGAAAAAAAGATGATGTAAGCCAACTATTATTATCATAGAAGCAACTCGTTGAAACAAACAAAAAGATAAGTTATCGAGAAAACAATTTATGAAAAGGATAGCTGAATTACAATTGATGATGCAGGAAAGAGACGGAGCGTGTGTATTGAGAGGTGTTCGATAGAAATCATAATAATATTATAGTTGACAACATTTGAGAATTAATTGTTATTTATTTAGTGTTAATTATAATGAAGATTAATGTATTTTAGTTCATTTAATGTATGTAAGTTTTAGTATTATTTAATTTTTTTATTAAGCTTTATAGCTAGACAATAAGCCAATGTCCTATGAAAGATATCTCAAACGTAAAATCTTATTTTATAGAAAAATCTTTATTCTCTATTCCATAATTAGTATCTATTTATATTAAGAATAAAAATAATATAACATAACTTTAATATTAAAAAGTTTAAAAATACATATATTTTTAATTGTTTAGTAAATATTAAATAACTAAACTGTGATGGAGCAGTGGATAAATGTAAGCGTGATGGTTATGGGCTCGATCCCCACGTTCACGGTTCCTCCCTTACCAGACAAAGAGTGAGTCAATACGCAATGTCTCCAGAATTCAGTGGAAACTGGGGAAGAAAAGTGTCTTAACACTAGGTTTCTAGGTTTCCTCCCCCCCCCCCCCCCTCCCTTCTAAAGCTACAAAAAAAAAACGATTTTATTACCCGTTGCCATTATGCATCTTATAGTACCTTATAGTGTCTTATATATTTTAGGGGAAGCGGAGACAACCTAGTGTCTCCTTCCAAATTCAAGACAATTTTAGGTGAATACGTGTTGAGTGAAGCTCAACGCCGCACTTTCGTTTACTTTATATATTAGTGTAAAATAATTATCTATATATGTACATTAATAACTAAACCTCATTTATAAACCGTTCTCAACTCTGAGATCGATCTTGAGAGCAATCTTGCGATGCCATTTTCAATCATAAATTATAATCTATGAATGAACACGCCATCTCAAGATCGATCTCACAGTTGAGTGCGATTTATAAATACGGGCCCGTATATAATTTCCCATTATAACATTTAATAATACCTAATTAGTCTTATAACGAATGGCTTCTAGATGCGTGCTTGTACGGTGGCACGAGTTAACGCTTTCTCGAGTAATCGTTGTAGCTACATACATACATATTTATATATTATAGGCTACATTTAAATTAGAAGATGTAGAGTGATATGTTTTGTCCAATATTGCTAAGTATAATTTGAGGCTGTTGTGATAAACGCGACGGTCGTGTGTTCAATTCCTACTCGGGGGAATGAATTATAATTTATTTTGATTATCCTCTCTCTGGTAACAAGACTAAGCGATTAGCACGGTTTTTCCTTAACAAGGAATGTCTCAAAAATACTGCGGGAACGGAGTGTGTTAACCCTATGTCTGCTTAACATGCTATATGGGATACCGCGTGAAATTAAAAAAGTAAAAAATGAGAGTCGCGGGCAACAATTACTATTTGTTTATATATAGGTCAATGATACAAACAAACAATAATAATACTATATTTTTTTTAATAAATATAAATATATAACTTCCGCTCATTGTAACAATAATCGTAATTGAATAATTTTGACAGGGTCGAAGTCGAAATGCCAATACATTTAATTATATGAACTGTTATAATAAAAACTACTAAACATATAAAAGAATATTAGCACATATATTCAAAATTAAGAAAATTTAGCATTATTATGTAAATTAAAAAAGCATCTACACATTTTTTCTCGCATGCAGAATAGGCAGAGAGAAAAAAGAAAAAAAAAGAAAGTCAAGAAACTCCGTTTGTCACTAATTCTTGAAAAATTTCATGTTGGTAATCTCTTTCATGCAACCCTTGGTATTTTAAGGGTTGTCTGGAAGAGATCACCTGCGATGACAAGGCTGACTTTAAAAAAAAATTAAACTGTTTTTTGGCTTTTTTGTGTATTGTTGATGTAATGGAAAATTAAATTAATAAAATGATATAAATATAGTCATTCCCTTGTAAGGTTCATAAGAGTCAGACAGTGTAGGAAAAAAGCTCAAAATTGTATTTCATAGAAAACTCTACCTGTAGCTTATTGACATAAAAAATAGAGCCAAATTGAACATTGCCACTAAAAAATAAACAAGTCAATGACCAATATGACTAATAAAAAGGGATATTTTTAGTTTAACAAAAAATATACATAAAGAGCAAGTACACCCTGTCGACAAAATAAGAAAAAAATGTTTACATGAAGTAAATAATTTTTTATATTATAGAGTCGCAGGTGTGCGCACACTCTAATTATGAACTTAAGAACTCGGAAGCATTGCCCGAAGGCCGTCTCAAGTAGTTGTAATATATTTTTGTTAAGCAAAAGTCAATTTTAAGTGCAGGATATAAGGTTGCCTATCAAATAACAAACTAATATGTTTTCTTGCACCTATTATTTCAGATATACTGATAACTAGTAGATTAAAATAGCAATCGTTAAGAATTATTTGTCGAATATCAACTTCATTTCAATATTGACATTTGAGACGGTAACACGTTTTTTTTATATTTTTATGCGAATTTAAAGATAGAATCTAGTGATAGACCACTCCTTAAAATAATTTAATATAGATAATCAATAATTTATTAGCTAACGCAGCAGCTTTACGCATTTTCCCGGTAGGCACATAGCCTAGTGTTAAGACATTCCGTTCCTCACTTTCCGCCCATTTTACAGACATTCAGACAGGGGCGGAACCTAACGTCGCGCCTTACAAGAACGAGGAAGTGAACATAATTTAAATATATCCATATCGTCCTCCGAGTGGGAACCTACTTGGCCACGACAGCTTTAAATATTAATGTACATATCAATTATTTATATTGATATTAATTAACATCAAGACCGTAGTTGTGCAGGGGCTAAAGCTTGTAACTGTAAACGCGACGGTTGCGGGTTCAATTCCCACTTGGAGAAATGAAATATTTCTTATTTTCATTTCCTCACTTTAGTAACGCAAAAGTAAGGCAAACCGCGGCGTTGAGTTCCGCCACACAACACACAATGCCTCGAAAATTCGGCGGAAAGTTGAACGAAGTGTCTTACCACTAGGTTCCCAGGTTCCCTCTGCTATGTGTAGTAATGTATACAGACTGTTGCTAAAAATATTTATATTTAATTTAAATAATGACGTTTTGGCGCAATTTTGATTCGAATCTAACTCAGGCTATTTCATATATTTGACATATTTTACTTTACCGTTGCATAATAAGTAACGTGATTATGTAAATTGACATATTTTTGTTAGCTGAAAGATAGTTGTAGATTTAAAATAAAAATGCATAAATTATTAGGTATTTATTTTGTATATTTATTTTCTTAGTCTTAACTATATATGTACAATATCAGATGGTCTATATTATTATTATCGTTTTTCTTAATGTAGAAGTTGTATTTACGGAAGTAAATCTATACTAATATAATAAAGCGGAAGAGTTTGTTTGTTTGTTTGTTTGTTTGTTTGAACGCTAAGATCTCTGGATCTACTGGTCCGATTTATATTGTTTTTGTTTTGTATGATAGCTGCATTCTTCAGAAGTGCTATAGGCTATATAACATTACATTACACATATAAACTAATATATTTTAAAGTACTTTCTAATTTGACATGCAATTTATTCTGCCATGTTAATAACAACCGTCGTCGCTACGCGACCGCGTTCGTTACCGCGTCATTTAGACATTCATCCTTATGAAAATAAATATAATAGTCACTTTTAGCATTAAATCTAGATTGCAATTATATTTCTATAGAAATTATATTCTTATATTTCAAGCAGGCGTAGCCGCGTCCGGGTCCGCTAGTATAAAATAATAGGTATATTTTTAATACAATGATCCATTGTTTATAATGTTATATTAATCCAAGATATAAAAATATATTTAGCTACAATTACCGGATCCAGTATTGGGCTTGTATTTAAGATATCAATACATTCTTTTTTAGCTTCACGCTGTATCCCGCACATAGCGGGGTAGGCAGAGAGAACCTTGGGACATAGTGTTAAGACACTTCGTTGCCATTCACAACATACTTCCGTTTCACACTTTACACCGAATTCTGGAGGATTGCGAACGATTGCGTGTTGAGTGGTGTAACTCAACGCCGCGCTTTGCCTCGTTACCAGAGCGAGGAAATGTAAATATTAAATAGTTAATTTTCTCAAATGGGAATCGAACCCCTAACCTGTCGCGTTGAACAACAGGATACATTCATTATGCAATGTCTTGAAAATTCCGTGAAAAAAGGGGAAAACGGACTTGGCTAGGCATAGGCTTCTTATAATGTAGAGGAACTTAATCTGCAGACGAACTTGTTGATAGTTAACCATTTTTAAATATTTACCAACTTTATGGAGTATTTTTATGTGTTTGTATTGAAATAATATTTTTTAATATTATAAAATTATGATACATACCTGAAATATTTTCTCAAGTTCCTTTTGAAAATACGATTAAAGTTAATTGTCAATTAACTTGTCTTTTATTAGTAAAGTATTTTATGAAAAAAAAAAATACATATTAATATAATTTGTTATAGTTATTTTTAAATAGATATGTAGTTAAATGATTCATTTGATATTGTTTGATTAAAAGACTAGATCGATTTTATAGTTCCAAGTTGTACAATGTAAAAAAAAATATAATAAAATGCCCATATTAGGTAAAATCCATATATAAATTATAATTGTCAGTTCACACAACTTCTAAGACTTTATGGTATGAACTAAACATGAGAAAATATCTGCTCTAGAACTTATATAGTATGAATGTTAATTACTGTAAGGCACAGAAAAAGAATATTCTTGCACTTTTATACTTCACGAGAAGCTATTTAGAGAATTGTTAAAAAAAGGTTTATTACTTCAAATTGACTTAACTTGTCATATTTTTCCAACAACGTAATAAAAAAAATGGAATTTCGTAACGCCACAAATAAAGAACTGAACGGAAAAAAAATATTTCGTGGAAAATAATAAAAAAGAACAAAAATACTTGCTAGCTTGATTTAGTCAAAATTGTTAATATTTCAATAAATTTAAATATAAATTTAAATTTCAAGAAAGATTCAAAAACATTTTTAAATTAAAAAAAATAGACATAAACTGAGAAATACAAAAAAAACAAAAAAAAAAACATAATTTAGAACTAACTTATAAGGTAAGCAAAGACAAAATTTCCTTTAGTTTCGAGACAAAAGGCGTCGCGTAACCGAGTGGTCAGAGAGAATGGGGCGATTTTCACTTGTCTAAATCGGGGTCGAGGACGATTTCGGTTACGTGATCAGCACCACCGATCGACTAATATGCGTATATGAGTCATTTGATGACGTCAAACTATGTTTTATTTAAGTTTTTAAAGTTATTTTTAATATATATCAGTTTTAAATAACTAAGTCAGGAAATTAAAATATTAAATATCCTTTCCCTGGAGTGGATAATCCCCGACCGTAGCGCTTACTGTGTACTTCAGCCCCGGCGCCACGACGACTTCATATGACATATATAAAAAAATTAAGTAAATAATAAGCAGAGGGGATCTAGTGTTAAAACTCTTCGTTATTCAATTTCCGCAGCAACAACACACTGCTACAAAATAATAATAATTACTAATTATTATATTAATAATAATTAACCCACTTATGTTATCTTAAAAAATATATGACATATCTATTGTACTACTACATCTTTGATAATGTTTCATTGCCATATAATCTTTATATTTATGTTTCATAATATTTTTTAATGTTATGCAAGAAATATCTTGATCTAGATATTTATGATTTTTTAAATTTTTCAGTACATTATCACAATTAGATATAATAGAGATAAATTTTAACATGTGCACGGCATGGGCGAGTGTAAACAATACGATTTGACAGTCTTATAACGAGGCAAAGCGCGGCGTTGAGTTCCACTCAACACACAATGAGTGAGTGTGTTAACACTATGTTCCCCAATTTTGTCTGCCTACTCTGTCATGAGCGTGACATAGTGTAAAGCTAAAAAAAACATTAAAATATTTTTAAAACTATAAAAGAATCCACCTTTCTCTTTTTTCCTAAGAAGAAACGCGTATTTAATTTTCTCTTCTTATTTTGAACACATATACAATTCTATATATAACATATAAGAATGTATGTCAAATCACTATTTTATACCTTTTGTATGGCAGATTCAATAAGTATTCAATAGATACGTTGAAAACAGTTACGCCTTTAAAGAATTTCCTAACGGTTCTTAAATGCCTTATCCATTTACAATAATTTAACTTCTTCGTTATTCAGAATTACGAAATCTTATTGTTTAAGGGAAATATATTTTAAATGTATGATACTAGCCATTTATCCACGGCTTCACCCCCGGTTAAAAACAAAATAAATGAAGATGTTAACACTAGATTTCACTCTCTTCTCTTCTCTTCTCTCTTTCCTTAATAAAGAAAAATAAAGGATATTTTTCAACTGTGATATTTCATAATATTTAAACACTTTATTATTTATTTACGCTTTATCTATATTTTTATAATCGCCGCCATCAAATTAATGTTAATATTCATTCATATTCAAATATCTTAAGTACTCTATTGATACGTAATAATGTGATTAACTTAAAAACTAATTTTAGGGTATTAATCGTTTTTAAAGATATAAAGTATATTTTTAAAGTATACATAAGAAGTCAGTATATATTTTACGAAACGTAGCAACTCAACACAAAATAAACAATTAAATTAATCATTCACCGCATCATCGAACCCACGACCATCACATTTATAGTTAGATTAAAGTCAATATAGGTATACTAGCGGACGCGCGCAGCTTCGCTTGCGTATTTAGGGGTGAATTCTAAAAAACCACGAAACATGTGTTCAATGAAATATTTTTAAGAGTCTAAATTTCAAATTTTATAAAAATCGGTGGCGATTTAAAGATTTTTCCATACAAACTTTCAATCCTTTATTTGCACCCTTAGGGGGTGAATTCTAGAAAACCATGAAACACATGTTCAATTAAATATTTTTAAGAGTCTAAATTTCAAATTTTATAACAATCCGTGGCGTTTTAAAGATTTTTCCATACAAACTTTCAACCCCTTATTTGCACCCTTAGGGGGAGAATTCTAGAAAACGATGAAACACGTGTTCAATTAAATACTTTTAGAAATCTAAATTTCAAATTTTATAAAAATCGAAGCCGATTTTAATTTTTTTCCATACAAACTTTGAACCCCTATTTCACCCCTTTAGGGTTAAAATTTTTCAAAATCCCTTCTTAGTGGATGTCCAGATTACGAAAGTAAACATCTGTCCAAATTCCACGTTTCTACGCACAGCGGTTACGGCTGTGCGTGCGTCTTACCTCAGTCAGTGAGGACAAGTCCTTTTATATATATAGATTAGGGAACTGGACAACGCAGTTACTCTTGTGAAACTTTTTTCTAAGGATCTACAAAATATTCTTTTGTATCCAATTATGCTCTTCAAAATGTCAAATATCAGCTTTTTAAATTTACTAAATTGGTATCAAAAGAGTTTTATAGAAAGAGAACAATTTAATATTAGAAATCATTATAAAAAAATAAACAGAAGCTACCTAGATGGTTCTATCGACAGAAATACTAAGAATTGGGCTTTAACAAACAAAATTCATTTACATACAATTTACACGTTACGTGTGCCATATGTATGTTAATATCAAACAGCGCAAAGTGGAAACTTACTTTGAACTTATTTTGATGACATTTTAAAAAACAAGTTGTTTTCATTTTACATATTTGATTGAATTTGATATACATAATTATGTTTCTTATAAAATTTTAAGTGGTTACCACAAATTTCTAATGTCCGAGGAAAATAGAGGATTGTTATAGATTTGACATGTCTGTCTGTATCGGATTGCCATAACAACTTAGTTTTTTCGTTTTAAATAAAAATATAACTTAGCAAAGTGGCAGAACTTAAAATCGCGTCTTATCAACGCGGAGAAATAAAAGGGGGTAAAATATTAAAACCCATAACTATCGTCTACCATTGCTTTCCACTGCGCCATAATGGCCTCTAGCTTTTCTATAAAAAAAATATATATTAAGGACAAACCATTTATATCAGTTTTCAATGATACAAACCAATTGCTTATTTATTATACAAACATTCTCGATTATACATTGCGTTCATATTTTATACGTGGTGAAAGGAACTTGCGTCACAGGCTTGTAACGACCTTGCAGAACTTATGTGCTTTATTACTGCTTTGTCTTATAATATAATAATTATTTTAAATGAAGCTTTTTAAATGGATTAATAGTGTATATTTATTATTATACGTTTTAAAAATAGACTCACGAGTCTACCAGTGACCACAGATTATAGCTAAAGCAGCGTCAAAGCTGGCAAGGCAGAGGGAACCTAGTGTTAAGAGACTCCGTTCCCCACTTTCTGCCGAATTCTGAAGGCATTGCGTGTTGCGTGTGGCAGAACTCGATACAGCGTGAAGCTGTTTTATTTTAATTTTTATTAAAATACACAATTTTCAGTAAGCACGTATAATTTAAAATAAAATTTATATTACACACGAAAATAGAAACAAACAAAATCGCCTCGAAATATCCAGTCTGACTTTCATTAAAGGTCGTGGTCGTCAATATAAAATTACTTTTTATTTTTTCGACTCCAAAACTCGAAACTTGTTTCGCGAAACTAATATTTCTGCTTCATTAGACGAATTTAAAATAATTACAATTAAATCGAAGCCGCGAATCTGTTTCTACCTAATCTGATACTAAACTAATAAAATAAAATAAAATATACCAAATTTATGCATTCGACAATTAATCGAGCCTGTTGCTACGTATACAACCTTCAAAAATCCTTTGCAAACTAAAACCGCTTTTATGTCTGACAATATAAAGAATATAATAAAATGCATATTTTGAGATGGTAATTTTTATGTTAATACATAACATGGAGTTAAGAACAAGCCAAATGCGACTCAAGCCCTTATAGAATAAAGCTTAAAATAAATTGATCTATACTTCCATGTATATAAGCCGCCATCTTACATCGGGAAAACCAGGGGCCTTGAGGACCGGTTCCAGTGGACTAAAGCTTTGCAAATGCTTGAAGCTGCTTTACAGTCAGTTTAAGTTATAAATAGTTCAATTACATATTATTATTATTGTATTGTATTATAAGATAATTGAGGCCGTTATAGCGCAGCGATACAGCGTGAATGTGGTAGTTGTAGGTTCAACTTCTACAATGCTGAAAGATAAGAAAATATTCTTGAAGTTCAAGATTCAGATTTCAGAAACTGTAAAATCCATACCAATATTATAAATTCGAAAGTAACTCTGTCTGTCTGTCTGTCTGTCTTTTACGCAATCAGGGCCAAACCGCTAATTTAATTGTGATAAAATACTCATAAAGAGATACTTGAGGGTCTCGGGATGAACATAGGATACTTTTTTTTCTCATATTTGTAATATTATCGATATATACCAATATATTAAAATACTTATTAATTCGACATGCAATTTATTCCGCCATGTTAATAACAACCGTCGTTGCCAAGCAACGGCTTGCAAAGTTTGTTGTTAGAAAACGTCACCCAAAATGAGCTTGCTTAACGCATCTCTCTATTGAAAACTGAAAATAATTTCATAAATATATTTAATAAGTATTCGTATAGTTCAAGCGGGCGTAGCCGCGTTCGGGTCCACTAGTTTACAATAAAAGTCTAAAAATAAAGCTTTAAACAAAATTAAACAAAAAATAGAGCTTGATTATGGATATCATGGCAGTATAATAAAAGATTTTTATATATACAAATAAATTTTAATCCAAAACGATTATATGACGTCACTTTACATTGTCTCTTGACGGTGTGAGGTTATCTTATCAGTTTACACTTTGTACCCAAGATAACTTGTCGATAAACTTAAATATATATTGCAATAAGTAGTAAAAAAATATAAGTAACTCTACAATTGTAGTTGCATGTCGTCTCTTTAATATATTATATAAATATATATACATTTTGTGTGCCTAGGATTGTATTGTACAATGGAGGTTTACGGACGTTACCCCAAATTAATATTTTCGGTATGTTATTTATATTTGTTTTTTTTTTTTTAAAAAGCAATATATATGTATGTATTTGTATATATATATAAAAAACGTAAATTGCATTCATTTTCGTTCTCGTATAAATTTTGAAATTCTTTCTTGATGATTCTTGAAATTTAGGGCAAATTTCAGTGCTCTACGCCACATTATTTCGGATGTGCGTTGTCTATTAGTCACTGACTAACGTAAGAGTTTTATAATATGGAGAATACATTAGTTTTTGAAAAAGAAAAACGTTTTCCAAAAGCTATTAAAATATATACATAATTTACTAAGTATATAAGAGGAGAACAGAATGTCTTAACACTTTTTCTCTCTGCCAACCCTTTTCTAAACGGGAATTGTTTTTTAAACTATGCTACTAAACTATTTTTTAAACTATATGTATATTTTATAGTATTTTTTTTTATAATTATTAATGTATCTATAGATGACTGCAATTATACGTAAGATCATTATAACATATATTTTAAATGATAAAAAAGTACTTGTTTTTTTAATATTAATTTTAAAGTTTTTTTTTATCCTACAAATGTTACAATTTAATTAATTTATCCATACATATAATAAAACTATAATTCATCGTTGTCTATACATGGCAGATATATAAGCCCATCTACAATTGGGGACATTTTTTCAATGTAATAGAACAAACAAAATATTTTTTTTTCTGTTTGTTGGTTTGTGTGTTTATCTATATTTCTGTGTGTTTTTCCACGCTAAACTCAGAAACTGTGTAACCGATTTAAATGTAATTTTCACTATTGTATTTTGGCAAGAATCTTTAATCTTTAATATTTTGTGTTAGTGTTATTACAATCTGTTCATAAATAAAGAAGTTGTATCTATATAAAATATTCCATGCTAAATATTGCTACAAAATAAATGTTTTATAGAATTGGCTGAAACATTCCTTTTCAATGTATGTATGTAAAATCTTTAAAATTATAATGTTAATAAATTATTGTGTAGGACAAGCGGGCGAAGCCGCGAGCGGATGGCTAACACAAATAATCGTAAACCGAGTACCCTAACACTATACAAGGTCGACGTAGTACGATACATCTAATACGAAGCGCCTAGTATGACGTCGGAATGTAAATGGGTTCAATTCCCACTGGGGGATATTACTTATATCTAAAATATTTTTATTTTCTTGTTCCTGTGAAGAAAGTTGACGTTAAGTAGATGGTAAGTGGGGAACCGAGTCCCTTAGAACTAGGTTCCCTTTGCATATGCTGTGATGCGGCAAAAAGCTTTATTCTCAGCAGCTTTTACAATATATTCATACTATTTATTAATCAATAAATAGTACATAAAATAATAGCAAATATTAGCCGTAGGTGTCAACTCAAGTATTAGATGACATAAACGTGTTAGTCACAGGCAATACCAATTACATAATTCACTACAAAGCTAAATTAAGATTCAAAATGCGTACGCGCAGTGGCGGTAGAAGTTGCATAAGAAAACATTTCTCGACCCTTCAAAGAACTAAGGTTCATTGAATTATAATTTGATATAGTAATAAAGTATGAAACGTTCATCTCTCTACGTGAGTTGATTTGCGATTGTTTATGTTATATTTCTTATATACTAAAATTTTAATATCCTTGTTGGGATTTATATGAATTTTATCCGACTGCGTGATATGAGGAGGGTATTGTGTTGGGCAGTTTGTGTGTATGTTTGTTCCAATGTGGTGTTGGAGAAGCTAAACGGAATGATGGAGTTTTAGGTAATTACGTTATATTTTAATGGATTTTAACAGGGCCATTACTTTAGGTAAATTAATTAAGCCGAAAAAGTATTTCGTATTTCTCACATCCCCAAGTTAACCCCGAGTAGACAGAGAGAGAATGGAGGAATTCAGTATCTAAAACATATGGAGTTTCATCACATGAATGTTTCAAATATAAAAATGGATTTTAATGTTTCATAATTGCTAGTATAGACAGATATATTTGAACATCGTTACAATGGCGGTATATAAAGAAATAAATATTAAAAACTTTTCTTTTCTTAAAACCGAATGAACAAACTTAACTAGAAATGTAACAGAATATGTAGAAAAACAGTATATACATATATTATAAAAACAAATTTAATTAATTAATTTAATCTATCAATGATAAGTGACCTAATTCATTAACACCACTCGTTAAATTGATCCATCTTATCTTATTCGTCTGAATTCTTGTAAATATATTTCTACTTATCACTACAACTGACAATATTATCTCATATTACTATACTTTTTTAAAATTTTAATTAAATAAAAAAAAAACGTTCAAGCTGTATCCCGTAGAGGGAACCTATTATTAAGACACTCTGTTCCCCAATTGCCACTCAACTATTGAGACATTAAGTATCGAGAAACTTAACGCCTTGCTTTGTTTTGTTGATTTAAAGAGAAAAATAAAATAATTCATACCTACCGAGTTGGAATCGAACCCATTGCGTACCGTTGCGTAACAGAACGCTGTGCTGCTGCGCTACGAGGGTGTTTTATATTTTTTTATTTATTATATTATTTGTAGGATTATTTAGCATGAATTTCCTCCACAGTATTTTGGAGGAAAATAAACATTAATTTAATTATTAACAGTCTTGGTAGTTAGTAGTTTAATCATTACATATTAATTAAACAATAATAGTCTCCAAAGTAAATAATTAATATATGCTATAGTTCAGTCATGGAAGAATATTATGTTTTATTGATTCTAAAAATAAATTAACTCTGTTAATTTTTTTTTTTTTAGTAGACAAATTATTCGATGACTAAAGTATTTTGCACTCGTCGATGTCTTTTTTATGGACAGACTTTCATATAAAAAAAAACTCCCTTTTCTCACGTGAGGTGATTTGAAACCCATCTTCATATTACGTACATATAAAATTCTAAGAAAATATGTAATGATATGCAAATATATGTTCAAAATACATGTTAACAACTTTTTCCCTTATTACATAAGCAATAAAGGCTATTTTGATTTGTATATTTAATATTATCGTCAATATCTAGCGTGTTGCTGTGTACGTAAACAATTATATCATGAACTAAGTTTTTCCCACGTGCTTCACGTCATTATGTTGCTAGTATGTGTGGGTGTTTGTCTGCGTGTGTTACTAGTTTTATAATTAAACTATGAATGAAGTGAACTCTTGACGTCATCGTTTTCGACCAATCAGAGACAAGAATTGTCTGTGTGTGTTTTTTAAAAATTATTATTATTAGCAACTAAGGTGATCTGGCTCGTGCCGTTCTATGACAATAGAAAAATCAATTATCTGTCACGTGTTTTTTTTTTAAATTATTTATGCTGTTTTGTTTGACTGATACCTTGCTAGGAACAAAAAATGATGTTGGGAAATTCCAGTCATTCTTTCACTGAAACTAAAATAAAAAAGGTTTCTAGGTTTTCTTATATATGTAAAAAAATATTTATGTGCAATAAAATATATTCATGTTCAGAACAATTATAACAATTGCACAATTGAACTATACCATTTTAAAGTACTTTGTAAAATAAAATAGCAGTCTTTTAAAGAATTCAGAGAAAGAGAGAGAATCTAAATCTTATTTCTAAGATACTTTATGGGATTTTCATGTTGTCTCATACTTTGAATAATATTAAATTTTATAGGCGGCTATTAAGGAAATACCGGTTATTTATTACGAATGGCAATTAGAACGTGACAATCAATTGAAATTATTAGAATTATGATATGTAAGGTGCTTAGTAGCTATAATTGTATTTGAATTAGTTGTAGGCCATGGAAAGACTAGTCTTTTTTCTGGTTTCGTTTCTTCGTTATTTTAACCTGACTGTCAAAATAGTAAAAATATTACCTTTGACTAAAGTAATTTCAAAGTGGCAATTAGAATATTAACTATAGACAAAAACCGAACCGAAATTTTTCAAAGTATACAGTTTATGCAATTTTTGACATGACATGCCAAATCTATCCTTTAGCACTATAATAGGAACAATTTCAATGTTATATATAATAATATAAAGGTTAAGCCTGCAAGCTATAAAAACGATTCAAAAACCCCTAACCCCCAGCACGGAACAAAAACCAATCAGAAACTGAGGTCACTGGAAAACTTAATACAAATTACTTTTTAATTTCCTATCTAACTTCATCTATTATTTCTAACTTAAGACGTCATCGATTTCGGTTCAACTGACGTACGCTATGTATTGTTCGGATGCAATCACTATCAAAGTTCGATATTAAGTTAGAGGCGTATTTTCCGGTGTGACGCAGACCTCCATTGAATCAAAGGCGGCGTGCGCGTGCGCAGAGCTCAGTGGTTCTGTGATCTACTCGCTGTACACACGCGGCTATGGGCGTAAAAACAACATAATTTGACCGAAACGCCGGTAACCTCAAAGTCAAAATGGACACATACCAACACTGACCTGACATTACGAGTGAGTGCGGATTTTTGTTTATATATGTATGTATATGAGTGCTATATATATACTAAAAGACTATATGAACTGTTCTACGAGGAGTATTAATGTGAGTTGCTAAATAAGTTATGTTTGCGGCTGTTTATTTGGAAAATTTTAGTTCGTTCTAGTGGATTTAGATGTTAGTCGTTAGATTTAGAAGCAAAGTCATACATATCGTTTCTAAGGTTCGACTTAGTGTTTAATATCTCTTTTCACTTTTTGAACGCGAGCGCTATAGTAAAAACTTATATTAATGATTTCGTTCCACACTTCACGGTCCGTGACACTCGCGTATTTCAACTTTGTGGGATTCCCAGCTTTTTTTGCTGCTATTTTTTTTATTTTATCTATATACATTTATATATAGACGTCGAAACATGTTCTTAATACTAACAAAAGTACATATAAGTGCCATAAACAGAGTAAAGACCAAAGGTTGGTTCAATAACGTATTTTGTCACACAAACGAATTATAAGCCTTATGTTTGGGTAGTAAAGTATAATATTGATTGTTTAATTTTCGCAAAGGTTATAAATCAGTGCGGTGTGCCAAAACTAATGGGCAATTTAAGTTAATCTGTCTGGGACATCTCGTAAGAAGTAACGAGACTCGGTTAGTTATTGCTGTATTATGCAAAAACTCACTTCGCATACACGTGACTTTTAGTGTACTGAACAAGCTTAAAAAAATACAATTTGAAACGGACGATTGGATTAAAAGCTTAAGAATTGAAATAAAATATTTTGTTAAATCATATAGAAAACCGTAAATTAAGAATTTCACTTAGTAATTATTAGTTTTTATATCATAATAAAGATGCTACAGTACGATTGACGAGTCATGGCCGCACTGAAGTTACAGGAAATTGCTAAGAAGATTTGATTTTAGGATATTTCTCACTTTTCGTTATTCTCTGCCCGAGTACACAATTGGAAAAAGTCCAGAAAGTCCAATTTCATTTCAGTATTCAAATACTTTATTTTTCATACAGCTCAAGTTAATTTAAGAATAAGAACGCGTAAAAATTAGGAAAATGCAAATCGATGACTAACAAGAAAGAAAATTACAAAATCTATAACAACAATACTAACTTTGTAAGTTAAAAAGGCTTTTGCAATATTTCAGAGACTCGCTCGTGAAAACCCAAGGCCTCGTCTAAATAGTTGCAGAAGGTTACATTTTGTCTGGTCACGCGCATGTCTGATCTATACTAAAATAGATCACTATAATAGATCTTACGTCAAATAACAAGCCTTTGCTTCCGTTTAGGCAATAGGATATATTAAAATTGCTTAAAAAAATCTTATTTCCTTTTGATACGAAAAGATTTTGAGAGTTACAAAAACAGCTTCAAGCTTCTCGCATAGCAGCATAGGTAAGTGCTTGGACACTCCGTTCTCCCGTTTGAAGATTGTTTTTAGTAGGAAAAAATCCTAGGAAAAAGTCTCATGGTCTCTCAAAATATTTTTTGTCAGAAACTGTAGTTTCTTAATTCAAGACTTCAACTTATTTCTTTCATAAAGCCATATATGGACGTAAAAAATATATGCCTCAAGCAGAATTCAAACAGGCGACTTCCTTAATACTTAGTTACTACGACGTACTTAATTATATGCAAAAATTTAATAAATCGAATACAGGCGTGACTAGAACATTTTTTAACGTTAGTAATTCGTTGGAATGCAAAAGCTTCCGCATATTCGGCGCCATGATTTAGAGCTTGAAACTTTTTATTCGGACACGACCACAATGGAACGTTTGCTGCTATATAATTACTGTGATAAATATTCTAGGGCATTGATATTATGAATATCTATTAAAATAAAGTTTATTTTCTCCATTATACAAAATAAATAAAAAAATAATATACCTACTTGAAAATGCTTAAATGGATTCATAGTTTTTCTTTAAATTTTATAAAAGACAGAATGTTGGGTATAGAAGCGTCTTAATGGGAACAAAGTGTCGTAACACTAGGTTCCCTCTGACTATTCTGCTATATGTACAGCGTAGTCAATAGTATCTCTAGCAATGTTATTAGTCATTTTTCTGTTTGTGTGTATCATTAAAAGACATGTTTATCAATTACCTGATATTTATACAGGTTCTAGTTAGTTTAAAATATAATAGGTAGGTGTCAAATGTATATACTGAAAATTTTTTATAATTATCTTATTTGCAAATAATTTAAAATATAATTTACCTAACAGCCAATTTAGATACATAATTCCATTTGTGATAAAACCTTTGTTTATGTGTTGAATGATTTGTGTGATGTCACCGGTCCGCTCTAAATTTTGACATTTAAACTGGTTGATCTTCTGGCCTTTTAAATGTAACTAATTATATCTTTTGAATTAATTTCTATTTGTGTGCGTAAATTGAAAATTAATTGTTAAATAATTATAGAAATTCAACGGGGAAACGCTAATTAATACCCGGGTAGGAATCGATCCATCATCCATCACGTTTACTCTCTCCACTACTCCACGATAGCCATACCATCACAATACTAATAATACCATTTAGAAACACTTAGCTAATAGGAAAATCTAAATATTAAAATTATTTTATATGTGAAAAGACATGCACAACGAGATTTTCTAGTAAATTCCCACGTAAATTGAATTGTTAGATGGCATGAATTGTTAATAGCTGGTTAATAATGCATAGCAGTATGATTACCTGGACTGACCGGTTCCACTTGGCTTTGACAAAAGGAAAAATACTCAGTTGGCCACTGGATAGGAGACAATGGGGTTGGCGTTGTGGAGAGTGAGTAGTGATTCCTTAACACTTAGAAAAGTCAGGTTTTTTTAATTAATTAAGTACAAAATTAATTATTTATAGCTCGATTTTGTGAACATTAAGTTCGTTCACGGGTTTATTTTCGTTTTGACCTACAATTATCCTTCTAATTCGTTTCTAATTTAAGATAATACGGGCGCTCAGATAAATAAACAAAGTAAGAACGGCAGAGAGAATGTTTGAGACATCTGGATCCACGTCATAGGCTAAGTTTGACGCAAAACGTTAGCAAAATTTATTTCTTAATTTTGGCACACGTGTTTTGCCTAAATTACAAATAGAATGTTTGTTAAAAATAGGAACCCTTTGTTTAGATTTGCATATTTATAACTTAAATATTGGGAATGGGCATACTCTTATTATCTACGTCATAACAAAATTTGGCTTTATTTTTTTTCAATTTTCGTTTGTAGAGTGAATTTACAGCAAAATACCAAAGTTAAACTAATAATTTATATGTTAAACTAATTTTAATTTAATTTGTTAACAGATGCCACAGACGGTGCCCCGCTCTGGGTGCAGCCCTCCATCAGCATCCCAGGGCGAGAGAGCGGTGCCTGCATCACCAGCAGACCTGCATCATCTCCTGCGCCTCCTTGGCGCCGAATCCCCCCCAGAATCCATGTTACATTCACCACCAACGTATGTTAAACCACCACCCCCCTATCCTGATAACAATTATCTCGAGCTCTACGATTTTGAAGGTTATCCCACCCCATCTCCTTCGTCAGACGAAGGTTCTATCCCAACCGTGGCTCTCCAACCATCTTCACCGTACAACTCCCTACAATATTCACCAGTGTTCATTAAAGAGGAGCCAAACAGATTGACAGTACCAGGATTTGCTTCACCATATCCACTGTCACCATCAGGATCTTCTGTGTCGTACAGCAGCCAAAATCAATACTCTTCCCCAGTCCCACAACACGAGGAATATATAGATATCGAAGAACTCCTAAAGGAAAACCAGATTTTACAAGACAACGTACAGCAAGCTTACAAAATCCCCAAAATTGAAGTTGAAGAACCAAGAGATCATATACTCCTGCGATCTGCTCTTGAAGATACCTCATTCCAAAAACGACTTAACTTGAGACCTATTCCTTTGGAACTTGGCAGTGTAAAGATGGAAGAAAGCAGTGGAGGTGATGACAATGCCCTTGCTGCTCCAGATATCGATCGTGTACTTTCAATGGCGTTTGAACAGTCTAAACGAGATGTTGACAGCACCTGCACAGTATTGGGTATATCACCAGGTGAGTCACTTGTTGCATGTATTATTCATACATTTACTATTCATATACTGACTGTCAAGCAATAAAAATTCTTCTACAACATGTGAGAATATAGGCACTATTATTATATTTGTATTAACGAAGATGATCGAAAGAATAATTATCAATGACGTCACCAATAGCGTAAGACAGTGAAAAAACTAGTTTTTTTCTCCATACACATACACTCGTATACTCGTATATCGTGCTACTGCCTAAGCACATAACGATTATAAATGTTTTCTAAGAACGTTGTAAAAATGGTTGATTACGCCATTGCCCGAGAGTTTGTTAATACGTCTATTGATGGTCTCTGGCGTTAATCTCTGCGCGTCATACGCTTAGTGTAAATATAATATTTAATTTGTTATTACTATAGTAACTGCTATGGGTTGGAATGTTTGAAGCAATGTAATAGTTGAGGGTTCAAATTTGCTTAAATTTTATATCGTTGCTTGTATAACAAAGTATAACGTTAATTTGGTTTCATTAACTTTCATCATTTTATACCTTTACCATACATGCGATGCTTCCAGTATTCGGCGGAAAGCGGGAAACGGAAGTGTTTAAATGGGAACAGAGTATCTTAATACTAGGTTCCCTATGCCTACCCTGCTATGTGTGGAATACAGTGTGAAAATAAAAATAATCATTGCCAATGTAACAAAATAAGAAAACTCGTTGTTAATAAAAATATTATGATATATTCATTGCGAGAGGAAAAATTATTTATAAATCGTTTTATACCAAGTCTGAAGCACGTGATATTAAATAATTATTCTGTAATGGATATATTATTATATTATCAATTAATGCTAATTGTGCGAACATACTGTTTTCTATTATATTATATTTATCGTGACAGGTATCTATTATAAAAGCTTAAGAACTTAAAATTAAGCGTAAAATATGATAAGAAATAGGGTCTAATAAAGTTATTAAAAAAAGAACAGTAATGATCACATGCTAAATTTGTTGATATCGTTTTTGTCAAATCATTATGTATTCGCATATTTTCAAATCTTATCAGAAATTTCAAAATTTTATCAGGGCCTGTCAAAAAAGGTTACAAACATTTCTTATATTGACAGCTAGATATCAGTAGATATTAAAAGCAAGCTCAATAAAATATTTTTATCGACTTCTTACTATTTCATAGTAAATTTTAAATAAATATATTTTTTTTTTCAATAGATCCAATGCAATGGAGCACTAGTGATGTGAAGTCGTGGGTTATGTTCACATTACAACATTACAACCTACCAATGGTACCTGCTGAATACTTCGCTATGGATGGCGCAGCACTAACTGCTTTGACGGAGGATGAATTTAACCAAAGGGCGCCTCAGGTATATAACTAAACATATTTTTATGATCTAGTATAAAATCTTATAATATATGTATGGGCAGTTTCTAGTGTAAGATAAAATAAACTAATGTGAACACAATTTAACTAAGTAAATGAAAATTATAACTTTTACTGAGGCCGTGAGTAACGTCGAGGCCGTCACCGCGGCACAGCGTCTGCTTATAGGCGCGACGGTTGTGAGTTCGATTCCCATTTGGAGGAATGAATTATTCCTCCCTTATACCTAGCTTTATTAACAAAACTCAACTCGCCATATGTGGAAGACAAAGATCAAAGTTTTCGACACAATGAAAAGAGCAGATTAGTTTTTTCCCTAATTGGATATTGAACCGTCGTAATTACAGTCAGACACTGTGCCGCTGCGCTACGATGACCTCACTAACTAAAATATATAGTATAAGAAAAAAAAACACTTCATTTTTTTTAGTTTACCGTTTATTTATTTATGATTTGTTCTTTAATGAATCATAGGTCCTTAAGATATTATTAATAACGGTAACTAAAAGGTTTAAAATACCTAGATATATGACTATCAGTCTCTAAGGTAGTATTCATTTCAAAAGTATTTTTTATAAAAAAATCAATAAATATTTATATGCCATAAAAGGAATTATGACTCATTTTGAGTAAAAGAATCTAAACGTATTAAGAAATATCTCTTCTGAATCATACTGACCTTTCGAGACGATGTATGGATTTATGTATAATACAATAGGCCACTATATTTAGTAAGAAAGTGAAGAAATTATCTTCGAATATACCCATACATATATTTATTTTCTTCTTTCTAGAGTAAAGGAACCTAGAAGAAAATCGTTCCTTTCTTCCATTTTCATAAAAAAATAACGTTTACTAAGATTTCAATTGCTTCGTTATTTACGAAAATATGACTATTTTTAACAGTGATTTTTAATAGTTAATCTCGACCCTGCAGCCGATTAAGGGCATCGATAAGGGAGCACAGTTTGACATTTGCAGTGATAAGAGAATGTTTATTTGTAAACACTAATATATAATTGTACACGTTTTCGTAAACAAATGATTATTTACATACTTGAATAAATTAAGTTAATGCGTTTAATTTTGTTTTCTGATATATGGCGCAGTGGAAATTCGTCTGACCGTTTACGCGAGGGTTGTGAGTTCATACTCGGGAGAATTAACATATTTATTCAAAAAAAATATCGTTGAGTTCTACAACTCCACACCTAATAGTTAGAAAATTTGGCTGAAAGTGAAAAATGCAGAATTAATCAATAGGTTCCCTTTGCATACACTGCTATGTGAAGGATACACTGTGATGCTAATGCTAAAAAGAAAGGCAGATTCAAAATTAACTTTCGAAATTTTTATTTTTTTATGAAATTACCCTAAAAGTATGGTATAGGTATGTCAATAGTAGTGATTGGTCACTAAGCCACTAAAATTATTTTGATATATAAGGTAAATACACTCATAGTACTAAACAGAAAAGGAATAGAAACTAAGCTGGCTATGATTCACTTTCCGCCTAATTGAGCATAGCGTTGTCACCAGTACTTTCGCTCAAGATATACAAACATAAATACTTATAAATTATAATACATATGAAAAAACCACATTACATGGTTACATAAAGTTCGGTGTTAAGTTTTGTTATCTAAAAAATGATTTTAATGGAAAAAAAAGAAAGGAGTACCTTAGTACATATTTCTATTCATAATATAATAGAAGGGTATATAATATCGATAATAATAATCAAATTAGTTTTTAGTTGTATTTCGCATGTAGCAGAGTAATCAATGGGAAACCTAGTGTTAAGATACTCCGTTCTCCGCTTTCCGCTGATTTTTCCAGGCATTGCGTATGAATGGCGAAACTCAACGTCGTGTATTCATGCCAGAGCAAAGAAATGAAAATATTAATTAATTATTAATTAATTGCCCCGAGTGGGGATCGAACTTGCAACCGTAGTGTTACTGTCGCACTATTGTGCCTCTGCGCCACAACTGTTGTTATATTGATCTTAATATAAATTACAACACTTCTATGCGAAAACGGCTTTGATTTGCTTTCGTTGCGCCCAACGCAACGGTTGGGTAACAAGGAAATCCGTTTGGAGGTTCCATTTATGCAACTTTCTTGCAACCACGTGGTTAAATAACGGGAAAACCCGAGTGCAATTGTTTAAGTGCGGATTAAGTAATAGTATTGATGTAATACGAAAAGTGTGAATTACATCGATATTCGGTCTAATTAATCTTAAGTAGGTAGTATATTCAAACTTAATATATGTAAAAATACTTCATATGACACAATTAGAGATGTTAACTTAGATTTTCGATGTTAGTTATTAAATATATGATTCGTGTAAGAACACAGTGCAGCGTTTAGTTCCGCGATTTTGAGGAGCGTATAACCAGCAGTATAGAGTTGACAAACAATCTGATGTTGAGAGACTCTACTTTTCTAGAGCGGGGAAGTAAACACGATTTTAATATAATTATTCCTCAGAATGAGAATCGAACCTGTAGCCTAAGAGTTATGTTTACAGTCAAATACTGTTCCACTCCCGACGGTCTTTTCATTTTCATTTTCCCAATAATAAACTCTTTTATATATTAAGTACTAGCGACCCGCCCGCGGCTTCGCCTGCGTGAACTACGTTATTATTAATTTCTGTCTCCATGAGTACCTACGTCCTATAAATGACGTCCATGCAAAATTTGACACTCCTAGCATTTGTAGTAACGAAGTTTCATACAAACTTTCAACCGCAAAACCACCCCTTAGAAGTTGAATATTGCAAATTCCCGTCTTAGCGAGCACCTACGTCCTATAAGTAACTCCTATGCAAAATTTGAGATTCCTAGCACTTGTAGTTTCAGAGATTTCGTGATGAGTGAGTGACCTTTCGATTTTATATATATAGACTAGCGGCCCGCTCGCGGTTACACCCGCGTGAACTATGTTATTATTAATTTCTGTCTCCATGACTACGTCCTAGTGACGTCTATGCAAAATTTGAGACTCGTAGCATTTGTAGTAACGAAGTTTCATACAAACTTTCGACCCCAAAAACAACCCCTTAGAAGTCGAATATTGCAAATTCCCGTCTTAACGAGCACCTACGTCCTATAAGTAACTCCTATGCAAAATTTGAGATTCCTAGCACATGTAGTTTCAGAGATTTCGTGATGAGTGAGTGACCTTTCGATTTTATATACCTATATAGATAATTAAATACGTTTATCTTAATCAGTGCTTTCTCTAATACGTTTCTTATTAGTACTTATGTAATTGTTGGAAAACAATTAGAGTACTCAGTAGTTATTATCACAAAAAACAATTCATGAGATCAATCAGCAGTTTAATATTCGAGTTATATAACAATAAGTGGATTTACAAAGAAAATGGCTGCTGTATTGCTAATTACATTTTTTGTTTGTTTATGTTTCTCAATCACATTTTATGTCAGTAATTTAGTGATATATCACTATTTTATTTACTTTTTAGTGATTCAGATATCATTAATACCTGATTCCTGATTTTGAAAGAAACTCGCAAATTAGCTAACAATAAAAATTATAAAAACAAATTGCGTAGGTGTAAATTACAGCTTATCAATTTTCGAGGTGTGAATTTATTGCTATTTTTTATCGATTTTACGTTAATTATATATAATTGTTTACAGACTTCATCAGTTTTAAAGTTGTTTTTAATATAATATCGAAATGTTGAATAGTATTTGATTTATTTTCCAAATTTGAACGATTACAATTATAAACTAACAAATATTATATCTATATGTATATTTATATACATAGTCGAAAGAAACAGCTAAAAGTAACTTTTTGAATTTGACTTTATTTTATTTGAAACTTGGAGCGAATTCTGGAATTTAATCAAATAAATAACATTAATGCGTTTGTAAATGAAATCACGTACAACTTGAGTGATAGATAACGTTATCAGTATAAAGTCCACAGTAAATATTATAATATTATTGCAAAAAGTAATAATAAACATTTTTTTAAACTATAACAATAGGTTCATTCTATTGTTTTTCTTTCTAAATATAAGATTTTATATATAAATATTCCTGATCTAATAGTTTGTCATGGTACACGTCGTCAAGACTTTCTCCAAGGCCGATGAAAGTTCTGCAACAACGCTACAACTGTGCATACAAATGGTATAATGTTAACTTCAAGTAAACAAAATATGAGGAAAAATTTAAATAATCGTTGATTTTTAACAAAGGATATTTCTATGTTAAAGATATAAACATTTAATTCCAAGTGATATAATGGGCAAAATTTTAATATGAAAATCAACTAAATAGTAAAAATCGGTAACATCGTTTCACCCAATTTAGGCGCCGGTGGAATAACTGAATGTATGCAACGGTTGTGGATTCGATGTACACTCGTGAAAATTATTATAAATAAATTATATAATCATTACTCCACTTTGAGAGTCACCCATACTTCCTCTGTCTACCCTGCTAAGCGGAAAAGCTAAAGCATGAAGCTGTCGAAAAATGCATATTTTGACACAAAATTATTGTTATAGGCTGGTAGCACATTATACGCTCAACTCGAGATATGGAAAGCTGCGAGGCATGAGAGTTGGAGAAGCCAATGGACAGACCACGAGCAGCCGTCTCCTACTCCCGCACCAGCTGGCTTACCTTCTGCTGATGATATGAGTGACGGTATGTATTTATTTTATTTTCTGATAATATATAACATATGAAAAATATTAGCAGAATAGCATATGAAAAATATTAAAAATTTAAAAAAAAGATGATATTGAATGAAGATATTTTTTTCCCTATTTTGAACAGTTTTTCTTGTTTTCTAATAGCATAATTCGCTTTAATAACATTGACTTTTGTTATGTTTTATACTTACTAATAAACAAGAGAAATATGTATATAAAATTTATGACTGTTCCCTTTTAATTTCTCTAAAGATGAAATCTATAGACTTTCAAGATTTTATTAAGCCTTTCCCGGTTTTCATTTATTTTAATAGATAAATAATCAAAAGTACATCTTACTTCATTACAGCTATATGGCTTAAATAAAAACTAATGAAATTGCTTTTAGAACTAATAAAATGTTGGCAACACCAAAGTTAATTAACCTGTACAATTATTTATTTTACTAGCAACGTTAACACAGATTATAAACGGGACTTAAAATGGAAAATTTATTTTTATTGTTACCCATTCAATTATGTGTTACTTAAATATCATGTTTAAAATACTTGAATAGTAAGTAAAAAATATATATATCTTTACACGTGTTGTAAGTAAAAAAATTTTTACATATTTTTACCTTACCTAAATTATATTGGATATTTTGTATTAAGCTGAGTAGTGTAAACCATGTTGACTGATATTTAGAAAGACAATAAATTCTAAAGTTTTTGCTTATAAAAACTAAGCAAAAACTAAGCAAAAACAAAAACTAAGAAAAGTGTGATTATTCCACCTAATGAAATTTCAATACACATCCATATTTTAGTTTCCATAAGCATTATAATGAAAAAATCTTTATAAGAAATTGATATATAAACCCTAAAACCCTAACTTATTTACGCCAATAAGAAATAACTTTTCAAATACTAGTAAGAAATAGGAGATGTGGCACATTGTATTGTGTACACCGTTAGCGAGGACCTACATACACGTACAGACAAACAAGTTGATGATGTACGACTGTATAGACGGACTGATGGTTCGACATAAAGGGAACAGCTTGATGGAGCATGTATGGTTCAGTTCTGTACTATCAATTTATTGCTTATATAATTTATTTTAAATGTCTATAAAGAAGTATAGGATTTATAGAATGCTTTACAAAATAACTTATAATAAATAGTAATGAAAATAAGTGAGTTTATGTGAAGAATGAAGTGTCTCAACACTATCTCTCTGTCTCTGCTACAGTATGCATGTAGTTGAAACTATTAAAAATTGTAAAAACTTCGATTTTTTTTCTATAATATATTGTAATATATCATTTCATTTTCTATTAAAGCTTAAAAATATTTTCTTAAAACATTCTTAAGAAATATAGATAGGAGTTAAATAATTATAATACCTAATGAAATTCCTGACCTCATTAAAACATAAGAGGATAATATTATTTGTTTTTATTGAATCATCAATAACAAAGCTTTATAAAATGGAATAATTATATGTTTCACAATAATTAATAACAAATTGACGCCACAGTTCTGTAAACATCTACAAAGGTATATTACGTGATGGTTAAAGATTCAAATATTATTTCAAACGAGAAAAAATTACACTAAAAAAATGACGACTTATTTGATTTTTAAACATTATAAAGGAAAAGATGGAGTAAAAAAATCTCTCTTCTTTCTGGCTACTTTACAATGTTTAAAAAGGGTAAAAAATAATAATATATCACCTATCTCATTCATGGAATAAACTTTTATAGCTTTTATAGATAGATAGTGTAAGAAAAAAAGTGTTGATAGTGGCACAGGAAACTACAGGCAATTATCGTTAAGAGTTCGCAACATACCGACGTTGTATACACGATTCTTTATATCTTGTTAATAATATAATGTTTATATAGAAATAAATTTAGTTCAGTTACTGTTGAAATGAATTGCTTGTAGTATATATATCAATGTTGCATATAAATATATAATTATGTTAGTATCAACATATTAAAATATAAATAGAAAAATATAAATAAAAAATTAAAAAAATATATAAACAGTATCAAAGAAATCGCGAATTGAAGATGATGATCATTTAAGAAATAAAAATATTAATAAGTAATAATTCATTCCCCCGAGTGGATATCGAACCCAAAACCGATTATTACATCAAATATAACCTCAATTAAAATTGTAAACTAGCATCGCTATAACATATACATAGAATAAGCCATTTTGAGAACACTTAAGAATCAGTAAGCACTATTAACATAGTATAGGTTACATATTCAAGAACAGTTATACCATCAATCGGATGGTCAATGAGTCTTCGCCAATCCCTTATAAGAGAAGGCAGCTTTTTCCAGTGTTTCCCGAAGCCCCACTTAGCCGGGCCCGCAAGGTCGCATATATAAGGCCATATAAAATGTACATATATATAAAAATGTATACATTCTTAGAATTATATAGATTTTGATCTAGAATGTGAGAGGAAGATATACGAGTTCTTAGTTGTAGAGTAAAAAATGGATAGGCGTGAGTTGTCATTGTAAATTGTTGTAAATGGTTTTTTCAGCGATTAATATCTTTTATCGTTGATGCCGCAGTGGTAGAGTGATATCTTATCATCTTATTAGACGATGGTTGTTGAGTCGATGCCTGTGCAAATTACGTTAGATCTGCTTGAGCTTAACAAGACAAAGTGTTTCCGAAATTTTTACAAGAGGGAACTTTTATAAATGCAAGTAATTCATAATTAATTTAGTTAAAAACATTTTATTTGTTGTTAATACGAATCATCGAATTTGGTCGATTCTATTCTTTGGTTTTAATACATTTTACAATTTTAAAAAAAATACATTTCTCTAAAAGAATTAATTTAATAAATAACCTCTATACATTTATCCCATCTGTTATATTTTTAGGTTCTTTTTAGGTTATTTTAAATAAAATTTTGAGTATTATTTCAAATACAAGCCCTTGTTAACGAATGTTTAGCTTCTAACAGTAAATCGCGTGTAGAATTCAATTTAACACATGCTTCTTTAAATAGATTTTAGCTATTAACCAAAGAGTGTTTACTGCACGCCTTACTATCTATTTATTTACGTGTTCCAAATGGAAGGCCATGCTACTAAAATTAGAAAAGTTTTTAATATTTCTCAAATATTATGATTACAAGAATAAATATGTTTAATGCTAAAATGCGACTGTAAACGCGAGGGTTGTGGGTTTCGTTCCCACTCGAGGGGAATGAAATATTTAATATTTTCATTTCTTCGCTCTGATAAAGAGGCGAAGCGCGGCGTTGAGTTTTTTTTCTTTTAAATATATCGATAATACAATACATTTTATTTTTGTTAACAGAAGAAGATTCAGAATCAGCGAACACTAGCACAACCCAAACAGTTGGCAAAGTGAAGACGGGCAGCACGCACATACACCTGTGGCAGTTCCTTAAAGAGTTGCTGGCGTCACCCCATATACATGGCTCGGCTATACGATGGTTGGATCGAAGTGAGTATTATCATGTAATCTATATATATAAAAGGACTTGTCCTCACTGACTGAGGTAAGACGCACGCACAGCCGTAACCGCTGATGGTAGAAACGTTAAATTTGGACAAAAGTTTACTTTCGTAATCTGGACATCCACTAAGAAGGGATTTTGAAATCACTATCACCTTCACAAAACAGAAAATCAAACCACCAAGTAGTCAAAAAAGATCGCGAACCCAATACTGCTTTTGATAATATAATTGAACGATTCATTATTGAGTGAAACGACACTTCAGAGGAGAGTAGCGAGTGAGACATATTTCATAAAGAAATGTGTATTGTTAGAAATCGGAAGTGGTTAGTCTTTTTAAAATAACACGATAAAAATACACACCGTCTATATGTTTCTAACGTACTCGGACAGAGGTTCCACGTAATTAGAATAAGTGACATGTATCACTCAATAACAACACTACACACTAGATACCTTCCAATCAGGGCTTCCGCCTACAAGCAACTGTTCCCGTTTGACACAATTCCACTGCTTTTATTGTCTTTTTCACATAAACCTACCCACTACACTTTTCACATAACCTACACACCATAAAGGGGTGAAATAGGGGTTCAAAGTTTGTATGGAAAAAAATTTAAATCCGCACCGATTTTAATAAAATTTGAAATTTAGATTTTTAAAAGTATTTAATTGAGTACGTGTTTCATCGTTTTCTAGAATTCTCCCCCTAAGGGTGCAAATAAGGGGTTGAAAGTTTGTATGGAAAAATCTTTAAATCGCCACCAATTGTTATAAAATTTGAAATTTAGACTCTAAAAAATTTTGCATTGAATAGATGTTTCATGGTTTATTAGAATTCACCCCTAAATAAGTAAGCGAAGCTGCGCGCGTCCGCTAGTATTAATATAAGAACGATGGCTGTGGGTTCGATTTGGGCGAATGAAATAGGTAATATTTTCATTTCCCGGTCCTGGTAGCCTACCAGGGCGTGACCGTTAGCCAAGGGCGGTGGCGGTCACACCATCACACACAGTCGAATTCAGGTGAAAATTGGGAAATGGAGTGTCCCAACACTAAGTTACAGTACAGTTCTCTGCTATATGCGGTTCAAAATGTGGGGCTAAAAAAAATGTAAAAGAAAAAGACATAATAAATGGTCATAAACCAGGATGCAATTTTGTTGTAAATTGAGCGGGAAACATTTATTATTTATGTAAAAAAAGGTTGTATATCGAGTTTCTACGAGTACTTTAAAGTACTTGATAAATTGAATAAATTGTAGGAGATCCTAGTTGCAACTTCTATTGTTATTCAATTCAATATCACTAAACTAGAACTGACCTAGTACAGGTTTTATTGACAACATTTCAAGAATTACTTTACGTCCGTATAGAATCCAGTATTTATTTTTTTGTTTCAACTTCATGCATTTTTCATATTTTCTAGAGTACATAGGTGCATAGAAAATCTTTTATTTTATTAATTTCGGTCGTTTGCTTCGGCTAATCTGATAACAGTAAAATATAACCTTTAAAAATTTTAATTAACACCCATTTTAATGATCCAATTTTTTAGCAGTATAAAAAAATTGCAATTGAACCGATATATATACCCATATACCTTTACATATTAATATAAAAACAGATAAAAAATAAGATAATCAGAGGGATTTGTCACTTATTATTATCGCAGATAATTTTAAACTGAATCAGTAGAATCGATATAAATGGTGATTCGTTTACAATTACAACACTTTATTATATCAAAATCTTTTTATATCCATATTTTCATATTGATGCCAGCAATTTACTCATATGATGATATTTAATTGAGCGAAGCCACGGAAACGAATCGCTTCAGTCGTAAAAATTAATTTTATGTATATAGTTGATCGCTTGTAGTCGAATCGATTTTATTTTTTGTTCAATAACGAATGAGAATAGCTGTGACGGACTCGATTTTCGAGGTATAAAGTCCATATAAGATGTTGTATACAAGAAAAATATATTAATTTTGATTGTAATTTTAATAAAATAAATAAGACGAGAGATATTTTTTTTATAAATATTTATTTTATTTGATTTGATGATTTCATTTAGTATTTTTTTATTGTTTCTTTGATAACTCGTGGCTTTGAATTTTGCCACTCAACACGCACTGCCTTAAGAATTCAGCAGAAAGTTGGGAAAGGAGTGTCATAATGGGGAACGGAGAGTCTAAACACTAGGTAGCCTTAGCCTACCATGCTGTGTGCGGGGTACAGCGTGAAGCTAAAAAAATATGTCTTTATAAAGTGTAGAACTTACAAAGAGCATAAGTATATCAATATATAGACGATACAATATCACAGATACAACAAGTACTTCTAAAACAATTAGGTCGACACAGAATCAATTATTCTTAACCAGGAGTTAGCCGGTAGTAACTAGGTTTCTACGTTCATATCTCTTGGTTATACTGCGACATTCTCAATCCAAGGTGAACGAGCCATTTACTTGCCATCTCTTAGTTACTCTATAAAACACTTTAAAGTTCGTGACTCGATATACGTATATTATATCAATACATTGTCTACTTTACAGCTATTATTGTTAAGTTATTTTAGATGTTAACGGGTGTTTTATGGTAATTTTAGATATGCCGATTATATGGAATTCTCTGACAATAGTCACGAGAACGGAAATTTGATTAATAATTATATTCTAGGTCGTTTAATTATAGCTTTGTCCTGGTTTTATAAGCAAATATTACGAAACGTCTGATATATAAGGATTATTAGTATATGAAGCGAAATTATATTTTAAAGTAGAAGTAATACTTTTCTATCCAAATTCCGTATTTAAGTAGTAGTAAGTAAACATTTCATGTGATAGCTAACAAAATTATACGCATTCAAAAAAACAATGGGCCCCATTTACATTTTTCTTTCTATAAACAAATGTTTAATTCAACCAACGCTCCACAGGTAACGGAGTTTTCAAAATTGAAGATTCAGTACGAGTAGCCAGACTTTGGGGCAAGAGAAAAAATCGTCCAGCGATGAACTACGACAAACTGTCGAGAAGTATTCGCCAATATTACAAGAAGGGCATCATGAAGAAGACCGAAAGAAGTCAGAGGCTGGTCTACCAATTCTGCCATCCCTACAGTTTATAAAAGCTGGCTTAGCTCTTAAGTTAGTTGTAAATATTTATTGTAAATAAGTGTATTTGAGCCGCGGTAATGCGGACATTGATGGCTGCTTGCTTTTTACGAGTTACGTAAAATGTAAGTCAGTTGAACTTAGGTCGGTGTTTAACGTCGACGGGCATGTGCTCCGACGTACACCGATAGGTACTCCTCCATACAATTCGAGAAAGGTAATTTTCTTCGCAATTCTATAGGATGGAGACAAACTTTTTTTAATATTAAGTTCTTTTTTTTACCGACGAATAGACGGCGGTCATCGAGCATCTCGACGTCAGTCGAAAGTTGGTAATTTTTATCCCATATATCTATGATATATTTCTAGTATGTTCTATGAACTTTTAGGTAAGCGAAATGTAAATAAACGAATCTAAAACTGAGCATACGTTTGCTCATCAATTATGAAGAGGTAATTCTCATATAGTTTAAATTAATTTATAAAATAATAGTTATTTTAACTAAAGTTTTGATTTAAGTTAAATAATTGTCTAATAATCGTTTATTTCGTATGTGCGCCAGCATATGGGACATTTGCAATGTAGCTTTACGTATATAAAGAAATTATCAATGGCGGTGTAATTGAATTGTGTTATATAAAATTGAAATTTTGTGCCAAATAGACCGTTTATGCCGAATTTATTCGGGACAAAATATGTCTGACCGGCATCCCGCCGATGTAACATTGTAATAATATTATTTAAATCGGTGTTGGGTTAAGGGTTAGATTAAGTTATCTTTAACACGACACAGTTAGTGTCGATTATAATATTATAATATAATATAATATTGGACCAAGCTAATGTAGATCTTATGAATCATGTAATGTACGTTGCATAAAATAAATGGCCATTTATATACAACTTACTTTTATTTTTGACCTCTTGTTATTTTGAATTGGAATAAAAAATGCATATATTTAGTAGTTATATGTATTTTTGCCCGACCGCAAAGGAAGGGTTATGTTTTAACATTTAATTATCATAGAAAAATAATTTCCAAAGATAATTGATATAATAAATAAATTATTAACAGCACCGATTGACTATCACTCTGTTTCTGATTTGCTAGATGTTAAAATAATGGATCTTCATAGACTACTTAATAGGAACAAATGAAATCACAAAAAGTATTTTAGACAAAAACATTAGGTAATCTTCAACCAAAGTATCTTCACAATACGAATTGAAAATTAATCTGTGGTTTGCTAAGACACGCACCAGCGTCTTCAGCCAAGTTAAAAAGCTGAAGTTATCATCCTAAATAGTCCAGGTACAGGCTGGAAGTATATGTAATATATAAAGGTCTGTATGTAAAAAAATATCTAGTAAATTAAAAATACCTAGAATGCTTGTTTCTCACAATTTAACTATTAATAAAATACCAATTAGTATTTATTGTTTAAAAAACATTTAATTTATAATAAGATCTAATCAAAATAAACTCAAGCACATGCATATCAGCTTAGTTGCATCACATTGCGCAAATGTGACGTCAGACACCGTCGAATTCTTACAGTGAAAGTGCGTCGGTGAGAGGGGAGTGCGACCTCGGAAGGTAAAATTTTATTGAACGCTAAAGAATCGCTAAGATATTGTCATATATTTTATTTCATTTACCTATGAAAAATATTTGTTATTGAAAAAAATATCTTTTCCTTTTACAGATAATGATAATCCAAATTCTACTTTCAGTCCAAACTACAAAAATATATCGAAATTATGTTTATCAGTTATCTTTTATATCTACACAACGGAAATACCTATATTAAAGTTATAAATATTTCTTATATTACATTGTACCTAGTAATAAATATTTCTATAGAGCATCATGGAGTGGGTGTTTAATATAAAAAATATTATGATGCGGCGTTGAGTTACGCCAAACAAAATAAGGAACGAAAGTGTCTTAATGGGAACGGAGCATCTCAACTCTATAAGGTGTATCCTTATAGTAGGGTAAAGCTCTAACAAGATTTATTTACCCATCGCTCGTACATATTAGGCAATACTAGAAATAATTTATTATTACCCTAAATGGAACTCGAAATTACAACTATCGTACAATTAATTATGTTTAATTTAAATGCAAAAATACATACATAATATAAGCCATTTAAGAACCTCGAAATTAGATTTGAGTGACCACTATGTAAACATTTATTTTTCATAGATTTTTTTATAGTACATGTTCATGTAAATATTGCTTTCTATTATTTTTATTTAATAGACAATTTATTGGAAACAAAGCTAAAGGAACATCCTTTGATATTATTTATTCTTTATTTTTTGTTCAATTTCTGCCTAAAACTTGCACGACTTGCTTCTCAATTTTAATTCATACTACATTTGATAGAAGAAGTTGAAAATTCAATCATTTGTATATATTTAACTCATCATACAAAAAACAAACAAATAGCCCCTTTTATTATGCATTTAAAATATACCATACCTGTTTTAATAAAAAACCTATAAAAATGGGGACTTACTTTTTCATATATAAAAATTAACTGCCAGTATTACTTTTAACAGTATGTTTTTTAACTCATATCTGTTAAAGTTTTTTTTATCTCAGATATATCTATAAGGAAAATGATAGTAAAATCATGTATTGCTTACGTGGTTATAATTAGCTAAACTACATTTACTACCTTTTCTTGGGCTTGGGGCTTCCTTTGGCGTTACTTTAAAGCACCCATAAATACTATTACTTGGTGCTATTAGTGGTGCCACGTAAGCTTGCGATTATAACGTCAAACGAGTGAGCAGAGAGACCTTATGAGAGAGAGAGACCTTATGAGAGACCTTATGGAGTCACGTAAAAAGTATAAGGATAAGGATCCCCTAGCTTCTTCATACATGCCCATGTATGAAGAAGTTGATGACATTGGACGAGGCGAAACAGGTATGTAGAGAACGTGGCGTTTGGTGCTACGTTCCCTCTGACTACCCTGCTAGGGATACAACGTAAAGCCAGCTTCAGTTAAGTTATCATTGCAGTGGACTAAGTTAGAGGTGATTGAAGGGTGGGCGAAGCTCTACGCTACGGGCTCCCAGCTATATAATAAAAATGTTAACAATAATTAAAATATATTAATAACGTTTTTATACATATTGATTATTAAATATTTACTTTTAAAAAAAACTTTTGCACAGTTAACTCAAGTAGATTTTTACCAAAGAAAAAGCAATGTCTCTAATATAAAGAATATTAGAACACGTTACATTTCTAATATATAGTCTACACACTATCAGGTCAATTCAGTTCATTAGTTATTGTGAAAAACTTAATCTAGTTTTTTTAATTACCTCATTGTTAACAATGGGTTGGCTTTAACAGTTTTGTTTCGCAACAGTGTCAAAGATTTTTTTTATTTTTGGTCGAATTTAGGAAATTGGTAAAAACCACCATGTTTCACCGGATATGTTAAGCAGTTTTTGTAGTCTATCGATCATAGTATATCGCCGCAGCAAATTTTGGACGTGCCTGAGTGCATTCAATGACAGTGTGTTACTATGCCATTCTCGTAAAGAGTAGATTTACTGTGTAGATATTTTTCCGATAAGATATATGTATATCCCGCGGTGACATTTAAACTGAACAGAAACAGAGTGACTTTTTTCTCAATTTTTGTGCCCATCTTGCAAAATACATACCTTGGAAAATTATATACCTAGGGATTGCCCTATATTGTTAATAAAAACTTACCTACCTCGTTCGTAATTTTACGACAATTATTATATTTCCACTTCCCGCTGAATTCTGGGGGCATTGCGTGTTGCATAAGCGGGCGAAGCCGCGGACAGATTGCTAGTATATAATAAAATCATGTTACCGACTATACAAATAAAGGAAGCATTTTAAATTTAATATAATTGCAACTAATCGACACATAATACACGCTTATGTATATTCATGTACACAATAATAACTATATTATTATTATTTAATGGCACATTTGCCTAAGGCTTAATAGTGTGTTAAGATTTCCTCGTTGTGTAGTACGAGTAAATTATATAGTTTTTTTTAACTTCGCGCAGTATTCGGCACATAGCAGGGTAGGCAGAGGGAACCTTATGTTAAGACTCCGTTTCTATTAAGACGCTTCTGTTAGGCAATCTCAGTCTTGAGTTCTGCTACTCAACATGCAATGCTTCCAGAGATCGGCGGAAAGTGGGGGACGGAGTGTCTTAACACTAAGTTCTCTCTGCCTGATTTGTGCGAGAGATTTAATTTTAATTTTATATTTATGTTAAAATGTGTGTTAAAATGTTAGTATATTTTATAAATAAAATATAGGTACTAACATTTTCTGTTAGGATACTTTATTTATTAATTACTTTTACGGTTAATTGCACTGTACCTGCTCTCCCCGTTGTTTTGATAGATAGATTTCCATAGTTTGGCTGGCAGAGATTTCTTTTATAAATAAGCCCACCCTTGTCAACTAACTTTTTTATTTTATATTACTGTAGGTATATTTTGTGCATTATAAAATACTAGTGGATCCGGACGCGGCTACGCCTGCTTGAACTATAAGAATATTTTCGCGTCGGTCATACTCATACTATACCACTCGTAGGCTAGGTCATTTCGAATCAGTGACATCTCCTTAATTATTTATTAGAAGTGACTATTATATTTATTTTCATAAATATGTTACGTTTATAATATCAAAATTTGGCGGTAACGGTCGCGTAGCGACGGTTGTTATTGACATGGCAGAATAAATTGCATGTCAAATTAGAAAGTATTTTAAAATATTATGATATATGTGTAATGTAATGTTATATAGCCTATAGCACTTCTGAAGAATGCAGCTTTCATACAAAACAAAAATAAAGTAAATCGGACCAGTAGATCCAGAGATCTTAGCGTTCAAACAAACAAACAAACTTCCGCTTTATTATATTAAGTATAGATAATAATAAATATTTAGTTCTAAATGCAAGAAATTGAAATGATAAACCGTTAGTGGTTAAGAACATGATACTCTTTAGCAGAAACATAATATTGTATCTTCAAAATTGCGTCATTATATCCAAAATCCATGGCCTTTTTGTTTTCCCCATGATGAATTCTACGAAGTCACCTTCAAAAATTGAGGATAAATTGGTTTAGTATTCAAAATCCATTTATTATTGGCAATCTACGATCATAATCTAAGATTTTTACTAATTAAGTAGGCCAGTCAGTTAAATAACACAGAGGCATCAAAAAAATTGCTCGATAACCATACAAATAAATATTAAGCCTTAAGTCTTGCAATACACGAATATACATATACCTATTCGTATTTATATAAACCTTACTACAAGAGAGGTTGAGGGAGTATTTCGAATATTCCTATTTTTTCAACTTGCGCACTTTATTTTCAATAAGAGCCAGTAAATATTACATTAGGTACTTGTAAATAAATATATAACTATATGCATAGATTAGTCGCGCTGGATTTGAATCCCCTGTCTTCTACTGTTAAACTTTCTTATGTTTGCTTTAACTAATTTTGTGTCACACCAACACGCTACAATGAAGATATGAATAAATACTCAAATAAAGTAAGAGATGATAATAATTTATCTATATATATAAAATCGAAAGGTCACTCACTCATCACGAAATCTCAGAAACTACAAGTGCTAGGAATCTCAAATTTTGCATAGGAGTTATAGGACGTAGGTGCTCGCTAAGACGGGAATTTGCAATATTCGACTCCTAAGGGGTTGTTTTTGGGGTTGGCAAATGCTAAGTCTCAAATTTTGCTTGGAAGTCACTTATATATAGGACGTGGGTACTCATGGAGACAAAAAATAATAATAACGTAGTTCACGCAGGCGAAGCCGCGGGCGTGCCGCTAGTTTGATATATTTTGGTCTTCGTTAGGAATGAAACTAGGTACCTAATATTAGCGTTAATATAAAAAAATGTCACTTTAAATCAAAACAAATGTATAAATGCTATAAATAACCATATTTACTCTTTTCTTAAGTAAGTATGTAAACAAAAATAATTACTGTTTTTTTTTAATAAATCGTGAAGGTCTTTAGACTACAAATGATAAATTATAACATTTTATAGCGCAACCTTACATTTGTATCTATTATAACATGAATTGATTTAAATAATTAAACAACAATTTCCTTCTACACCGCCTGTTGAATTTGGTGTGTGGAGTAATTTATAAGATAAAGAAAAAAAACATGCAATGCTACCAGAATTCGACGGAAAATGGAGAACGGAGTGTTTTAAAACTAAGTTTCCTTTGCCTACCCTGCTGTGCTGCTGTGTGTACCTATGATATATTTTTTTCGTTTAAATAAAAAAAAAAATTTTTTCTTTAAGAATATGTAAATTTAAATTAAATTAAATCGCGTTCACGCTGTATCCCATACACAGCAGCGTAGGCAGAGAGAACCTCGTATCAAGACATTCCGTTCCCCACTTAGAAATGAACATATTAAGTATATTTCAAATAAGTGTTTCCTTTCCTCGAGTGGCGATCGAACCACAACCAGTCAGTGCAGCACACTTTGTGCCTCTGCGCCACGACTGGCCTCAAGAATTATGTATATGTGCGTTTAATTGTTGACGTAGAAATGCAGTGTGTTGAAATTTGAACGAATAATTTCAAAAATCAAAGAACCATAGCATACTAGGTATATGCCATACCATAGACAACAAAGAGATCTTATAGAGTTCTGTTGTATTTTTGAGATATGATACGGAATCTAAAAAGATTCGTATTAGGTAAATTGTAAACTTCTGTACGTGTATGTTATATTTTCTTTATACAAACTGCTATAAAATATAAGTAAACGCTCTCTGCTAATACTTTGTAGTTTGAATAGGCGTTGGCTAAAGGTCGGTTACATTCCAAAAATGTGAGTCCAGTCCAATCTCCACCTGGTACGGCGCTATACCATAACAAATATTATAAGCTTTACGAATACTAACAATTACAAACAATAAAATAATTAAAATGTTATTGTTAAATTCTAGATATATGAAAAATTATATGAATGTTCTTCATAAATCAACTTCTGTTTCTGTTAGTTATTTTATGGTTTTTAGGCATGCCAGTGGAGCATATCTCCACTTAATGTTTCTTCGTGCATATTCAGACATTTACAGGACATTGTATTTAATATCATACATTGCCGTCTTCGATTTCGTAAAATAAAAAAAATCGAGATTTTCGTAAATAGGGATTGGTATTGCACCTACAATCATCAGTTACACACATAAAATACTTAACTGCCCTACTAAAGCTATTAATTAATATAAAAAATAATAATAATTTATTTATTTTTTATGTGAAAATAAGTTAAAGACTAAGGTTAAAATAAAAATAACAATTAGATGTATATTACAATATTGAATAATTGTGCAAATTTAGATAAACATTTCAATATTTTCTCCAGGGAATCTATCAGTTCAGTTCAGTTCTTAATATATAGTGAGGGAATATATTGTAATTGCTTATTAATTGTGTATTCAAATACTACAAAAAACCTAGAGAATAAAAACCCTGCAACAATGTAGACATCATATAAAAAAATCATACTCTTAATAATTGCTGACAATATGAGTAATTTATTATTATAATAAATTATTTTCAACTGAAATAATTAAAAATATATTTACTAAATTATAATAAAATGTAAATTATCACACAATTATAAGAAAATAGCGTAAAACGAACTGCGATTGCAATGACGTCAATGTGACGTCATTAGCATATGACATTTGACATTTTAGTAAATTAATAGTAGAGTGCCTTTGTTTTTATGCAAGCAAACTTTCGCTTAAACACTGTAAAGTAAAATAAAATGTTGTAAAACTATTGTAGAAACATAAACAAACATGAAAAACTACTTTCCTAATCATAATAATGGTTAATTGCGATCTTTTAATATAAAAATTGAGTAAATATTGCAAAGTTGATTTATTGTGTGGGTGTAGAAGTACTTCATAGTCATGAAACCAGGTAAAAGTGGAGAGAATAAGGAGGAGATTGTGGAAGTTCATACTGCTGGACGTTCTCCATCTCCTAAACAAAAGAATAAAGAGCGTCCAAGGAGTCGTTCAGGTTCACGTAAACTTTCAAACGGTCATGCCCATCACGAAATCTCAGAAGCTTTGACAGAAGAAACATCTGAAAAATCTAAAGCCAGAGACAACTGGGCGAAATCTGAGCAAGAATCTATTGACGCTGAAATTCCTATACATGACCAAATTAAGAAAGGTATATTAGGTTTTGTGGAGAAAGAAATTAAAAAGTCCGATAAGAATCCATCATTTGTATTTTATTCCCATGATCCAAATGGATTAGATGAGAAATTTATGAAGAACTTGTCGAGGCCATCCAGCGGGCATAAGGAGAAACGGAGTCCTTCTTATAGAAAAAAGAAAAGGCATTCATCAAGACATAGGGATAGAGATCTACATGACTTTGAAGTACCTGGTTCTAGTCTTATTGCTTTAGAAAAAGTAAAGATATATAATTTTTTTGTGATATATTATTTCTGTCTGTAAAATATATTGTTTTAAATTGAAGTGTATTCATTGTTAATGTATAATTTGTAAGTATTTAAGACATTGTGTGTTGAGTGAGGAAACTAAATGCTGCACTTTGTCCTACCCTCATCGGATTATGAAAATAATTGATATCCCTGTGTGGGGATTTAATCTACAACCACTAACAACAGTCATTCATCATCAAATTTTATTTTTTTTCTATATTATTTTATATATTCTATATATTATTAATTATTCTATATATTTTTTAATTTATTTAAAAGATTGAATAAAATAATTTATAATGAATTTTCAGGTTGATGATTATTTAAAAGAATATAATAAGGAAGAAGTAGTAACACTAAGTGGGGAATTAGAAATAGAGGCTAATGATGTTGAGAATAATGATGGTACTAAGGAATTGAGGCATAAACCAAGGAAGACTCGTCGGAAAGTCCGCGAGGAGAGACAAGATAGCAATACAAATGGAAGAGATGTCAGTCCAAAAGTGTTTAAAACTGCATGTCGGCCAAAAACAGCGAGTAAACCAGGTATGTTGTAAATAGAGATTCTTATTTGACTGGTGGTAAAGGTATGAATTTTCATTTCCTTGCTCTAGTAACAAGACAAAATGTATCATTGAGTTGTGTCATTTAATATGCAATGTCTTGAAATATTATATAGGTAATAAAATGTATTTTACATGTAGAATAAGCAAGAATAAAGTATGAAAAATACTTTTTTAAAATTAAAAGATGTATGGCAATGTTACAATATTAAACAAGACCATTATTATCTAGATCATATTTAAATTATCTATATAATATATAAAAGGAGATGTTCCCACTGACTGAGGTAAGAAGCATCCACAGCCATATTGTTGAGTACATTGTTGAGTTTCCGTCACTCAGCACGCACTGCCTAGAGAATTCCTCAGAAAATGAGAAACAGAAGTGTTTTAATTGCCTTCTTATCAGACCGAAGAAATGAAAATAATTTAATCCTTCAAGTGTAAATTGAACCCACAACCATACAACACACAACTACAGAATAAACGTTATTGTTACAGCTCGACCTACCGACTTAACATCAATGTTAGAAAGCCTAGAATCGGTACCCTATCATGATCAATATATTGACAATCCATTTTCTTCGCCGTCCCCTTTAACGTCCCCCAATGATGAGAGATTGGACCCGTTTAGACGGAGGCAAGAAAAAATATATTTACAAGGCGGTGGAACGTTTAGAGCGGTGTCTCGAGATAGGATATTGGAATCTCAACAGTCGAGAGACACAGGCGACAGGTATTTGAGGTAACTGCGTTTTCAATAGTTATGTTCAATAAAAAAACTAACAGTAACTACTAAAGGAGAATATTTTATTTTATTATTTTTATTTGGAAGACTATAACTTTGTGTCCCTGTGTTTTACACGTATTTATAATAGGTCAATAAAATGATTGTCATACTATTCTATAAGTTCACAAAGTTGCAAAAATATTTAGAATTGAATGCTCTTCGCATTAATGCGAAGAGCATTCAATTCTAAATATTTTAAACCCCTTAAGAGAGAAAAGAAGAGAATATGTTTTTTTTTCTGTTTTTTTTTAACCATACGAAGCATGGAGTTAACAGTGCTCAATACTATATGGAATATTTATAAAAAACTCAAAAATACAATAAAATATATTGTTCAATTTTCAGGCTTGGTGACTTAACCCCTCTCGACGTCGCTCTAACCGTACAAAAAGCTTGGCGTAACAGTGCTCCGGCCTGTCATGGCATACTTGGCGGGTTATCTTTAATGCATTTACTGTTGATAAGCTATTCGGATAGCTTAGATGCTGGACATTTGTCTTTTCATGCTGTAGTAACTATGCCTTATGTAGCTAGTTATTATTTCTTCTGTGTGCTGTGCTTGCTGTCCGTATTGGATAGGTGAGTCGTTATTTTAATTCTTTTTTAAGTTATTTAGTTCGATTGTTGTCCGTCCGTCTATCTATCAAGAACCGTGAGGTTGCCGCTAGTTCAAGTGAGGTATCAAATGAAAAGGCTCTAGCTAAGTCAAGCTTGAATTTCAGAAAAAGCTGGAGACCTAAAATTTTTGTAAAATAAGACAATATTAAAATTGGGCGATGGTAAAATTTAATAACTACTATTTAAAAGAAAATATTTAAAATACACATTAAAAATAAGAAATATATCGATTTTCCAGATTAGACGTAACCAGTATAGATTTAACCAGAGGTTTACAGCCATGGTTTCAACCGATCGTCTTAGTTATATTATATACAGCGTGTTTGTTAGTTTGCACTGCGGCCAGAATGTATGATGAGCTAATGGTTTACCAATATGCGCCGTTGGTAGCTAATATTACTGGGAACGTTACTACTGTAAGTATATATATTTTACTAATATTAAGCCTATCTTATCTTTACCCCACCCGGGTTTAATTTTTATTTGATAAATATTTAAATAACCAGTTTTGTTTCCTCCATCTGGAAAGACAACGCGCGTCTCTTAAATTACTTTACAGTACGGTTGACAAGACCACCGTGAAATTAAGGGTCAAATCTGCACAGCCATCCACAGCTAACTTCAGTACTGTACTGTACACAATTTTCAATCTCAAAATAGAAGGAAAGTACAGAAAGGAGTATTTTAACACTAGGCTCCCAGGCGAGAAACTGCCTATCCTGCTATGTACTGAATACAGTGGAAGCTAACAAAAATAAAAAAAAAATACAAATGTTTGTTAAATAAAATGTAAACCACTTAGCTAAATACAGTGGTCATTTGTAACTATAATAACTATATATATTTGTACTATTTGTAACTAAAATATTTTGCATTATAGTTTATTTATTTAACATTTTTGCAGTATGTTCCGTACAAAACATAGAAATAGATACTTTTAAAAATATATAACGATTTCCAAGAGATACAGGTTCAGGCCTTTTTTTACGTTTTCTAAAAAAAATATTTATATTTTGACATCAAACAGTAAACATATATTTTTATATTTTCAGCCAACAATACCTACGTTTTATCACACTTGGACCCACTTTTCAATATGGCGGGCGGTTCTTTCTTTATTGGGGCTGACTTATTTCGTGATATCGAATCCACCGGACTTAGTTTATATGAATTTAAGTAAGTTATTGCAGTTTAAACATTCCTTGCAAAGCATTGGATGATTGATTTTTTATTTGTTTAAGTATAACTTTTGTTAATTTTGCGTTTTTGTGAGTGAATAGAAACACCTTAAAAAGTTTTAAAATACCTATGTTATCTATTATTAATATTTAATTTGAAAATTTATTTTATTTGATGTGTTTGGTAGAAGAAATGTTATGTTGTTATTAACTTTATATACCTGTATAATAATATTATAATATGGTGAAATAATTCACTCTGATGAACAAACATAAATTAATTATAATAAAAAAATATGACAGATAAATTTTCAAGATATATATAATTTTTTATTTTAATTACAATTTGCTTAAGTATTATTTATAAATTAAAAATTAAAATTTATTATAAACATATGCCATCATTAGTTTAAACCACTTGATCCATGAAGGGTGGGTACAAATCCTGCTACTTACACATTTTCATAAGAAATTGCATTATGTTTTGTTTAAATTCCTTACTTATTAAGAAAGATCTCGTATTAACTTGACTAGTCAAATATTCCAAAGATTGCTAAGGCTGATAATGAAATATCGCTCTTTATATACTTGTAGGCATATCATTATGTTGTTATATTAAATATTTTGGTCGAAAAGTTACAAAAAACAATTTTTAAACTAAAGACCATATCTATCTATTATCTATGTATAATTTCGGTAATTAATATATGCTGTACAAATGTATAAATCTGTCCGTGCATTTCAAGTTTATATGTAAGTATAATTAAAAGTATGGCACTTCCACATCATCATTTCATAAAAATAGAAACTTTTATTGAAAGTTATTTTTTTATTATTTCATATGATAATATTTTCATTTTTTAGGAAAACAAAATTATGTGTGGGACCGCCATTTTTTTAAATGACAGAGAGAAATTACATTATACTTTATTTGTATTCTTTAATACATCTATTAATAATATAAAACATAATATTAAATGTTAAATTCTTAATAAAGGTAAGACATAATTAATATAAATTGTATATTATATTAAATATCTATACTTATTCAGTGGCTATTTAAGTGTTGCCAAATTAAAAAGAATTATTTTTATTTACGTCATTGTACTCCGAAATTGTAGAGCAGAAATATGAATAATAATATAAATGTTTAATATTTGCGGTTGTTAAGCAAAAGGGCATATCTTTACAAAAATAAAAAAAAATACAAGCGTCATTTCAGCTTTTATTATTATACACGATGCTATTGACAGAGATTTATTTACAGCATTTATGGTTCTAAATAATTATAGGTTGAGAGATTAAAAGATCATATAGAAAATATCATCTGAAATAATGCAATAATTAAATTTTTAATAACAAATAGGTCAATAATTAATAATTTTCTTTAAAATATGAAATATATAGATAATAATATAATGATTATAGAAATTCAGCTTCACGCTGTATCCAACACACAGCAGGGCAGGCAGAGGGAACCTAGTGTTAAGATACTCTGTTCCATTTCCGCCGAAAGTGGGTAACATAGATATTCAATAAATAATTTCCTAGGTTATGCCACTTTTATTTAACAGCCGTGTCTATGTCCATACATGCTATATTTGTGTAAGTGTTTACTTTTCTCCTATTTTTGTATAATATTGAAACAATAACATCTATTTACATTATATTTATTATATTATATACACATAATAAAAAAAATATCGCATAAGCTTCGCACAAACATTCAATAGGCCAAATTACCTCTTAGAAAAAAATTATAATTACAAAAAAAATATAATAAACATTATAATTTATTTTATTTTTTTTAGTTATAATAATAATTACAAAATTAATAATAATTATAAATTACAAATAATTATATATCTATAGCATCTTTTTTACCTGTTAAGATAAAATTCCTAAATAAACCATTTGAATTCTCTTTCATAAGATTGTCGTATATAGAAAAGCGATGATCGCAAATTACACAGCCTGTTCAAATTGCTTTTAAAATGAATAATTAAAAACATGCATAGATGAAGGTGAAATGTAATATTTTTGTATTTATTTGAATAAAATTTTCTTATTATAATTTCGATTAAAATTTTCATGAAACTATAGTTACTTAGTTCCTTCCTACATATATTTATGGCGTTTGCCATATATATTTATGTAATATTGATTATTAACCTAAAAAAAAAAAATATTTGATGCTGTTCTTTATCTATGGCGTTCCGAGCGTGCCAGTTCAGCACTAATTACTTCGTCAATGTCACGTTGAATGGAAACAAATATTTGAAGAATATTATCGTATATTATAAAGCCATTACAATTGATGTGTGTATAATTATCACTTTTTTTTGGCATCTGTCACAATTTTGACAACTGTCTTTTGCAACGGTTTTTATACTTTTTATAAATAGCTTAAATAGCCATAATTATTATTTGCACAAGAAATATTTTTATTATTTGCACTTTATAATATAATAACGATTATAGATTTTATTAAGAAATCAAGTAAGTACTTATATATTAACGCCACAGCCGCTACAAATTTGGCAGTTTTAAGGTGCAGGATTAGGTCAAATGAGATATATTTTAAAGTAAAAAAAACCTAACCTATCTTGCACTTAAAAACCGCCTAATTTGTAGATGTCGTGGTATTAGTACATATTTACCATAATAATATATAACGTATAATTGGCTTCTTGCTTTACGGGACCATATCCACAGATATATTTATTTAAGTTTTAATAGTTTTAAATGAGATATGTATATGTATTTTTTAATCTTCACGCTGCACATAGCAGGGTAGGCGGAGAGAATCTGGGGACCTAGTGTTAAAACACTCCTTTCCCATGAAGACACTCGTCCCTCACTTTCCGCCGAATTCTGGAGACATTGTCTATTGAGCGGCGGAACACAACGCCGCGCTTTGTTCAAACTAAGAACATATGTAAAAAAAAGTGTCCAGACACCAGAGTGAGTTTCATTTCCTCGAGTGAGAATCGCACCCATAACCTGTCGCATTTACAGTCTCAAGCTGCGTCACAACTTGCCTTAAATCTATATTATATAATGGTAAATAATAAATATTAAAGAAATACTTATTTTTTTTGTCTATTGATCTTTTTTATTTTAATTGTATAATGTGAGGCAAATTGCATTTTTTTGATCGAAATTGTCTATAAAAGTTCAAGAAATCTTCTTTACTAGTTTTATTAGCGCTGTTTTTTATATTTTAAATGCGGGGTTTTATATTTTTGCAAGAATAATAATGTCATATTTCGTTTAATCTGTACCTATTACAGCTTTTTATCTTTTTCGCTTTTTTTAATAATTAAAAAATAGTAGGTATAATATGTATACGAATAAAAAATCGATGAAAATGAATTAATTAATTTGCAATATGCCTTTTAATTACTTTTTTCTATTCATAAGAAACAAATGAATAAATATCTATAATATAATGTGTTGTTATTGTATAAATAAATAATTCATTTGAAGTATATTTTTTATGTTTCCTTTCTCCACTATGCCCTTTATATATATATTTTTATTATGTTTTCTAAATATTTTTCAATAATTTTTATACGTGGCTTCGTCCACATAGTCAAATGAAAGTTTACATTTTTACGTTTTACATTTTTTGTAAAATTAAACATATTTATATCTCTTACTTGGAGCAACAACGACGATATGCGCTTTTTTAAGATATTATATGAGGCGCAATCTTACGCATAGTGACATATTATCTCAATTGTTTTGTTTAAGTGCAATTACGTCATTGTTGCTCTTATTCATTTTTTTAATTAAATTATGACATTTAATAATATGGAATATCTGAAGGTATGTAAATATAAAACTCCACAATAGCTTGTCTTATTCATATATTTAATTTATAATAGGAATACTGTAGACTTAAATAAAAGAAAAATCATAGACTAATCTTCTCTTAAGATAAAAATAATTAATCTTATTAATTGATATAAAATTGCAATTAATTAGTCATCCATGTTGCCTTTGAAGACATAAGTATGTTGGTATAAAACTAATACGTATTAATAAGTACGTACTTGGGAAATAAATGCGATGTACGGGGGTTCGATTCTCAAAACCCATTCCCATTTGAGAGTAAAGAGAGGAAGAAGGAAGATGGAGAATAGAATATCTGAAGATCAGGTTGCCTGTGTCCTGTTATATACATTATACATGGGATATAAGCGTAAAGCTAAAAACAATACATTACTTTTACTATTGTTATATACACAGTCACAGATACAAATCAAGATTTTTCGTCACATTGCATTCGTCAAATCTAAAAGTAGGTAAGTTTATATAAAAATATATATGTATTATAAGATATTTAAGAACTTTTAGTTCTTTTTATTAAAGCGTAGTATATATTCAATTATTTCTTTGTTCCATTTTAGTTATTTTAATACTGTAAGATTTTACTTTCCCGTTAAAAACTAAAGACAGAAGATCTTTTAAAATATGGCTCGAATTTATTCTCATATTTATCTACTTACGTTCAATAAATTATTCATAACTGCTTAATATTTATATTTTTGTATTGTCTGTAACTTAGCTTTTTTATATTACAATATTTAAATAATTAACTTAAGTATACGTATACTTATATAAATATAATATCTAAGATTACCTAAGAAAAAACACAATTTCGTATAATATAATTAAATGAACGACATGTGTTCTATGAAAACAGATCGACACACTAGTACAATACCTACGTATTTGTTTATACCAGCGTAATTTTTTTTTCTAAAATATTTTGTTTATTTGTCTATTAGATCTAAAAATGTTAGATGCAATTTATTTATAATTAACTATACCGAGATATTATGGCAGTGATCGCAGAATAACAGCCTGATACTAAAACAAGTAAGTAGAAAAGTATTAAAATTAAATTTTTCCATAAAATATAAGAACATTTCCCTAGTCCTCTATCCCATTTATGTACTGTTTGAACTATTGCGGGAATGAATAAACCTAGTGTTGAGAAGAATATGGCGCCTACAAGTCCTATCAGAAGTTCCAAGTCTGGTACTGCCACCGCTAATATTACTGGAAAAGAAAAAAAAAATATTATCGATGGAGGCCATCGTGGCGTAGTGGCACAAAGGAGTAAACACGATAGTTGTGGATTCGATTCACGCTCAGGGAAATAAATCATTTCAATTTGTAAGCTCTGGGTACAAGATAAACTCCGCGACGTTGAGTTACGGTTCTTAAAATGCCGAAATCGGGCGATGCGTCTGGAACTGAGCATGTAAACGCTAATGTTCCCTCTGCCAAAATCGTTCCTTCTATAAGTCGTAGTATGTAAGATCTTGTAAACGCCATAGTATTTTGACTTTTTAGATTCTCATTAAGTGAACTGATATAGGTAGTAATTAACTTTCATTCCCCGCTCTGTTAAACAAAGTGTAGGGTCTTGAATTCGGGCGGAGGGCGGAGAATGAAGTATCTTAACACTAGGTTCTCTCTGCCTTCCTTACTGTGCGGAAAATGATATGAAGTAGAATAAAATATGAAGAATAATAACTAACTAACCTGTTAACAGAACACTTAAAGATCTCATCAGGATCTGTCCCTCATTCTGGAATCTTTGACTAACTCTACCTTTCAATCGTATCCACATTATGTCCATGGGTGCGTACATTTGTAGGAAGTATGTGAAGAAAACTGCAACCGCTACTAAGATTTTGGCGGTTAATGCTAATCTGCAAACAAAAGAGTTGAAAATATTTTTCTTAGAATAATCATATACTACTTTTGGTAGTTTTTTAAAACACGTCTGACTGTAAATGCTAAATAAATAGTTTTGAGTTCGATTCCCACTCGAGTTAATTAATTATTTAATATATTAATTTTCTCGTTCCGGTAGAAAGACAAAGCGCGGCGTTGAATTCCGTTCACTCAACACACAATATCTCAAGAATTGGGTGAAAAGTGTGTTGATACAAATCTTTTTACATTGGAGTTATTAAAATATTATTTTCTACAATTTAGTTTTTATTTAAGTTTGTGCATATATCCATTAGTATATTAGGTTATTTCTAAGAGTATATTAGGACAGGTAAAAAAGTAAAGGCTAATATAAGAACTAATAAATAGGGAAAAGCCTTTTAATACTCGTAAATACGAATTCAGATTTCGGATTTCATTAAATGTTTTGCTCTAACGAATTTCATATTAATAATTCACAGAGGTGACTTAGAACAGCCGATATTTTAATTAAAACATATAAATGTTCGTAAAGCTGCCATTCGAAATAAATTTGCGTACTGTGGTACACGTAATAATTTTATCCACGAAGTTATCTATCTTTCTTTCCGAATATGGCAGGGTAGGAAGAGGCAGTTTAGTGTTAAAACACTCTGTTATCCACTTTCTATCCAATTCTGAAGGCATTGCGTGTTGAGTGGCAAAACTTAACGCCGCGCTTCGCCTCGACATATATATTTAAATAAATATTTCATCTCCTCGATTGGGGATCGAACCCACAACCAGTCGGTTTTACAGTCACACTTCACGCGCGACGACTGGTGTCAAAGCAAAGTAAAGTAAACATATAAAATACGTACTCACACTTCATCTTCAGGCAGATTTAATGTAATACTTCCTCCAACGTCCTCTCCATATTTCAAGTATCCAAAAACCCCTACAATAGCGTACAATATCGATACCAATCCCATAGTAATATTAAGAACGCCTGGACAACCTAAGAAATGTTTGGGATTTTCCATTTCGTTTTCCACTGGCATGACCACATTGATTCCTTCCATTGCAAATATGGCTGTACTGTAAAGAAAAATGTGTATTTTTAATTTAGAGTCATAATAAATGTACAGGAGATATATTCTTAGCATTTTTTTAGCTTTACGCTGTTAACATGGTAGGCAGAGGGAAACTGGGGACCTAGTGAATTGCAATAACCTGGTGTGAAGCTAAAAATATACCAAACGATAACCGCGAAAATGATAATATTAAAAATTAATAGATTAAGATTTAAATATTAGATGAACTATACATTTACATAATTTTGAACCCTACATTTCAATTTGAATATACCGGAATCGAATCCTCGGATTCCGTACAAGAGTTTCAGTTTCATCACTCGTACATACATTTTCTAAAATATTTTCTTTAATAATTATTATTATGGTTATTTACATAATATATACAGGAACTACAAGACGAAGAGCATCGAGACGTTTGAACAAATCTTTTAAACCTAATGTTTCTGAATAAACTTCGTGAATAAAATCCGTTTAATGCAAAGAACACTTTCAAAAACAATATGCTTTAAAAGCTCATTTTAAATCTCTCTCAGATTTCAACTTAAGTTTAGTTTCATACGATACGTTTGTGATGCATTTCACATTTTTATTTCATAGTTATGTAAAGAACGTTGCTCCTTAGCTTGCTAGAAAATATATTAAATAGACATTACGTAAATGAGGGCATCGTAGCGTAGAGGCACAAGCGTGCAACTGTAACGCAACGGTTATGGGTTCGATCCCCACTCGAGGAAGCGCGGCGTTGAGTTCTGCCACTCAACACGCAATGCCTCCAGAATTCGGCGGAAAATGGGGTATTGTCTTAGTACTAGGTTCCCTCTGCCTACCCTGCTGTGTGCGGGATACAGCGTGAAGCTGATTTTATTATGTATCATTTTTAAATGACTTAATAACACAATGTGCCTGACCGTGAACGCGATGATTGTGGGTTCGATTCCCACTCGTGGAATCAATTATTATTTTTATTTCTTCGCTGTGGTAACAAGGCAATGTTGATTTCCACCATTCAACACGCAATGTCTCAAATATTGGGCAGAAAGTAAGGAACGAAGTGTAAATACTAGATTCTTTGCCTACCCTGTTATATGCGACAGACAAAATAAACCTTAAAAATGTGATTTTAGGCACCCTCAAGAGCCATTATAAAGTTGATATATTCAATGTTTAAGATTTTAGTCGAAAAATAATAAATAATACTCGTAGTATAGAATATGAGAATGGAAAATTAGTTGAGGTTTACTGAGTTATGATAGCCTCTGACCGGAAATAATAAAATAAATTATGCATTTGTTGCAGCTTTGAATTCAACTGCTTACGAATCTTGAATAAATATTTATTAAGTATTATTTAACTAAAACTAACTAAAACATTTAAATTAGTCTAAGATAAAGACGAGTCAATTATGACTCAGCGACTCGAAAAAGGAGAGCGGAATATTTTAACATTATATTTTTCTATTTGTAAAACGAAACAAATAAAAAATATGTACTTTACCTTATAAACAAAGGCCATTGTTCCACACTCGTCACCAGCTTCACATTAGATATGTCAGGCATGTCAGTAAATGTATAATAGCATGTCACTACGAATGTCACCAGCAAGCAGACGTTGGCGAACAGAGAGAACGGCACTAAGTATTTTAGATGTCTGACTTGTATAAACAAGACTAGTGGTACTAGCAATATAGCGCAGTAAACTTCTATAGTGTATTTATGGTCTGGATAGAAGTGGTCGAAGATCTGAAAGAAATAGTACTAAAATTATCAATGATGTATGGAGTTTTTGGTAGAAAAACAGAGAACTACTCCAGATAATAAAAGATGCATGACGCTTTTATTATTATCGTAAAAGAAATATGTTTAATTCACCCTGGGGATGTTTATTTTTACACGAGTCGTAGCTTACAAGTTTGTGTGGACTGTACAAAATGCCGTTTCTTTCTGTTCCCGTGGGAATTTAGGGAAGTCCACTTTCTTAGTGCTCTATATTCTTAAAAAAATGTTTTTTTTATTTTCTTAGCTTCATGATGTATATGCTATGTCCACCATAGCAGGGTAGGCAGATGTAACCTGCGAACCGAATGTTCCAAAGTTAGGAACCAAAAACATCCCGTTTCCATAAGGAGACTTCCGTTCCCTACTTTCCGTCGAATACATGAGGCATTGGGTGTTGAGTGGCAAAACTCAACGCCGCGCTTTCTCTCGTTACCAGACAGAATGAAAATTTTAATAATTATTTCCTATAATGCTCTTTAAAAAGTAATGGCAGCCCCCTTGCGTTTCTAATTAAGTTCATAAGTCGGTGGTCTAAGTCCGGTGTTTTTAAATTTTGTCCTTTTCTCTCCTTTTCAATTACATTTAAACCGTCATGGGTTCTTTTAACTTTTAATTAAGTTTTTTAAAATTATTTTTAATCTATTTCATTCTACCCTATTCCGCAACATAGACACGACAATAACATAAATATAAACAAAAAAGTACGTAGTTTTACGAGTATATGGAATTTGATATTTCCAGAGGTTTGACGTTACCCTTGTCAACGCACCGTTCCGTAATGAGAAATATTCTATGAAGCCTTAGTTAGGATTTTTAGAAATGTTATTTACTATGGAGATATATTTTAACCAACGAGCAAAGGTGTAATAATTTTACAGAAAATTCGAATTATTTTATGATATTTTTATTCTTCCCGCTTTATCTCATTCCCAGGCTAGGCAGAGATCACCCAGAGTCATGACCCTCTAATCTCCTATATCCGCTTTAATTGGAGAATCTGGGAAACTCATATTTTTTTGTTTTGTATTGTTTTTTTATCTTTGACCTGTAATATTGTTACTTTGATGTTTTTTTTTCAGTTTCACATCTATACTAATCTATACTAATATAATAAAGCGGAAGAGTTTGTTTGTTTGTTTGTTTGTTTGTTTGTTTGTTTGAACGCTAAGATCTCTGGATCTACTGGTTCGATTTACTTTGTTTTTGTTTTGTATGAAAGCTGCATTCTTCAGAAGTGCTATAGGCTATATAACATTACATTACACATATAAACTAATATATTTTAAAGTACTTTCTAATTTGACATGCAATTTATTCTGCCATGTTAATAACAACCGTCGCGTCGCTACGCAATCGTTACCGCGTCATTTTGATATTCATCCTTATGAAAATAAATATAATAGTCACTTTTAGCATTTTATCTAGATTGAAATGATAGTTTACTGTATAACATTCTAATATATAATGAAGGAGATGTCACTGATTCGAAATGACCTAGCTTTCGGGCGGCATAGTATGAGTATGACCGACGCGAAAATATTCTTATAGTTCAAGCAGGCGTAGCCGCGTCCGGGTCCACTAGTATTATATATGTACATATTTTATAACAAGCTTTTATTTAACTTGCAATGTATGGAGGCATATTTGTTTACGTCAAATTTTGCAAGCTAAATTAGAAGCACTTCCTCTTATTCTACGAAATTGAAATTATGCACACTGTATGAATATGATAAGCATGACACTTGCTAAGCTGGAATGAAGCTGGAAGCTGCTTGTTCAGCTAAGCTGGAATAACACTTTAAAATGTTAAAAATCATTAATTTATTTATTTCACTCATCTACACTACTGAAAGCTAAACTATGTAATTAGCTAGCTATGTAACTAAAGTTATTAAGAATTTAATAAATATTTGCCTACATTTATCTTTTAATCGCTTACATGCTTAATAACAAGATATTTTCAATGTTGCGTATAAAATTTATTACATTTTGAACTTTATTTCAAGGTATAATAAGATAGAATATATAATACACAAAAAGAAATTAACTCAGCCATGATATTGGCCGCTGCATCATCTAGTACTGAAGTCTTGTTTGTGTGGATACCACGCGACAAAGTTTAAGTGCAGTTATAAATGCATTTTTAGTATAAAAGAATTCGAATTTACTATCATAGTTGTTAAAGTTGGTACTAACATTTGTGTATGCATAGAAAATGTGTCAGAAAACACGTGCTTCTTTTATTGTAAGTAAAAATATTAAAATGTATTTGTTATTTTCAGCTTCACACTATATAGAACAAGGGGAACCTAGTTAAGACACTCCTTTCTCCACTTCGCTCCGAATTCATTGTGTTTCAAGTAGCCGTACTCAATGCCTTTGTGTTTTACACACCAGAAGAATTGAAGATTTAATTTGTTATGGATTAAAAATAATGATAAAAAAAATATATAATGATTTCAAAAGAAAGTCCCGCTGAGTTTCTTGCGCCCGTTCTTCTCAGGTCTGAGGCATTAACTTTAGTGAACTGGTGGTAAATTATTTGACGTTCAAAAAATGAAAATGTATTTGACTTTGACTTTAGAGTTGTTTTGACGCAGTTGTCAAGTCTCTGGCTGATTCTACTTTGAGGAAATTAATATTAATTATGAAATTAATATTAATTATGAAATTAATATAGAATTCCTCGGTCAAAAATGTATAATTGGTATAAAATGAGAAACGGAGTATAACTACGGTTAATAATCTAACGCTACACTCTGGCTTCTGACGAGGAAATTATAATAACTTAAATATTATTATTAGTATGTTTACTTTTAGTTGTTTTTGTTATATCTACATATTTCACCAGATTTAATAAATCTTAAATGTCAATAATACATCTTTTATACCAAACTAAATACGTCACGTTACACACGTTTGTTCCCATGTGACCATCGTACGGGAAACTTTGTAATTGATGGAAAGCTTTAGTTGAGTAAATTATTGTACTATTATCAAATTTAATTAAGTATTTCTTTTAGCCTTGTGAGTTTACTTTGCCTTTTACGGTTACGTTTTCTTACTTTGATATTTAACAAAATAATATGAATATTAAGAAAAGAAAAGTGCTTAGAAACGTATAATAATTATAAACGTTGCGAGAACTTGCTCCTTTCTGGAAACCTTCTAAGCGCTCTAGCCAATTGTTCTCTAGGTCTCTAGGCCTTACGTTCTTGACGAGCTAGGTCGAAATGAAAACGTTTTTTACAACTTTGTTATTCTTAGAGCTTAGAGTTATCATTAGGTAAGACAGAATGTTATTTATTCAATATTCTATGCATTTTTAAAATATTATAGACCGTTAAATATTTTTGTCAAATATTTTTTTGGTCTACGAAAATTTGATTTCATTTACTAATTCAAAACCATTATTCCGTTACTTTCTTCTTGTGAAAAGATTAATTGTCTTTTACGAGATTTTATAATATAAAAAAGGAAATATTTAAAATAGATATTATATTTAACAAATAAATAAAAAAAAAATATTTTGAATAAGGTTTTGTATACCTTTATAGAAATCGTAGAATATGGAAGTACTTGCTATTTACGAAATTTTATACGCAGTTACGTCGCTTAATAATGGAGTTCCTGTGCCCACCTTCCAGTTCCATCATTAGACTCTGGTTACCATCTAGCCCCAAAGTAGTCGTCAAGAAAAATCAAACGAACCCGGAACAAAAAATCGTGATATTGGAACTTATGTAATAACTATTCCTTATATTTCGTAATACAAGTACAAAAGTTCTTATAAGAAAATCGCGATTCTGGGCAAAACAAATTATCGATTTCATCCCAGTGGTCGTCGTTTCTAATAACTTATAGACGAAAAGTTGAAAGTTACGGATTGGCTTAGTGACCTTGTAGCCCCCAAATATTGGACCTTACTCCAATCTTATAGGAAGAAGATGTTGAGAATTCACACTCTATAGCCATCTCACACATAATTATAGTGAATGCGCTTTTACCAAGTATTTTTTTAGTGATTATAGCTTTAAGTGAAAGAGTAGAAAATTGGAGATTTAATTTAATTTATCTAGTATGGTTTGCGCTGTAAACATGACGTTTGTGAGTTCGTTTCCCTTTGCTACGAAGGGTAGGCTGCTCTACTCAACACACAATGTAAATCTACTTTTTTTATCCGACAACCAGAACAAAGAAGAAAAAAAATTAAACTTGTCTTTTTTAAAACTAATTTGTGATTATTGTCTTAAAATATCTCTTGTATCGTAAAATGTAGGCAGAAAAAAAACCTTGTGAAAAATCAACCAATAACCAAAGTTAAAATTTGATTACAGAACAAAATCGGTGCTTACATTTTTCAAAGAGGAAGCGATGAAGATAACATAAACGCTCGTCCCCCCGAGGCAGACCCCGGCCATCGCGTAATCAACGAAGTGCCTGCGAACAAGTAAGGAATCATTTGTTATTTGCATCCCACACTTGGGCTTATAATCTTAATAGACAATCCGGTAATATACAAGTTTATTTTATATATCCTTTATAATGCTCATAGCTGGGTAGCCAGTGGGAACCTGGAAATAAGTGAGTTGAGTAATGGAATTCAACGCAGCAATTCTCCTCGTTACCACAGCGGTATTGAATATTGAATGAGATGGAGAATGCTCTCAGGTAGGAATCGAACCCAAATCCTGTCGCGTTTTCAATCGCACTTAGTGCATTGGGCTACGACCACGATGACAAAATCGGCAGAAAATAGAGAACGGAGTGTCTTAACACTAGGTTCACTCTGCCGATGCGTGGTACAGGTGAAGATAAAAAAACTAAAAAAATAAACGTATTTATTTATTACTTTACAAGGAAAAAGGCAAAGGAAATTTCGGTTGACCCTCGATAACTCAATCTCGATGATATTATACGAAGGTCACGTATAAAGCATGAGGATCCCCCGGAGGGCGTGCCGTAACCGTAGAGTTTATTGCGTGAAAAAAATTAAAATATATAAAAATCTATTTTTTTCATGGTATGGGTCAGCCGGACCGACCGTCAGTCAAACTGGCTCGGCAAATCTTGCAAAAATATTACATTTACACAGCATTCATATTTCGTCAATTCTTATACTAACATTTCGCAGCTTGATATTTATCTATATATATAAAAGGACTTGTCCTCACTGACTGAGGTAAGACGCACGCACAGCCGTAACCGCTGATGATAGAAACGGGAAATTTGGACAGATGTTTACTTTTATAATCTGGACATCCACTAAGAAGGGATTTTGAAAAATTTTAACCTTAAAGGGGTGAAATAGGGGTTCAAAGTTTATATGGAAAATTTTTTAAATCAGCAGCGATATTTATAAAATTTGAAATTCAGGCTCTTAAAAGTATTTAATTGAGCACATGTTTCATGGTTTTCTAGAATTCTTCCCCTAAGGGTGCAAATAAGGGGTTGAAAGTTTGTATAGATTTTGTTTTCAATCGGCACCAATTTTTATAAAATTTGAAATTCAGTTTCTTAAACATATTTAATTGAGCACATGTTTCATGGTTTTCATGGTTTCTGAATTCTTCCCCTAAGGTTGCAAATAAGAGGTTGAAAGTTTGTATAAAAAAATCTTTCAAACGCCACCGATTATTATAAAATTTTAAATTTGGACTCTTAAAAATATTTAATTGAACATGTGTTTCATGTTTTTCCAGAATTCACCCCCTAAGGGTGCAAATAAGGGGTTGAAAGTTTGTATGAAAAAATCTTTAAATCGCCACCGATTATTATAAAATTTGAAATTTAAACTCTTAAAAATATTTCGTTGAACACATGTTTCGTGGTTTATTAGAATTCACCCCTAAATAAGCAAGCAAAGCTGTGCGCGTCCGCTAGTCATTAATAATTATAAAATTATTTTATTATATTTTTTTAGCTTCACGCTATATCCCGAACAAAGCAGGGTAGCCACTAGGCAGAGGGAACCTAGTATTAAGACATTCCGTTCCCCTCTTTCCACCGAATTCTGCCTTTTGCCTTATTACCAAAGCGAATAAATGAAAATATTACGTATTCCATTTCTTCGGGAGGGAAACGAACCCGCAACCTGTGGCATTTACAGTCGTCACAATTGGCCTCATTCTGCAGAATACGCAACTTTTCTAAAATCTCCAAAATGAAGAAGTTTATAGTACACACAATTCTGCTAATTCCGTGAAAATATTAAAAAATACTACTAAAACAAAAAGTTACTTAATAATTTCAATACCTGACAACTTCTGTGTACGACCGCAACCCCTTTGGGCCGTGTTTGAAAACTTTTACACAGGTGTCTGTATAGCTGAGGCAACCCTCGCGGCATTCCTTACAGATGTCCCTCGATGTTTTTACCTGAAATAAAATACTATTATACAGTTATTCGCTTGGTAGAAAACTAAAAAGGTGAAAATAATACTCTAACTAAATACATGGATGGAAAAGAAAATTTGGTCGGACTCGTCCACCTGGCCTTTCGTACCAATTTTAATTAAACAAGGCAAACGGGCGTAAGTGCAACCGCCCGCGATCCCGTGTGACACCAGAGGAGCGACAGGTGCGTGCCTGCAGGGCCTTTGAAGTGGGGATTGAGGTGCCTTTTGAAGGTCGACCTGAAAACACTGCCGCAAGTAACACATTCCACAATTGAATGGCGCGTGGAAGAACTTCCTCTAAAACCGCACAGTAGTAGAATGCTACGTATCCAGATGGTGTGGATAGTTTTTGAGCTTGTCATACGTCACAACTGCACAGTATGCTGGGCAGTTAAAATATTCGGCGGCAGGCCAGACAGTTCCCCAGAACACCCCCGATGATTAATTCGGTAAAGAACTCACAGCGAGGAGACGTCTCTATGGAAAGCTAAAGTGTCAAGCCTTTTACAGATCATGCAGCCCCCAAAGAACGAACAAAGTACACTTACAAAAACGAATAGCAAATTAAAAAATAAATAAATATTACGTAATAAAATAAACAAATGAATAGATTGTTAGAATTTGTATTAGATACCAAATCATGTAGACAAAGTTCAATGGTATAGAAAACAAAGTGAAAAGCAATAAATACAAAAAGTCGACAACGACGTTATGGTAATAAGGTATTTTATCCAAAAGAAAAATGCAATAACGCTGTAATACAATAAATTCGGAAGTAAATTGCCCGAAAATTTGGGCATACAGAAATGTGTGTGTAACATGTGTGAACTTATGTACCAAATGAAACGTTACATTCTTCTTTTTCATTTTCATTTTCAATATTATAAATTACAAGGTTACCAAATCCTTTCGAATAAATGTTCAAATATAATGCCTATTATATAAATATAAGGTGTTCCATTTTTAACCGACTTCTGTAAGAAAAGGAGGTTATCAATTCGACTGTATTTTTTTTATTTTTTTTTAATTTTTTTTTTTTTTTATGTTTGTTACCTCATAACTTTTGACTGGGTGGACCGATTTTGATATTTTTTTTATTTGAAAGGTGAAGCTTCCCGAATGGTCCCATTTTTTTTTGGTCCATGTCTGACAATGGTATCTATGAGAAAATCACATAAGTCTTAAATTTGCATTAGGTATGTGCGCGACAAATAGCCGAATAACTCAATGTCGCGCTAACCGATTTTGATGATTCTTTTTTTATTTGAAAGGATACACTTCAAGGATAATTTGGTGAAAGTTTGGTTAGGTTCCGATTAAGGAATCCGGTGAAAATTGAGAAAGTTTGAAAAAAAATGATTATACTGATTACAGTATTAAGTTATAAGCAAAAACTTTTTAAATTGATGTCACAAGTGAGATTCCTGATCGTTGCATTTCTTTTCAACCAATCTCAAAAAAGAGGATGTTCTCATTTTCAACCAACTTCAAAAAAGGGAGATTCCGAATTCACCCGAATACTTTTTATGTTTGTTCTTGTCAATATACCAAAATGTAACTTTGCACAAAAATAATAGCTAATTAAATGAAGTTTTACATAGAAAAATCACAACCACTCGTTGACAACCACTACCACCACCATCACCACTCGTTCAAGAAGCATCATTTTAAGATCTACCCATCACTAAAAATCGTAAAATAAATTAATTTTTAACAAAAACAAAAACCGACTTCTAACAACGAACTAAAAAGTGAAAAATAATTATATAAAGATTTTATAATTTTGAAGTCGGTGTCAAACTAATGCTACAACACCTTTACTACAATATCTAATTACTAAGCCTGTTTGTTTTACTTGGCACCGACTTCAAAATTATAAAATCTTTATATAATTATTTTTCACTTTTTAGTTCGTTGTTAGAAGTCGGTTTTTGTTTTTGTTAAAAATTAATTTATTTTTACTTAGATCTCATAAACCGTCTCGAACGAACTTGTCTCGAAAATCAAGTATCTCAGCAAATGATACCTATTGCATATTCAATTTAAGGAAGCTTTTTTATTTTTCTCAGCTTATGAATGTGCTTATCGCGCACATCTCATGGATACCATTGTCAGAAATAGACCAAAATAAAATAGGACCACACGGGAAGCTTTCAAATAAAAGGATCATCAAAATCAGTTCGCCCAGTCAGAAGTTCTGAGGTAACAAACATAAAAAAATACAGCCGAATTGATAACCTCCTTCACAGAAGTCGGTTAAAAACATTTTACTCAATTCATGTTTCATTAAGAATATAATTTAATTTATGTTAAATTAGAAAGACAATTATTGTTTTCTTGACAAGTATTTCTCATAAATTGCTTCATTACCATAAAATACTAATAAATCTTTACATAATTTAATCAATTCATTACCTACCTCATAATGGACGATTAAACATTAAATACATAATTTAAATTATCTAGTTTTATATTCACGTTTATTATTATTGTCTTAAGAACAATAGATCTAAGATACTTTTTATATTTTCAATATTAATTATACATTTTGTGTTACATTTGGTTTTGCCACTCAACTCGGAATGTTATATACAAATTAGCCGACTTGGGCGGCTTCGCCCGCTTGAACTATACGAATATTTATTAATTTTTTTTATGAAAATATTATCAGTGTGGAGGGTGAATCCTAATAATCCATGAAACACGTGTTCAATGAAATATTTTTAAGGGTCTAAATTTCATATCTTATAAAAAATGGTGGCGATTTAATTTTTTTTCCATACGAACTTTCAACCCCTATTTCATCCCCTTAGGAATCAAATATTGCAAATTCCCGTCTTATCCATTATCTATTGATATATTGTATACCCCTAACACTTTGCCTTAATCGGACTGACTGGAAATGTGGAATTTGGCTAAATTAAGTTGTCTAATATATCACGCTACCGGTATCCCTTTTTGCTATATGTCCTTTAATGGTAATAGCATAAGATATGCCTCGTCACTGTAAAGCTTTGTTTAGATGTAAAGCCTAGTCATGTTCTAAATTTTCTAAGCAATCTATAGGGCAAAACATAGTTGAAGCAATTTTAAATGAAAATCGGGAAGTGCGAGTCGTTCTCACCCATTGTACCAATTTCGTGAGGAAATGTAAATATTTCAGGTTCCCCGATAAGGAATCGTACCCGCAACCATCTCTCTTATAAATACAAATTTTAATAACATCAAAAATCGTTAAAATATAAGAAGAAGTTCACAGAAACAGTTCTATCTGAGACCAGATTGTATCACTAAATATGAAATTATCTTGTCTTTACAACATTGCTAATCTGATATGTATACTCAGAAGTACATATGACCTACATACTTAGGAGAGTTTCATGGTCATACGAGATTTGGTTCTGAAAATAGATTTTGTAGGTTGTAAAATAAATATTAAAGATTTGTTGTCTTACCAGAGCGAAGAAATAAAAATATTAATTCCTCTTGTGGGAATCGAACTCACAACCATCGACTTACACGACGATACTCTTAGATATGTATAGGAATTTTATATATAAGTAGATATGTTTAGAAGATAGCTGCTATAGATTATATTTAAATTTATTAGCGACATACTCGGCATGCCTTTGGACGAGACGTCCAGATATATAAATTGTATGTAATTTCCTAGATCCTGAGCCTGTGTCAACGGACCCAAACTAATATTTACACTGTCATAAGTAGGAACTAGGAAAGTTGTATACAAATGTTTTCAAAGGTGACATATGTAGCTTAATTTAATGTGTTTATAATTTTTTTTATATATACAGAGTGTTCTCACTCACTCGAGGAAATTAAATATTTATTTAAATTTCCAATTTCCATTTTCTTTGCTCTGGTGTCAACGGTGAAAGTGGGCAATGGAATGTCTTAACACTAGGTTCCCTCTGCCTACCCTGCTGTATGCAGAATACAGCGTGATGTATAAGTATGTATATTGAATAAATCTTCTTGTTCCCTTACCAATATATGTACACAATGAGTAGCTATCACAGCCACTAAGACAGTTCCGATGCATCCAGGTATGATACCGGCGTGTTTGAACGCGGCCGGCATGGCCAGTAACCCAGAACCCAGAGATGACTTCAGCAAGTGGAAAAACGAGCCCAGAGTCCTGTGAAATAGACAAAGATACATATTAAAACATTTTTTTATTTTATTTCTAAAGTGCTATTGTGTACAGTACAAGTGGTACACACTTCGCCACGAAAAGTATTTTTTTAAAAAACATATATAAATTGTAAATTCCCCTACTTTAAATTCATTTACCTTTTTTTCTATAACAGTAAAACTTTTTTTCATTTCAGTTTCCTAGTAAAACCTAGTGTCCAGATATTTTACTCTCTGTTTTCCGCCCATAGCGCACTAATAGTACCTAATAATGATATTCAATTAGAAATAATACTCACGATGTAGGATGTGTTATGTTCCTGTGCTCGAAGGGATTATATTCATCCTTCCCTTCCACACTGGCTGCATCAAGCGAGACCGTTGATTCTATTTTGAATACTTCACCATATTGCTTCTCTAGTCTGCAAATTATTATTGAATTTAATTGTTACTGTATTAGAAATCAAAACTCATACTTATTTAAAAAATAATAATAAATTCTATTAGAAATGTTTGGCTTAGAGTAGCCAGAGGGCCCCTAATGTTAGGACACTCCGTTCCCCATTTTTCACTTAATTTTAAAGACATTGCGTATTGAGCAGCGGAACTCAACGCCGTGCTGTCTTGCTACTAGATTAAGTAGTAACATTAAATAATCCATTCCCCCTAATGGGAATCGAACTCACGACTATCGTCAAGCGCTGTATCACAGCGACAAGACTGCCTCAATACCTAAGCATATGAAAGTTAGATGAAAACATCCAAAATGAAAAAAAAAATCTAGTTAAATTTCATAGTGCCATAATAAAAGCAAGTTATTTATTTTATTATTGTCTTTGAATAGCAAATACCTACCAATTAATTCTAGTTGAGTGGCAAAACCTAACGCCGCAATTTATCTAATCACAATTTTGAACTGTTCACAATGATAATAATATCAACATAAATCATTAGAACTAAATACAATAAACTAACTAAAATAAATTTATTTTAAATTTTATTATTTTATCCTTTTTAAATATTTAAATTAATTACACGGTGTTTTTCCATAAAATATTTTTCATTTCTGAGATTCACGCTATATGGCGGAACTCAACGCCGCTTTGTCCTAAACATGTCCTAAACGAAGAATTGCAAAATAATTCATTTTGCTGAGTTAACCCTGTAAAGCTGGGCAGGTTAAGAAAACATCGAAACCTATTTATTTTATTTTAAATAGACGAAAAATACTTAATAAATAAAAACATAATAAATAAGTACTTACCGTTGTTTTGTCATCTTAGTATTTTATTTATACACTATATTATAATTCACTATAAAGCTATATATGACACAATTCCACTATACGCTATTTATAAACACAGTATTTACTATATACGACCAGCCATAAACCGTTTCTGAGGACCGAGTGCATTTGATGATATCAAGAAGTGGGGTGACCATGACGCTTGACGGTGGACGACTAAAGGTTACTTACAACCTGTTCACATCTTGTTTTGCTTATTATGATAGTTTTTATGCTATTGCTAAATTCATACTAGCGTATCAAAATAAAATTTCATTCTATAGGTTTTTTTTGTATAGGAAAATATTATACGAGTATTACATACACATTGATTGTACGCTCAACTCGTAGTCGTGATAATTATTATTTAAAAAAAGACTGGGTTGTAAGAGTGTAGGGTCAAGATACGTCTTCCGCATGTAGCATGATAGCCAGATGGAGCCTAATATTACGACACTTCTCTTCCCGAATTCTGGAGGCAATGCGTGTTGAGTGACGGAATTCAGTTCCATGCTTCGCTTTACACCAGAGCGAGGAAATAAAAATAATACAATACAAATAACCCAACAATCCGAAAAATATAAATTTATAGATATATCACATAAAAAATAATTATAAACTTACATATATTTGTAGTAAATTTCAAACAAAAAGAGTGCATACATCCCCAAAAAATTTAAATTTGTGAGAACGGACGACAAAGTGATCCTATGGGGTTCTGTTTTTCTCAATTGAGATACGGAACTCTAAAAAACATTTCAATCTTTGGAAATATATTTGCATTATATATTTAATTCATTCAGGCGAATACAATTACGATGTGGCGATATGTGGTGTATTACATACTCGTAGAACGTGTGAATCTTGTTTATTTGTGCGGAACGCGACATGCCATTCCCGTGGCGTTCTAGTTACAAACGTTTAAGGCAACACACTTCAATAGTTTAGGTCAATAGTTATAGATTTTATTTAAACATATTACATTATATACAGTTACAATTTTTTTTTAACCGCGCGCCGCCGCGTTTTATCACCAGAGAAACAAAAATACTTAATTCCCAGTGGGAATCGACCTCATAGCTATCGGGTTGATAGTCAAGCGCCGACCACTGTGCAACAATGTAAAATTTTGTAAATACAATAAAAATACTTTGTTACATACAAACATGTAATTTCGTTCAAGTAGCATAATGGAATGCCCATCCCATTTCTATTCAGAAATAGCCTACTAAATTCAATTTCAATAATTAAAAAATCAGCTTTACGCTGTATCCTGCGCACAACAGAAAAAAAATGGAAAAATATATAAAAATGGACTAAAAATAAAGAAAATGGAAATGTAAATTTAAATAAATATTTCATTTTCTTGAGTGGCGATCGAACACACAACTAGTCGTGTTTACACATTCGATAATTCGTTTTAAAAAATCGCAATCGCTTAAATTTTGAATTGTTATTTGTATTTATGAAATATATGGTTACAGTACTGACAGATAAATACGTAGACAAATAATTGTAATAGTGTATGAGTATATTTCAATGTCGTCTTACGTCATAATGCTTTAACAGGTACATATTTATTTGAAAAAAAAAATGTAACAAAAAGTTTAAATTGTTGATGAATAAATAGAAAATCCAAATTTCAAGAATAACGATACAAATTACAATTTGAAATATACTTAATTGTTATTTATCTGTGTCATTGACATAATAATTAATATTCAATTAGTTTTTATACAACGAAAATTGATAATTATACAAATTACAACTGTCATTTTGTATATATAGGTATAGGCTACTTGGCAATCTATATGATTTCGGTTACCTCAGCAATGTATAGAATAACTAATACGTCCAGGCAATGTATGAAATAATATGAACATTATTATCAATTACTAGTCCGGTCAATTTAGACATAAAAAAAGTGGTAAAATAACAAAAATTCCCGGAGAGCCAAATTTTGGTGGAGACCTATAGTTTACCATTACGATGGTGTGGAATGTGTGCATATCATGTATAATATTACTCTTAGAATCGCGATATCTCAGGAATGGTAACTGTTAGGAAAAAAATCATTGATACAATTTTTGTAGATAATTTTAAGATCTACAACTTTGGTTTGAAGTTTTTTTGATAAAACTTACCATTTTCAAGCGAAATCCAAAAAACCTCAAATTTTGACCTTTGACCTCGAATAACTTTTTAAGCACGCATAGGATCGAACTCGACTTTTAAAACTTGATTCGTAATGGTAAACTATAGGTCTGCACTAAAATTCGGCTCTCCGGGAATTTTTGTTATTTCAAATGTGTATATTGACCGGACTATACATACTTTTCCTGGGTAATAAATAACATTCCAATGGATTGTATAAAGTACGTACTGTTACACCGGCAAAAAAGAACTTTGTGCTGCTAATCGATGCATAAATGTTTCGTATCATTGTTTTAACTTAGAAGCTTGTTTTTTTTACTTTAAGGGGCCATATACTTGATGTTTAATATTATTTTCAGCTTGATATCTCTACGTAATCTCGAGATAAATGGTCTTGACAGAAGGACAGACGAACAACTAACTTATCCTATAAAGGTTCCGTTTTTACATTTTGAGGTACATAACCTAAAAAAAATGTCCAATTGTTCCAGCCGTTTACGAGTCTAGCATTAGCAAAACATTTGGAAATTTTTCATAATATAAATATGTAAATAAGACGTTCACATCAAACGTGTAGGCAATATTTTATTGAGAAATCGTTTTATACCTCAGTTGATATTGGTGGGCTTGTTTCGTTTACTAACGTGATTATTTACACAAAATTAAATCAAAATGTGCGTATTTTATAAAAAAAATACATTTATGCATCTTCAGCACCATGAGGAAAAAAATACTGATTTCAAAGACATTGCTTGCAAACTTTACTTTGTCTAACTAGATTAGAAAATCGAAAATATTTTTATTTCTCCGTATCAGGGCCGAACTTACGATCGATGTATCTGCTTAAAATTATAATATTTTGAAAAACCTTCAAGAAGAAAGAAGAATATTAACAATATTCTATTCTCTACTCTATATTACATGTTTCTATAGACCGGCAACGCCTCTGTAGCTCCTTACATGGAGTCGTAGGCGACTGTGATAACTAAACATCCGTAACTGACTTCCCGCTACTTATTAAAATATACTTAAGCTTGGGATGCGTGTCCGTGAATTCTTATAATAAGCCATCAGAGAGATTTTTTTTTCAATAAATGGTTGGATTTTTATATAATTCATTCCCTCGAGTGGGGATTGAACCAACAACCGTCACGTTAAAGTCACACCTTGTGCCTCTGTGCCAAGACGGCCTCTTATAATTTTATTGTTTTATATTTTTTACTATGTTTTTATTTCCTCATAATAAGTATATAATAACAATGTACGAGTACATATCGTTAACCTTGTACGCTTTTTTGCGTTTTGAATACGTTATATATAAAACTAGCGACCCTCTTGCGGCTTCGCCCGCTTTTACTACTGGATTATTCATATAATGTATGTTTGCAAAGCACTTAAGATAATGTGAAAATTAATTAAACCC
>JAKRZM010000502.1:417066-430910 GCA_036379175.1 Heliconius cydno galanthus | reverse complement strand
ATATATATGTGTGTATGTATATATATATTGTAGTATGTATTATGTATATAATGTGTTAGTTAATATATATATTTTTCTGATATTTTAATAATTTTTTTTGATTGCACTGTGTTGTTATTCCGCTGTTTGGCACTCATCCACTTCCATAGGTTGGCTGGAAGAGATTTCTTTCAGAAATAAGCCCGCCATTGTAAACATATCTTTTTAACTGTTTTCTTACTTTTTTCTTACATGTGCAATAAAGAATATATATATAAACTTGATTTCTATAAGGAATTCGTAAAATAGGCCGACATTAAACCAGTTTTAATTATACGAAAACTGTTAATGATATTAATAATATTAAATGAAATTTTCTAATTCAAAATCTTATGGAGGAGGAAGTATTGTTACTTTCTTATCACTATGTTAATATATGATCGTTCATATATTAACATAGTGATAAAACTTCTACCATAGCAACATTAATAGAACTATTAGTTTCGTTGTTTAAATAGAAAATCGTAATATCTATGTAATAAGAGTATTTAAACAAAAATGTTATTTAAGTATATTTATAATACTTGCTATATTATATGGAAATTTTACCTTACAATAAAATTTGTATTATATTTCCTTTGACGTCTGAAGTTCATTATGAGAGAGTACATTGCATCTTACTTCCATTATCGTACGTTACTCTGGCTATTTTGGCATGTGTAAAAATAAACATTTAACAAGTTTTCGTAGAATGTATAAATAAAAATCTTGTTTCCTCTCGTTCCCGTGCGAATCTCCTTTCTCAATGTTCTGTATTCCTAAAAAACCTTTATAGCAATTTTTATCTTTCTGTCTAGTAACTTCGGCAGCGCATTGACTACCAGTCAAAAGAGTTTTGCAGAAATATGGAGATTTTCCAACTGAAAAGTATCATGCAGAAAATTCTTGAATGTTTCATATTATTTTGATAAGATTTCTTGGCAAATTCTATTCTATGCCCCAAAAAAGACGCAAGAATAACGTAAATATAAAAAAACTGAATAGTCACAAATAGTGAGAAATAATTTTAGGACTAAATGAAATTAAATATTTCATGGCGTTTACGTTTGTCAAAATTGAATATCACACCCTTGTCAACGCACCGTTCCGCTCTGATAAATATTTTATGAAGCCTTAGGACTTTTAGAAATGTTATACGTTTTGCAGATCGACATTTACCAAGGTGCTTATTAACCTTTGAAAAAATACAGGCTGTATATTATACGTACATATAATAATTATATCCGTCTATGGTTTCTAATATTATTGAAAATTATTTTCTATATATTTGAGGCCGTCGTGGCCCAGTGGCACAAGGGTATGACTGTAACGCGACGGTTGTAGGTTCGATCCCCATTCGAGGAAGTGAAATATTTATTTACGCCTTCCTACCCTACTGTGTGCGGGATACAGCGTGAAGCTGATTTATTCTAATTCAAAATATTCTTTATTTAAATAAACTTATTATAAGCTCTTTTGAATCATCGAATGAACATATGAACAAAAAGCTACCACCGGTTCGGAAGGCAGTTCTGCTGAGAAGAGCTGGCAATTTAAATATTTATTTTTGTTTTCTATATAGCTAATAGCCACTTAAGAAAAATATGTATGTAGTTAATTTTAACACTTGAATAAAATAGCTAATTTTGTTCTTTATCCTATTTGAATCATATAAGCTAACAGGTTAAAGGAAACTTGAGGTCACTGAACCACGTATAAAATATCCTTTCATAAATTGTACACAGTTCACGCCCTCCGATTTTCAGATATTTACTCAATAAGGTATCTACGAAGGCAGAGGCTCTAAAAGTGCTTACTCATTTAATTAAATTAGTTAAGCGCTACAAAAGTATTAGTTTAACATCTTTGAATTAAATATCCTTTTGTATTTTAGACTTTGCGAGATTTAACTTTTCTTTAGCGTCACGCCGTATCCCGCACATAACAGGATAAGCAGAAGGAACATGGAATGAACCTAATGTTAAGAATTCTGCATTCTATGGAAAGTAGCGGAATTCATGGCGGAGGTGGATTTACAATCTAAGCCAGCCGTATATTTTATAGATTTTTATCGACACTAATTTATAGTTTTTTTAATAATATAAAAAGAAAGGTTTTATTTGTATAAAACATTGTTTTACAATTTTATTAAGCGTATACAAGTACTCGTAAAAGTAAATATCGTGTGGGAGCGTAAAAGTAATAAAGCGAGTCAACATTCGAATCCTTGTGAAAATTCGACGTTAAGAAAATTGACTTTCCCAACTTTTGCTGTTCACGATCTGTGCTATAAATTCGGCTTATACCATTGATTTATTGGTTAACTTAATGATTGCAACGTTTCAATTTCTACGTAGAAGAAGTAGTTTTAAAGTATAGTTTTAAGGAGTTTATATAATTTGAATGGCAATATCTATTAAAGACGGCGTCGAGTTCAAATGTTAAAATTCCTTTTTTTTTTCATAATCAAGATTATTTTATTTATTAATTCAAAATAGAATAGAAGTAGTCCTTATTATTCACAAAAAATATATAAAATGATAAACATAGAAAAAAAAGTACGCAAACGCGGTTTTATTGCCTCAAGCATATTCTAATAGACAGACACCCTTCAGATAAATCCGTTTAGGTATATCCGTTATTTAATAACGGATGTAATAAAGAAAAAGGCAAATAACGTTCAGTGCAAATACTATTTATTGAAAATAGAAAATAAATAAATACATTATTTATAATTATCAATTATATAGTATAATCAAACACATCTGTGAAGATATTATGCATATTAATCATACTAATATTATAAATGTGAATATAAGTTTGTTTGTTACGTTTATACGCTAAAACTTCTCAATCGATTCTCATTAAACGTTGTATAAATATTCTTAGAGGTAATTAAAAGTACATAGGATATTTATTTTAAAATTTAAAGCTATATTACTGTAAAGTTTTATCAAAATCCGTTTAGTAGTCTTGCGTAAAAGGGAAACACTCACAAAGTTTCACAATGGAGATTAGCGGAAATTGAGGAACAGAAGTGTATTAATGGGAACGGAAATAATACTTTTAAAGTCATAACAATATAGATACTTGTAAAATTTAATAATTTCCATACCTGACAACTTCTGTTGTGCAAACCATTTGGGTCGTATTTAAAAACTTTTACACAAGTTTCCGTATAGCTGAGGCAACCCTCGCGGCATTATTTACAGATGTCTCTCGATGTTTTTACATAAAATAACATTATACAGTTGTTAGCTAGGGGATTAAAACTCAGTAAAATTGGCAAAAATGCGACGCTGGGATTAAAAATATCGTAAAATGTGCGGATGTGCATCTCCAGGGATAACAATAAAAAGCTTGCTTTTGTAGAAATAAAACATAGAAAGATTTGTATAAATAAAAGAAAGAAAGAAAGGTTCGTTTTTTTAGGACAGTCTTGGTGCATCGACGACAATAATTGACTGTAAACTCGAGAGGCTATGATTTCGATTCTCACTCGAATTGAAATATTTAATATTTTTATTTCTTCGCTCTAGTGATGAAGTTAAGCGCGGCGTTAAGTTCCGCCTTCAGAATTCAGCAGAAAATGGGGAGCGGAAGGTCTTATCACTAGCCTCCCTCAGCCTACCCTGTTGCATACGAGGTGCAGGGTGAAGCTGATTTGACAAAAAAAAAATAATAACTACAAATTATAAATCATTATTGAATAATTATTCATTATTTCTTGGATTATATCAGATTTTTTTTGGATTATATCAGAATAGGCGGAGAGCACCTAACTGTGTCATGATTCGCAATGTATTCATTCATAGGCTTATCCCCATGTGTATGACTTATAGCTCAATATGAATTTAAAACATAGTTTGAATAAATAAATTTTTAAGCCTTTTGTAATTGCTATCTAAAATAAAAGCAAACCATAAAATATATTTTGTAACTTTGTACAAAATATACAAACGAGAAGTTTATAAATATTAATATTTTCTTTTTTCCCTTCACGCTGTATCCAGATCATAGCAGGGCAGCCAGAGAAAACCTAGGAACCTAGTATTAAGACACTCAGTTCCCATTTGGTCACTTCCGTTCCCCAATTTCCTCTAAATTCTTAACTGAACTCACAACTGTTGCATGGCCACGACGACGCGATGGCTCTAATAATATTTATATAATATTTGTATTACAAATCTAAATCGTGTAGAAAACGTTTAACCTTATAAAATATAACAGGAAAAACAATAAAAAAAACAATATAAGCTGACAACATCGTTATGGTAATAAGATATTTTACTCAAAAGAGAAATGCAATAACGTTGGGATACAATAAATTCGGATGTAAATTGTACGAAAATCTAAGCTTACAGATATGTAATGTATATATATGACACTTATTTTATATGGTTTATATGCTTGACTTGCTTAAGCAAAACATATGTATAACGACTTAGTCTAATTATACAATTATTTAATCTAAATGTAAAGCAAAAGTAAGAAATCTAATCTGAGGTCATACAGAGAAATCACTAAATATAAAATATTCCTGTATCGTACAATGCCTCTAAAATTTGGTTCATATTGGAATCGAAACTTAACGATAGGTTCCCATACATTATACAATAGATCTTTTAATCAGATAAACTAGTAAATAAATATTTACCCAAGTAATAAAGAACTATTCATCATTATTCATACAATTCATAATAAAATAAAAACTCGATTTATGTTCAATTAAGGAAATAATTAAGCATGACTTTATTCATATTGTTGTCATAAACGGCTTTTTTACTTATAAATAGGAGAATTGGTTTTAAATTAAAACCTTTTTATTATCTCGTTGTGGATGATTACAGATAGAATAAATTAAGCTTATTATATTTTTATTATAATTGTGTAAACCGTGTTTTTAGGGGTCTATTATTTATTTATTTGTATAATTATTTTTTATTTTGAGGCTAGTCATGGCACATGGGCACAAGGTGTGACTGTAAAGACGACAGGTTTTGGTTCCGACAGCTTCGAGGCAAAGAGCGGTGTTGAGTTCCGCCACTCAACAGGCATTGCCTCCAAAATTCAGCGAAAAATAAGCTACAGAGAAAATTTGGGATATAACGTAAAGTTGATTTATTTATTATTATTTCAGTAGTTTTTGAAAATTGCGGCAACTATCTTTACAAATGCTTAACGAGGCGGTAGCGAAAGCCTTTTGTATGTCACTTATTTTATTATTCACCTATTAATGCTTTTTATTACAATAAAAGGAACCGTACAATAGAAGGAACATTAATTATCTATTGATATATTATATAGCCTATCAGCACTTTGTCTTTATCAGCCTGGATACCAGAAATTTGGCTAAATTGTGGTGTCTACTATATAACGCTACCCTTTTTGCTATAAATCCTTTATTAGTACACTAAGATATGCTTTGTCACTCTAAAGCTTTGTTTAGATATAAAGTCAGTGATGTTCTATTTTCTCTGTAATTTATTTATTTAGTGAACGCAAAATTAAAGGGGAGAACTAGGAACTTGAATTCATGAAACAAAACAACAGGGTGCGTTTGTGGCTTTTATGACGGAGATATAAAAAATAATATCTTAATACAATTATCTTGAACTACACTAAAAATAATATAATTTTATTTTCATAATACTGTGCCTCATTTAATAAATATTGTTGACTTCACGCCGTGTTCTGCACATAGCAGGATAGACAAAGGGAATTTGGGAAGCAAATGTGAAGACACTCCGTTCCCATTAAGACACTTTCTTTCCCCACTTTCCACCGAACTCTTGAGGCATTGTGTATGACCTCGTCAACCTCGAAATGAAAATATTGAATATTTCATTTTTCCCAGTGAAGCTATACAAAATATTTTATTATAAAGAAATAAATCGTATATTATTTCAATTACGTCTATCTATTTACATATGTCTCAATGGCACGTGTACTGAATATAAATATAATGGGTGAAAGACAAGAAGCCATAGTCCTATCGTAGAAAAGATACATTTAAAATGTTATCGTCTTTTGAATATCACTAATCGCGCGTACATTCTGTATATTCTGAGTATGTAGGTCATACTAGATACTGTATTGAAGTGGATTAAATTGCTTGCTGTGGTCATAAAAATTAATTAAATTATTATTTTATGGAACTTTATTTCCAGAATATAATATAATTCTGATTAGTATCACATAAATTATAAAAAACAATCTGAGAATATGAATAGACAGCTCAAAGAAAGATAAAGAAAAACAGATTAAAGATTTGTATTTATTAAAATTTAATGAATAGAATGTCAGGACTGTCTGTCTTGAAAACTTATGTTCCCAGGTTCCTTCTACCTACCGTGCTGTATGCAGGATACAATTTGAAGCTAAAACAAAAGTTTAACTAATAGATAACTTCTATATTAAATTTAAATTTCGACGAGCACATTCAAGTGGCTTGATGGTTATGGGTTCGGTTTCCTCGCGAGGTTATTATTTATTTGCTTTGTCTAATTTGGTCCAAGTGTTCTAACACTAGGTTCCCTCTGACAAATGAAAATACATATATATAACATCAAAAGTCCTTTCTATGTGTCAACGGACGAAAACTAACATTTACACTGCTATAAGTACCAACTAGGAAGGTCTATGTTTTCATAGATAACATAGCTTAGTTTCACATGTTTACAAAGTTTATTATAAATGTATCAACAATAAATATAAGGTTAGTTATTACTAAAAACAGTTATTTAAATTTTATAATAAACGGACATTTATATAACTATACTAAAATTACATAGAGAAGGTTTAGAGGAATTATGATTCTGACATTTGGTTTTGGTTAGAAGTAGAACTTCCTAATAGAACTAATAGAACTTCCAATCATCGTTTACATTCTTTTCTTTACATACTAAACTACGACGACCTCAGAGAAAGCCATTAATATTGTCTTCACTTCGTAACTGACACGAGTGTCATATATTATAATTTAAAAATGACGACAACTTTAAATAACAGCGGGTAATGGAGGAAAATGTGGGCGGCATGTTATATTGGTAATATGAAAATGACTTTATGAATATGAATGTTAACCTAACATTTATAATATAAGAAACAATGTAAAAGATGTTTTCATCATTTATGCTAATATGTATTATAAGTCTAACTGTGACTGTAAATACGACTGGTTGTGCGTTCGATCCTTACTCGAGGAAATTTCTATTTCTTCGTTCTGGTGACGAGGCAAAACGCGGCGTTGAGTTTCGCCAATCAAATCATAATGCCTTCAGAATTCGACGGTAATTGGGGAACAGACTGTCTTAACACTAGGTACCCTCGGCCTACACTGCTCTGTGCCGGTTACAGCGTTATAGCTTTAGTTTTTATGTTCATGGTGTGAGAAAAACACTTCAAAATATGAAAATAACTTAGAATCTAGACATCTATATCTATTTTTTTACATTTGGAGATAGGATAGGATAAAAATAATAATTAATTTTCATATTAACACTCGAGCTTAACAGATACTAGTGAATCTATGTTCATCAAACTGTAATAATTACATATAAGAAATGGTTAAGCGATTACGTGAATTATTGAGTATCAAACCGATTGATTGCCTACAGGTATTTAATTGGAGAGAAAGTTTCGATTATTATTAGGTTTAATATTCAGGCTAATTTTAAGTGTATAAAAAATACGAGATTTATAATCGAGAAAATGTAATATTTAATGGTTTCATTTCCTCGTTCTAGTAACTAGTAACTTAAAGAGGTAAAACGCGGAGTTGAGTACCGCCACTCACTCAATACGTGGGAAATTAAAATATTTTAATGAGAATGATAGTGTCTTAACACTAAATTACCAAAAGTTCCCGATATGCAGCGTGAAGTTAAAAAAAAGGAAAAATTTTACTACTTTCATTCATTACATAGAATAATTTGGCAAAATATAAAAAGTTATATGAATGTTATTTACTTTGTAACTTACAAATTCAAATTCAGTTGCAAAACTTTCTAAATTCAAATAGGTTTCGTAAGCACTTTCGAATCGTCGAGCGAACATAAAGCTTTAACCGGCTCGGAATGCCGGAAGTTCTACTGAAAAGAATCCACAAAAATCTTACAGAATAGCTCTTTTAAATGTCAATTTTATAGTTTCATGATTACATAGACTGGCAGCTGTTCTGCAAGAGATTTAATTCATATTACAGTCAGTACATGTTATAGAACAAATGCCTCCACGCATCTGTCTGTCGGTCTGTTTGTAATAAGAATAAAAACTACTAAATGGATTTTCATGTAACTTTTACCAATATATAGAGTGGTTCACGAGGAAGGTTTAATGTAATCTATCGTGTTTAAAAAATCACATCTTCACTATAAGTGCGCTGTAAATATATGTATGCAACATAGACTTTATTCAGATAATGAAATATTTTCTTTATACAAAATTTCACTTCAAAATAAACCAAAATAGTACCTGTAAATACAAATTCAATTTTGTTGCTACGCTTTTTATTTTTCTCGATATCTAAAAGCATTTTGACAGTTACGGCAGAAAAGTCCCAGTTCTGTGGAAGGATGATTCTGAAGGATCGTTAATAATATAAAAGTAAATGTGATCACCTTTATAATATTTCATAGAAGAAAATATCGAAAGATCCTTTTTTTTTTTATTTTACATATGTTTTGTTTTTAATTTATTTTTGTTAGTTAATGTTAATTTAGAGTTAGAGTTAGACCACTAAGTTACTACCGTTTCCCACTTCTCGCTGATTATAGAAGCATTACAGCAGTATTCGGTAGAAAGTAAGAAACGCAGTTCCTAAAACTAGGTTTGTTCTGCCTACCCTGCTATGTGCATGATACAGGTGAAGTTGAAAAAAAAAAACATATTTTATTTTATATATATTTAAATCTAAACGTAGCTAGTGCTAATGTGTTCTGAGGCACTTAGTATTGAAGGTAGCTCATGACATTTGGCAAATAGATGATTCTATCATTACGTAAACCCACTCTTTTACATCAAAGATATGCACGAAGGAAAATACACAGTCATTCTATGACTTAGAATTTCCTTTATACTGGTTCCCGCTTGGTAAAACCATAAAATTCTAAGTAGTTTTTAATATATAAATATAAAACTATAATATTATTTGTTTTAAATGCACAATTTGAGCTATTTACATATATTAAATAACCTTTTCTACAATTTTCATCTGAAAAACGTAAATAAAAATACTTCGAGCAGCAGATTTTTTATATAATTCATCTAATACCGGGAAAATACTCTATTTGTATAACAGAAATATTTAATTAAAGGAAATGCTTCTAAAATTTTTGCCAATTTTATATTTATAGCTTTAAAATACATATGAGGTCGTCATGGCGCAGAGGTACAACTGTGTGAGTGTAACGTGATGGTTGTGTGTTCGATCCCCATTCGGGGGAATAAATTATTATCGATTCAATTCCACTCCACTCTGGTACAAAAGGAAAAAAATCGGTGAATCCCCTTGCCTACCCTGCTAGTTGCGGGATACAGCGTGAAGCAAGAAACAAGTATATAACCTCTTATAATTGATAATATGGAAACTTAAGAGATTTAGATAATACATTCGTTATAATGAACCGCTGTGCTGTGGCATTGTGCATATCATACCTACGAGTACATACTAATGATAAGTTATTTTAGTAAGATAACGACTAAGCCATGCGTATATAAATAGTGTTACACTTTAAGAATGCGTGATTTTATTTGATATGTTAATAAATAAATAAAAAACCAGTTTCACTATCGTTCGAGGCAAAACCTAGCGTTGACTTTTGCCACACTACACGCAATGCCTTGAAAGTGGGGAACGGAGTGTTTTAACACTAGGATGTCTGCCTACCCTGCTGTATGCGGTATATAGCGTAAGTTGTAACTCTGGTGACAAATAACTAAAGTTTCTGGTAGATAGAGAGGCAAACTGATAAAGGTAACAAATCGATACAGGTGATATAGGAGGTCATTTCTACAGACATTTTATAAAGGTCATATAGATTGCTCGAAGTTCTATATTTTTTTTAGGTTCACTCTATCTCATACATAGCAAGGTAGGTAGCGGGAACCTGGGAAAACAGTCTAGCCTCGTTAGAGGAAGACAGAGAGAGGAAATGAAAATATTAAATGTGGGAATCGAATTCACAACCTAAAAATGCTTTATTTATTATACTATCTATTATAATTACCAAGACTTATCGTTTTAAACAATGACATGTACATCAAGTGCATCTAAGAATTCATTCTACTCTTGTAATGTTTACATAATACAATATAAACCTTAGTCAATATTTTTTTACATTAAAGATAAATACTATTGTGATATTATATATAAACAATATTTACTTATGTTTTATTTAATATCCTAACTCACTAAGAGTGAGTCAGTTTCTAGGATTCCATGCATCAAAAGAAAAAAAAAGAACCTTGAAAGGATCACTTCGGTCCGTGCTCCTCTCTGTCTTTCTGTCTGTCCATCCACCGCGCGAAGCAACCACATGTGCAAATCTGCAATCCATTTCATTTTTACCTCTTTTTAGCGAAATATATCGTGGAAACATATAACTTACTAGCGGCCCGCCCGTCGCTTCGCCTGCGTCAACTATTTTATTATTAATTTCTGTCTCCACGAGTACCTACGTCCTGTAAGTGACGTCCATGCAAAATTTGAGACTCCTAGCATTTGTAGTAACGAAGTTTCATACAAACTTTCAACCCCAAAAACAACCCCTTAAAAGTCGAATATTACAAATTCCCGTCTTAGCGAGCACCTACGTCTCGAGCACATAAGTAACTCCTATGCAAAATTTGAGATTCCTAGCTCGTGTAGTTACTGAGATATCGTGATGAGTGAGTGACCTTTCGATTTTATATATATAGATAAGGTACTTCCTTTTGACCTAAGAAATTCAGCAAGAAAGGAAACAAATATTACAAACTCACATTTATAGTAAATTTCATACAAAATTAGTCTAATAGCGTATACAAAGTCAATTTTTAGTTTTAAGTCATACTTTCTGTTAACTCAATCATGAAATTGGTAGGGAATTCTCAGTGGGTGAATCCGAATTAATATATGTAGAAAAGCTCATATTACTTTGTATTATAATAAAAACAATGAATGTCAGTATGTATATACTGGAAAATTTCTGTTGTTACCTTGTAACGCAATTTCACGTAGCAATATAGTTTTAGGTTGCATCATATTTATGATAAGAAAAATAATTATAAAGCTTATAAATATATTAAATTTATTGAATGAAAGAAAGAAAAATATTTGAAAACAGATATTCGAATCTGCGTCTATAGAAACTGCCAAGACTTGCAAATTTTTAATACTTGTTACTGGGGAATTTGATTAAAGTTGTAAACTGCCCTTTTTTTAAATTTCACCCGGTATCCCGCACAAAATAGGATACGCAGAAGGAAAATACTCCATCCCAATTAAGACACTTCCGTTCCCCATTTTTCGCTGATTTCTGGAGGGAATGAGTATTCAACTCAACGAAGCGCTTAGGCTCGTTACCAGAGCGACAAAATAAATTTGTACAGAATTGAATTCTCAATTAATAAATTGAATCATATATTTCTCCGACTTGGCAAGATGGTAAGATGGTGTCGTCATTTACACAACACTAAAATATAAAATAAATAAATTATTTTTTAACAAAAACAAAAACCGACTTCCAACAACGAACTAAAAAGTGAAAAATAATTATACAAAGATTTTATAATTTTGAAGTCGGTGCCAAGTAAAACAAACAGGCTTAGTAATTAGATATTTTAGTAAAGGTATTGTAGCATTAGCTTGACACCGACTTCAAAATATAAAATCTTTGTAAAATTATTTTTCACTTTTTAGTTCGTTGTTAGAAGTCGGTTTTTCTTTTTGTTAAAAATAATTTATTTTACGATTTTTAGTGATGGGTAGATCTTAAAATGATGCTTCTTAAACGAGTGGTGATGGTGATGGTAGTAGTTGTCAACGAGTGGTTGTGGTTGTCCTATGAAAAACTTTATTTAATTAGGTATTATTTTTGTGCAAAGTTACATTTTGGTATATTGACAAGAACATACATAAAAAGTATTCGGGCGAATTGAGAATCTCCCTTTTTTGAAGTTGGTTGAAAATGAGAACATCCTCTTTTTTGAGGTTGGTTGAAAAGAAATGCAACGATCAGGAATCTCACCTCTGACAATTTAAAAAGTTTTTGCTTGTAACTATTACAGTATAATCATTTTTTTACCAAAAAAAACCAAACTTTCTGAATTTTCACCGGATCCCATAATCAAAACCTAACCAAACTTTCACCAAATTATTCTTGAAGTATATATATACCTTTCAAATAAAAAAAGAATCATCAAAATCGGTTGGCGCGACATTGAGTTATTCGTTTATTTGTCGCGCACATACCTAATGCAAATTTAAGACTTATGTGAATTTCTCATAGATACCATTGTCAGACGTGAACCAAAAAAAAAATGGGACCATTCGGGAAGCTATACCTTTCAAACAAACAAAAAATTTTCAAAATCGGTTCACCCAGTCAAAAGTTATGGGGTAACAAACATTAAAAAAAAATAAAAAATACAGTCGAATTGATTTTCCTTTTCTTAAAGAAGTCGGTTAAAAAAGTTATATTTAATTATGCAAATCAACAAATACAAAATAGATATATAATATATATCATAGAAAGCATTTATGGAGAAAATAACAAATATAAAACTTATCGACATAATTATGAAATTTCAATGTCATTATTTACGTTACAAATTTTAGAAAGTGAGAAAACTAGTGTATTTCGACATTATGGTGTTTGCAATGAAATACATTAAAAATACAATGAACTAAAGAACAAAATGTCATATCAATGGGTTCTTCCTCCCTCCAAAATATAGTAGAGACGATAAATACACACAAAAATCAAAAGAGAATGTAAAAGGTTGCCCAATTCGCTTTGAGTGATCTACGTCATTTAAATAGTCCCGTGGGTGCTACAGTAAAAGGCAAATCACAAGATACTAACGAAAACCTGAAAGGGTATTCCTCAATTTAAAAATAGAAAAAATTTGGCTCGAGGAACCAAAATGTATGCATGTTCCAAAATAAAGGAATCACGGAGATATCATATCGATATACCTTATACTCGTATGCTTGTCTTCTCGCCGCATTTTTGCCAGAGTCGAGAAGTGAAAATAATTTTAATATTCTTATCGTGCTAGATGCTTATTGAACCCACGACCATCACGTTTACAATCATACGAGCATAAAGAATAGACAGCCTTATGTATATACGTAAGTACTCGTACAAAAAAATTATCAATCTTTCCATTACACGTGTAAATCGTGTTATTTCGGAGAATTTAATTCTCAGCTCTAATTACTTTAAAAACATCGATTTGCTTGTTATACGATATCATATTTCTGCGCCAACAGCTAGAGTTTTTTATGTTATTTTTTATAAGACATCACAAATTTATATTCGTAACAAGATAATTTTTTATACGGATAATTATATCAGTGTACGGTATATTGGATCTATTAAAAATTTCGAACGTAGCGAGTTTTTTTTTATTTCAATACATTTTCGCAAAATCTTTGAGATATTATTATAAAAGGCATCTTACGTAGACGATTAAACTGAGTCTCTTTGATAGTTTATATTATTGGCTGAATATTTTGCATAAAATTTCCTTTTGCGAAGTTAGTAAATAGGTCAAGTCAATAATATATTATTATAATTATAATATATATATATATATATATATATATATATATATATATA
>JAKRZM010000502.1:395919-416800 GCA_036379175.1 Heliconius cydno galanthus | reverse complement strand
ATGCACGTATACAGGTAGGGGGTCTAAATATTTGAGCCAAATATGACAGCTTTAGATGGAATAGTTTTTGAGTTACGAATAGGTAAAAAGTGGCTTCAAATGGTTCGTGTAAAATAACACACGGTGCTGCTCGCCAGTTTTGTTTGTAAAAAAACTTGGCTACGCGCGGCCGCGCGTTTTAAATAAATAAATCTAAGAGTACGAGTATGTCTTGAGACATAATATATATAGATACGTATATGTATATTATAGCATACAATGAGTATCCACACCACCTGGATACGTGGTAAACCACTACTGTGCAGTTTCATAGGAACTTCCTTCCACGCGCTACGGAACTTTGAATGGCCTAACCGTGGCAGTGTTTCCACGTCGATATGACATGCTTACCTTCAAAAAGCGCATCTATCTCAACCTTAAAGGCCGGCAACACACCTGCAGCTCGTCTGGTCTTGCACGAGGTCGTGGGCGGCGGTGATCACTTACCATCAAGTGACCCGTACGCTCGTTTGCCTTGTCTTTTTCCATAAAAAAATAATAAAAAAAAACAAAATTAATTAGCAACGTGTGCAGACTGAATGGACACGTGTATATACAAAATGGATCGCCTACCCACGTGAAATTGAAAACCTCAGTAGAAATTATTTGGTTACGAGTAAAAATGTTATTTCAGTTTATATATATATTTTTTGCTTCACGCTGTATCCCCTTTAAAATAATAAGAAGAGGGAAACTTGAAACCTAGTGTTAAAACACTCTGTTCTCATTAATATACTTCCGTTTTTCACTTTTCGCCGAATTCTGTAGATATTTCGAGTTCACTGGCGGCTTGCCTCGTTACTAGAGCAAGGAACTGAAAATATAGTTAGTAATATATTCTTCTAGTGGAAATCGAATTCATAACATATCGCACTTCTATTTTTACAATTTGCGATACGGAACCGGGAGTTGAATATTTTCAAATATATAAATATGTCTACTCAAATACAATTAAAAAAAATAAGTGAACCTATTTAGTTCTTGGATTAGTTACCTAGAGCACTTCGCTCTACAACCAATATGTACGAAAAATGTGATACCTCCTGTGTATAAGATAAAGATTAAAGAAAACATTTTTACACGTGTATACGACCACAACACTATTAAAATATTATTTTTGAAAACATATTTCCTTCACAAACGACATATTAATGAGAAGAAGAAAAAGAATTTCTTTTCGATTTTTTGTTCTTCTATAAATTCATATGTAAGACGTTGACATTAAACGTACGTATAGGAAATATTTTATTCGTAAATCCATTTATACTCGAGTGGGCTTGTTTCATTAGGTAACGTGATTATTTACAGAAAATTAAATAAAGACGTATGTATTTTTATTAGATTTTTTTCCATTATATTTATGTATCTTTAAAACCGTGAGGGGTAGACTGCAAAAATACTTAATTTCAAAGGTATTATGTTCAATGCTATATTTTGTATAATTTATTTGGGATTTAAATTTATTTATTTATTATTATATTTGGGTAATTAGTCGTGAAATAAAATAATTGGAATTTGAAAAATTAATATTTATTCAATTTTTTTTTAATTACACATACATTTTTATTATTTGTCAAGCTTCAATATTGAATAAAAGTTTACATTTATTTACTTACATATATAAACAAATAAATTAATATATAGGACACCTTGTAAGATAATTATATAACTTATAAAGCTAATAGAAATCTTTCGTGATTTCAACTGTGAATACATTTTTTTATAAAAAATTTAAAATCTATAATATACAATATTTTGCAATTTTCTTTGTTTAATTTTTTTTTGGTCATGCCTTATCATAGAACTCTTATTCTGTAAGTTTTATACAAATACATACCACATTTCATTCAAATTAAAAATAGTAGTAAAGTTTTTTAGTTACAAATTTATACACATTATATACAAATTTATATTTTAAATTTTCTTAAATGACTTTTTAAATGGACAACTATTCATATTAACTTGAATTTAATCATGTATAAAATACAACCGTAGAGTATTTTTTTTCCAAATTAAGTGAATAAACGAAGAATATGTGGAAAAAATAAATAAATGCTTTTCTTTAAAAATCTTACACAATTTTTACAGAATTATTAAGAAATATTTCAAATTTCTCTAAAGAATAATTTAAAGAGCTTACAGGTGTCTTGAAAAATGTTGTATTTTTCTGTTCCCTCTACAACCTGATGGATCACAATTGGGGTCCAACGTTGACGTTGATTGATGTATATGGTTCCGTATTTTGTTTATTACGTAAACTAACAAATTTCAGGTAAAATACGAAATGAGTAATGGTTTGAACCCAACGTCGGGTTTTTAGCGTGACGGTGGTGGGTTCAGTGAAGTATTTTATTATTTAGCAATTAAAAAAATATGAGGCCAGTCGTGGCGCAGGGCACAAAGTGTGACTGTAAAACCGACTTTGGGTTCGATTCCCATTCAAGGAGATGAAATATTTAAAGTTCTGCCATTCAACTTGCAATGAATTCGGTAGAAAGTGAGGAAAGGAGTTTTACTAGGTCCCTTCTAGGTTCTCTTCTCTCAAAAAATATTTGATAAAAAATATTTAGCAAAGGTATAAAGTTCGTAATAATAGTTACAAGTTTTCTTTCAAAACATTTTTCATTCAAACTCTTAATGACAGGAAGTCTATTGAAATAAGATTTTGGCTGCTTTATTTAAAGCATTTCACATTGTTTTGTTATAGGCATATGTAGGTATCTTTTTATTTCCGATATAAAATAATCTTCTTCTTTCGTGTTTTTATATAAATTAAAACATTCTTAAACTTTTTGTTATAACTTTAATGCTAATAGGATAATTATCGAGTTTATTCGTTTTTACTAAGAAATTCTTATAGATATTTTTACCTGTTCGCAAATATTTCTGAGAATTGTTTTATGCTTGATGGATTCCACGCGGGGGAATGATTTTTTCATATATTCTCGCTTATTTGACAGGACAAGTCGCGACGTTGTGCACCGCTATAACACACAAATTCTTAATAATCGGCGGAAAATAAGGAACCGAGTGTCACTCTAACCACTCTTTGTCTTTGATATAATATTATGAACATCGTACATGTCAAATAATTTTATACATTGCCTAAGCTATACATGTATGTATGTAAATATTACAATATTTTTAATCTACATTGTAAAATATTTTTTAAATGAAGCATATTATAAAAATTCTTAGTAAAAAGTACCTCGGCATAATAACTATTTTACTAAAGTATTTACAATTTAGAAAAAAATAATCGTCGAAGCCAGTCTTGGCTATCGAGACGAAAAACGCCGTTTTGAGTTCCGCCTCTCAATACGCAATGCCTCCAGAGGTCGGCGGAAAGTAATGGTGGGCAGAGAAACACAAATGTCCTTACGGGCAGTATTTTAAAAGTAGGTTCCCAGGTTCCTTCTGCCTACCCTGCTATTACAGCGTGAAAAAAATAATAATTAATTTTTTTTATAGTTTTCCTTAGTTAAGTACTTATTTCACTAATATATAACACACAGTCAGAATTCAGGAATTATAGTACCTACCTATTATACAGCTGTTAAAAACACTTTATATATCTTCATCTTACATATGTCTTCCCTAGAAATAGTCACTAGAATATTCGCAATTATTTACAAGTAAGTATTTTCTTCCACTAGAGATCAATTTTCAAGTCTTTTTATATCGTACCTACTAACAAATACAAAAAAGCAGCTATTACTTTAATTAAACACATTTTCATTCATAGAGAGGTTGTGATGATGCGGCGCTCTTCGCCTGTCCCGTTCTGGGCCACGTGATGCGGTATAGGAATTGACTCCCTTCCTCGCCCGTCTCGATTACCTAATAAAAAACAATATTATATTACATATACCACCTACGCGCCGCTTTGTCCGCTTCATTTTGTTATTATATTATAGTGTTAGCGTACAAGTATAAAAGTGAGTAGATTTAGGTGAAAAAGTCAATGAAAGCAGTGGAATTGTGTCAAACGGGAAGAGTTCAAGAATCTGCAAGCTAAAGTGGCAATGGGCAGGCCATATTGTCAGGAGGACCGACAACCGATGGGGAAGAAAGGTCCTCGAATGGCGACCACGTCTCGGCAAAAGGAGTACAGGCCGCCCTCCAACCAGGTGGACCGACGACCTTAAGAAGACAGCGGGAAACCGCTGGATTCAAAGGGCGCAGGACCGGACGGAGTGGCGAGCATTGGGGGAGGCCTATGTCCAACAGTGGACCTTAAAAGGCTGATGGATGATGGATGGGAAGAGTTGGTTGTAGGCGGAAGCCCTGATTGGAAGGTATCTACATGTCACTTATTATAATTACGTGGAACCTCTATCTGAGTAAGCTAAAAACATATAGACGGTATGTAATTTTATCGTGTTATTTTAAAAACGCTAACCGTTTCCGTTTTCAAACAGTAACAAAATTATACATAATCTTCACAGTTTTTTTATGGAAAAAGACAAGGCATTGTAACTGTTTTTTAATATCCAAGCTCCTCTAGCCTTTCTTATAGCTGTGAAGCTTACTTGGTTCATAAATATTAGATTAAAAATAATTTTGCCATACTAGCAATATAAAATGGCAGTGATCACTTACCATGAGGTAATCCGTATGCTCGTGTGCCTTGTCTTTTTCCATAAAAAAATGACCTAACCTAGTGTGTTCTTTTTAATTATTTTTTTAATTTTATATAGTTTAAACACAGAAAGTCTTTGAAATACGCTATGAATTTTATTTAATAATAGAGGTAACTAACACAAAATATCAAAATTTTATTGTTAAACTAGATCGTAGAACCATTTAGGTACGATAAAATATTTTAAAATAAAAATTTAATTTATGTACTTTACCTCTAAGCTAAAAAACATTATAAAAATAGGAGAGATGGTAAAAAAAAATCGATTATAAAAGGAAAACTACGTCAACCACGATGGGTAAAAACAGGATCTATTTTAACTTCTTATAAACACACACGATACCTGAAATTGAAATCAAGTTCTTGAATTAAGTTGTTTATTTGGCTCTGTTCCCAAAGTCTTGGATGAAAGTTAAGGATAAACCAAGTTTGTAGAGATATTAGTTCAAATTTATAGTTAGATTTTGCGGTAAAGAGAATATCTCTGATGCGAGCTACGTGCACTATAAGGTAAAGTTACACATCGAATTCTACATCTTAATGTAGAAATACACAAAGGAAACTTGGGAGTCGTTCCCTTTAAGACAATTCTATTTTCTCCTTTACTCCTTCCCCTTTCCTTTCCTTCCCCTCCTTTACCCCCTACTTATGGAGGCATAGCGCACTGAGTTGCGAAACGACGTCAAGCTCTGCCTCGCGAGATTGGAACTTACAACCTATTCTTCTTATTTTGTATAACCTTATTTGAATTACACAATGTTGAGAATTGCGCACATTATACAGTCAACAGATCATCCAGCAATTATGAATACACAACTTACTTGAGTAATAGGTCTTGAGACCACGAGAGCGGGGAGGGCGGGGTGAGCGCCGCTTCCCAAAGCAGTGCTTTGCGAACCGCTGCTAAACACAATCCTCTCCTTCTAGTCCGTCCAGCTCTGTGAAATAATTTAACTGCATATATCATCTAATTGATGACGTACTAGTGCATTATGCGTGCCGTGCGTGCGCATATGTGAAATGTGGTAATTAGCACCACTTATTATGTTTACGTTGGATGTTTGTTTTATTTCAATTCATTCTGAAATGCAAAAGGAAAATATCGTTTGTTTAAACTAAGTCTGACGCTATGTAATGTTATACATTTTAAGCATTAAAAAAATGTAGTACATGCTATTAATTAACAAATATTTTAAAAATGAATATTTCCCCGAGCGGGATTCCCATTTATCAACTGTTTTTCTACGATAAAAATTTCATTGTTTTAGATGAAACTTGAATAACTCTACGTAGAGTAATTTATTAGGGTTCCCTTCAATAAAGACGAATTGAGGTCTTGTCAGATTGCTCTGGTTTTCGCCTCAATTTTTATAGATAAAAAAAGAGTATTGACGCATATCCGTGATTATACGACCTCAATATAAAAAATACATATATTTTTTATAGCAAATATCATTTTTCAGTAAATTTTATTATATTTTTCATAACTGAGGCAAATAACTTAGATTGAACAACCTTTAGCAATCTTTGTCGTTGTCTTTGGAGTCAACAACTAGTGGTTTTAGAGTTACAAATAATGTGAAAAGAAAAAGACAAAGACTCACTTTGGTAATAAGGAAAACCGCGGCGTTAAGCTCCGCCATACAACATACACTGCCACCAGAAATAAAAGTATGCTTATAAAACAATTGTACGTATCAACTAAATTAAATAAATTAAAAAAAAACAAGTACGAGTCGGACTTGCTCACTGATAAAATAAACCACCGGAAGTTGAAAACTTCTATACTATAGCAAATATAATTAATTAAGTAAGAGCAACTAGTCTATTCGTAGTTATGTTTAAGTAAAACGTATCTTGATTTTGATATACTATAAAATTATTAACCATCTAGCAAATTTATATATATATTTTTATTATAATAAGACATTTTTATTGTGAAAATAAAAAAATTGAATATACCTGAGGTCTCTCTCGGGGAATCCCCTACAGATGTAGATTACGCAGTTAAGAAAGTTGAGAAACTGAAAAGTTTCTGAGAGGTTTTAGAAGAAAAATCAACATAAATTTAATTTTTAGTTACTAAATAAGGGATTGTTTAGTAGCTAATAATTAAATTTATAACAATTTTTTTCTATGGAATACCTGAATGACTTAGAAGTTTAAATTTTATGTACACCAAGAGATCGTAGACTTAAATATTTGATATTAATTTCAGTTTAATACTCTTACTCGATTTCGAGATAAATTGTCTTAACAGACGGACAACAAAGCGTTCCTATAAGGGACCCTAAGAACACACTCAATATCGAGTGAGCTTAACAGAATATAATAGTTAAAACTGCATATAAATCTGCTAAGCCGTATCTGAGATTAGCGGCACAAGCGGACAGGCAAAGAGGAAAATAGACAAAATTAAAAATAAACACACTCTTTTGGGTGATATTACACTGCATAAATACCCAATGAAAAGGTTTTTCTCATAAATCTTGTACAGATAACGACCAGTTTTATTAAAGGTAAAATTTAATTTACCTTAATTGATAGCCTGAACGAAATTGTTTGTGAAACATCGCTGCGTACGTATTACGCAGGTTTAAATGTATGTACAGATTAACATAAACTAACAGAACATAACGCAATTAAATGTAAATGTTACTATTGATTATCTAGTTCTATTCTAATTGGGTTTTTGATATTTTATCGTTTAATCGATCGTTAATAGAAATAATATATATTATTCTTTTATTTCTTTTATACAAAATTATATATTATAATTGAAAAGTAAATTTTAAACAAAAATAATTTTCTGAGCTCAATATCTATAACAAGTTCTGCCCCTTAACACGGCATGTCTCCAGAATACGGCAGAAAGTGGGGAACGGAGTGTCTTAACTCTGCCTACCCTGCTGTGTGCGGGATACAGCGTGAAGCTGATCAAAAACAAAGCCTCAGCATATGTAACATCACAATGTTCTTACAGCAGGTAGTGTTCCATTTTTAATTTGTTTGTAACTAGCGGCCTCCGCGCGGCTTTGCCCTCTTGAACTATATAAATATTTATTTAAGAAAAAATATTCAATATTTTAGTGTAGTGCATTAAATAAATAATTTAAGTCTTAAGGCGACGCAACGACGTCCGATCATGAGGACCGACTAGAACACTTTAAAAGGTTTTCTTTATCTGATCGAAAACATTTTACTTGACAACCTTTTTCTATTTAAACTTGTAAGGGGCTCAATTGATTCAGAATAGTTCTTATCCCAAATAGACTTTGTCATGCTATCTAAGATCTAAAAATGTGACATTTTTTTACGAAAAATTATATAAATCTAACCTTGGTCGTAATGTACCTCTTAATAGAATTATAAGATTTTTAAAAAGTTTGATATTTTTTTTAATTCCCTTAGTAAATTCATGGAAGCCATTAATTTTAATTTATCTCGTAAGGTTATTTCATTTTGTATTGTAATTTTTTTACCGTCCTCGAAACTTGTTAAGGAATCCTTAGGCAAATTTTCAGCTTTCTATGATATTTAAGCAAAAAACCAAAAGAAATCACAATTCTCTAGAACAGGAACATAATTATCGTTTAATTAACTATTCTTATGTCAACCTGTGCGTCCAGTGTGGCTGCCGCGGATTACGCACGCCGTAACCTCCTGGCTGGACGGCGGCGGAGTCACCTGCTTACACTCGGCCCTCTCACTGCAGCACCTGAAATACTAATGTATAAATGATCGAGTTTCATATGATTCAATTATTTGTTTATGTTTTTAACTTTATGCTATATCTCCCACATAGCAAGGAAGGCCGAAGGAACCTAGCAACCCAGTTGTAATAAACTACGTTCCCCATTAAGACACTTCCCTTCTCCACTTTCCGCGGAATTCTTGAGTGTCAGAACTCATTGCTTGTGTCCCAGCACCACAACGACCTCAATATATTACATTTTACTATATTATTATTATATAGATAGATAGATAAAACAAGTAAGACAGTAAAAAATGTTTTGAATTAGCGTGTTTTTTAAAAAAATACCGGTTTAAAAAAAAAGTTTTAAAAAACCCGGTTAAGTCTGAGTTGCGTGGGCAATACGATTCACCCTTAACCGATTTATTAACAAGTGGTCTGTAAAAATTAACCACGTTCTCGGTGTGTCTGTAGATTCACCTTGATTGAATTAGCTAGTTTGCGAATATATCTATCGATATCTCTATAATAAAGATATCGATAGATATATGTTGTTAATCATAATAATCTAATCAAATAACGCCTTTTATATATATATACTAGCGGACGCGCGCAGCTTCGCCTGCGGGTAATAGGGTAATAATACTTTTAGGGATAAATTCTAAAAAACTATGAAACACGTGTTCAATTAAATATTTTTAAGAGTCTCAATTTAAAATCTTATAAAAATCAGTGGCGATTTAGAGACTTTTCTATACGAACTTTCAACCCCTTATTTTCACCCCTAGGCAATGAATTAAAATGAACCACGAAACATGTATTCAATGAAATATTTTTAAGAGTCTAAGTTTCAAATTTTATAAAAATCGGTGGCGATTTAAAGATTTTTCCATACAAACTTTCAACCCCTTATTTGTACTCTTAGGGGGTGAATTCTAGAAAACCATGAAACACACGTTCAATGAAATATTTTTAAGAGTCTAAATTTAAAATTTTATAAAAATCGATGGCCATTTAAGAATTTTTCCATACAAACTTTCAACCCCTTATTTGCACCCTTAGGGGAAGAATTTTTAAATTTTTTTTAGAAAACCATGAAACATGTGTTCAATTAAATACTTTTAAGAGTGAGGACAAGTCCTTTTATATATATAGATTAGTTAATTAAACCAAGAGGTTATGAAATTACTCTCGGGGTGAACATAACGAGAACCACAAATAATTTAGACAAATAGTAGGTACATCAAGTTTTCTAAGCACAATACGTTTCATGTAAATCGAGGGCCTCTCACCCTAAAACATTTGTCTTCCTCAGGAAAGTCCGTATAAAAAGGATCAAAATTTATCTTATATATCTTAAGCAAATTTTTACGTAGATATATCCATGTTTGAAGCGACCCGTATATTTCAGTTCCACGTACAATAGCCGAGGAGGAATTCGCAAAAGAAAATTGTTATCAATTCAGTACAATTTAAAATGTTACATTTACATCGTTATTATTACTGAATTGTGTTTATCCGTCAGACGTGGATTCAAATTAGAATTATGTAAATGATTAAATTATTATTTTATATGTTTATATATAACTAGCGGCTCGCTCGCGGTTACACCTGCGTGAACTATGTTATTATTAATTTTTTGTCTCCATGACTACGTCCTAGTGACGTCTGTGCAAAATTTGAGACTCCTAGCACATGTAGTTTCTGAGATTTCGTGATGAGTGAGTGACCTTTCGATTTTATATATATAGATATATATATATTTATATATTAAGATCTAAATTTATCGTTCACCATGGTCCAACTTGTTGTATAGTTATAACACTTTCTTACAGACTGATACATTGTCATATTTTTAAATATTAATCTTACTTTTTATACAGTTTTTGCGTATTTGCATAGGTAAAGACGGTTATCTTATTTATGTTGGACCAAAATTATATACCCTGGAACATTTAAGTCTGACCTCAATATTTGTGAGCAAACAGTAAGTTCGCATATTTTTTATATTAACAGCTCCAGTTCAATTTCCACAAGAACGTTTTTGATTGGATAAGTTATATTGGAAGCAAATCAAATATTCGCGGCACGCGATTGTGTTTCTTCTAGATATTAAAAAAAGCGGTCAAATACGATTCACATCCGGCCACCGACCGCTATGTCAATTTCAAGTTTGCAGGTAGCAGTAGGAACGGGAAGTAAAACTTACAAAAGTTAAAAAACTTAATTTAACGGGCGTATGTACACATTTTGAACTAACAATTTGATAATTAAAATTTATAATTTTTCTCTCTTTGCGCGAAAATGTCGTGATAATTTATACAGTTCAATTATCCGTCGAATCTCATAGAAAGTGCAGCAAAAACGATGCATAAATATTTGTATCTTTTGATTTCGTTGACTTAGAAGCCTGTTGATTTATCTACTCCAAGGAATTATTGATTTTAATATTTGTACACAACTATAAGCATTATCTATTACAACTTGATGCCTCTCCGTGTTCTCGAAATAAACGGTATTGACATACAGATAGACGGTCTGATCGTAATCTTAAGAGGGTTCCGCATTTCCCTATTGAGGCACGGAACTCTAAAAAACAAGTTTAGTTCCATTAGACAAGTTGACCGGTAAGTGCACTAAACTTTTTAAACAATTTACGATATAAAAGGCACGTACCAACGGTGGTATAAATCTTTCGTTTTCAGTGTAATTCCGTTAGCCAATTCGATAGACCAAAAAGCTCAATAAATTTCTTGTGAAGAATTTTATGGGTAAAATGTCAAATTCTTTAATTTGTACGATTACCTATCACATAGTAGTTAATTGAGTAGGAACAGAGGATCTTCCTTTAAAACATGTTCTCAATTTCCCTCCTATCTTGTCTTATAAGACCGGAAAAATGAAATTAATTTTAATATAATCATTCTATCGGCAGAGAAATGGAATCCCTAACCACCACTTTTCATTAGATAATTTTCTGCTACAGTCTATTCTATATATAGTAACTATCATTCGTTAACAAACTAATTAAGTGAAAAATAACAAAAACTTACCGGAATCGTTTGCAATTCTTGAACAGGCAGATGAATGCTTGTCTGAATTTCCTATTCATGAAGCAATATGTTATTGGGTTGCAACATGATGAACAATATGCTAGCAATTGAAGAGAGACAATGCCTTTTGGTCCAATATATTGGTAGAGCTCTTCTGGATAGAAGAGATATATCTGTGGAATTTACAATTATTAGTTTATTTTGTTCTGATGTCTGCGGGATACAACCTTCACCATAATAATATTAGGGTAAGCAAAGAAAAGCTAGTGTTAATACACTCTGCCTCCCAAGTCACGCGGCCTTTTGCCGTGGTCATCAGAGAGAAGAAATAAATATATTAATAAACAATAATTAATTCCCCCGAGTGTTGCTTGAACCTACAACCATCGCGATACAGTCATATGCGCCATTACGGCCTAAAAATAATGGAACAAAAAAACTTTTGGCGTAAAAACTAAGTAACGTCTAACACAAAATATTTTTATTAATATTTTGTATTTATAATTTTTTTATTTTTATAAATTTTAATTTTAATTTTATTTTTATTTTAATTTTTTTATTTTTTTTATTTTCGTCTCTAAATATTTTTGGAGTTCAAATTATTGCTTCTTTATAAAATAGTATCAAAAGTAACGTTAAATGTTACAAAAATAATATTCTTGCAACGCTGGGAGCTGGCTTCATTTATAGCTAGTTATATATTTTTTATTAAATAATGATATAAGTTAATTAATATAATAAACATATTATATGTATAACATAAACTCAATACTCACTACGAAAGTTATTATTAAAGAAAGAGCTTTAGATAAAAGTCTAACGACCAGCCCTGTCTTCCCTGGGAACTTTTATGGACACAATTTTTTTATGAATATAATTATTATAAAATACACATATGTATGTATACTGTAGTTGATCATCCTAATTGTATTAAATAAGAATTTAAATATACTATAATCCATTCACAATTTTATCAACATTGTAACTAAAACTTTCTATGTTAACTTGAAACTGTTCACCTAAAAGTTTGGAAGTATTTCTGTGACTGCTGTTTAATGGACTTTATCTTGCGTAATTTGCAAACAAACTTTTGCGTCTAACAAGGGATTAGAGTTTTCACAATTAGCTTTAGGTAAATAAAATAGCGACTTATATTCAATAGAAGGTGTATATTATAACTAGCGGACGCGCGCAGCTTCGCTTGTTTATTTAGGGACACGAAACTAAATAAAATACTACTACTAAATTAAATAATTTTAAAAATCTAAATTTCAAATTTTATAAAAAGCGGTGCCGATTTAATTTCTTTTCCATACAAACTTTCAACCCCTATATTAGAATATTATCTATATTAAAGGGGTGAACCCTTTAATATAGATAATATTCTGTTTTTTAAACGTTATTGGGCGTAGCGTAGCGGCACAATATATGACTTTAAGCATGACATTTGTGGGTTTGATTTCCTTCCCGGGAATAAATTATTTTCATGTCATAGCTCTGGTAGCAAGAAGAAGCGTGACGTTGAATTCCACCACTTTGCTATTGACGCACTACAACGCGCGACTGCGCTAAGACGGATTATTATGTTAAAAATAAAAAGTTAAATCAACTTCACGCTGTATCCCGCAGACAGCAGGAAAGATAGAGGGTACCTAGTGTTAACACACTCCGTTATCCACTTTCCGCCAAATTCATTGCGTGTTGAGTGGCGGAACTAAATATAGCCGGTGTATTTGCCTCGACACCAGAGTGAAGAAATGGGAATATAATTTTATATTAATATTATATATTAATAACTATTATATTATTTTCTCGGATGAGTATCGAGCCCACAACCAGTCGGTTTTACAGTTACACTTTGGGCCTCTGTGCCACCACTAGACCAAGGGTGGTCTAGAGTATTTGACATTAATTTCAGCTTGATATTTCCACGCGATATCGAGATAAATGGTCTTGTCAGACATTACCTGGACTTGACATAACAAAGTGATCCTATAAGGGTTCTGTTTTGTAAAGATACGGACCCTAAAAATGGAGTTTCAATTCATGAATACCTTTTTGTTTGAACGTTTGTTTGTTTGTTTGAACGCTAAGATCTTTGGATCTACTGGTCCGATTTACTATGTTTTTTTATATGAAAGCTGCATTCTTCAGAAGTGCTATAGGCTATATAACATTACATTACACATATGTACTAATAAATTAAAATACTTTCTAATTTGACATGCAATTTATTCTGCCATGTTAATAACAACCGTCGTTGCTAAGCACCGGTTTGCAAAGTTTCTTTGTTGTTTTAAGAAAACGTCACCCAAAATGTACTTTTATTTTGATATTCATCCTTATAAAAATAAATATATTATATAATATTTAATAAATATTCTTATAGTTCAAGCAGGCGTACCCGCGTCCGGGTCCACTAGTATTTTATATCATGAAATAACTGTATCCAATAAGTCGAAACTATGAGAATTATTGTTTTTATCTTTAAACGGCGTATAAATTTCTCCCTACATTCTTGTAAATAATGTACGTTTAATCTAAATAGCTTTCGTACCCTTCACAATGCTTATAGGGGTAGGTACATATATAATACAATACAATTTGTTTGATGTTTCAGAAAATTACTTTTTGTCTGCATTCTTTGATTTATATTATCATTTTTAATATATTGACAATGTGAATATGTTAGGGATTTTATAAATAATATTAAAACGACCAACAGATATTAGAAAATAGCGTAAGTTATTGCTTTTTTTTATGTATAATTTTGGTGTTTAACGTTAATTTTTTTAAATTTATATTCAAATATTTTCTGTACACTAAAAATATCAGTATTTGATTTTTGTTTTGCGTTCCTGCTTCCGTTCGTTCATGTTTACTATTAATAATATTGTTCTGGTTATATACTTTTTTACATTTTTTTGGAGAATACTTACTGTATTAATAACGTGCAGTGGCGTCCAGCAGACAAAAAACTCTAATATGATTACGAAGAGCATTCTGATAACCTGTAGAAAGATTTTTCATTAGTTATTAGAATTTTAAATATGTCACTTTGGCTGTCTCGCCAAGTTTAGTATAAAGTTTGTCAATTATAAACACAATGATTTAAATTCGGAGAGGAAATGAAGAACGTAGTGTCTTGACTCTACGTTCTGTTTATATAACGTTGCGTTGGTCGTAATAAAATTGGTATGTCTATCAAATGTTACAACGATGACGTAATTGCACTTTAAAAAATAAACGGACGATTTACCTTGATGGCGTCTCCTATAATTTTTTAGAAAGTGGAAATTCATTCTGTCACCAAGATACAATCGTAGGGCAGGGGCACAAAGTGTACTGCTAAATCTACTGATTGTGGAATCGAACGATCCCCAGTCGAAGAATTAAATATTTATTCTTCGCTCTGGTGTCGAGACAAACAGCGGCGTTGAGTTCCGCCAACCAACACGAAAAAAAGCTACATAGGTTCCCTCTGGCTACCCTGCTGTGTGAAAGATATAGGGTAAAACGGATTTAATTTTAATTTATTGCGTTACCTTTCTTTTAGCCTCAATGCTCTTATCAATATGGGTAGATCGTACCACATGTCTAAATTCAAGATCGGTATGCATACAGCAAGATTGTGATTTCTTATCGTCCAGCTTTGATTCGGCTTCCTGCAAAGAAAAAAAAATTGAGTTTCTAGCCATGATATTTTCCTATAATAATTAAATTAATTAGTAAGAGTAACGCAATGCCACAATGCTAATGAGAATTCGGTAGAAAATGGGGAACGGAGTGTCTAATAAGAGGTTCCTCTGCGTACTCTGCTGTGCGCGGGGTACAGAGGGAAGTTAATTTTTTTCAACTAGTAAGAGGCCATCATAACCTATCGCGCCACTTTCGATTAGTCACTGCGAAGATAATTATAAAAATATTAAATAATTCATTTCCTCGAATGAAAATTGAACCTAGAACCTGTCGCGTTTACAGTCGCACGCCACTGCGCCACGATAGGTCTCTTTCATAATAATACTAGTAGACCCGAACGCGGCTACGCCCGCTTGAATTATACGAATATTTATTATATATATTTATGAAATTATTTTCAGTTTTCAATAGAGAGATGCGTTAAGCAAGCACATTTTGGGTGACGTTTTCTAACAACATACTTTGCAAATCGTTGCTTAGCAACCGCAGTTGTTATAAACATGGCGGAATAAATTCCATGTCAAATTAATAAGTATTTTAATATATTAATATATATCGAAAATATTACAAATATGAGAAAAAAAGTATCGTATGTTCATCCCGAGACCCTCAAGAATCTCTATATGAGTATTTTATCACAATTTAATTAGCGGTTTGGCCCTGATTGCGTAAAAGACAGACAGACAGACAGACAGACAGACAGACAGACAGACAGAGTTACTTTCGAATTTATAATATAGGTATGGAGGTATGGATGGATAGAATAATTAATAAAATTATTGGCATATTTTGTATAGTTTTGTCATAAAAAAAACTTTTTACCTAAACTTCTTAAATAACTTTTTATATAATCTTGCTAAACATAATTAAGTAGTGAAAAAACGTTACTTGGTTAGTTTACTAAATGGATGTTACTAAAGTTATTAACTTTCTGCCTAATAGTATTAACGCTAAGAGTATTCGAGAAAGTCTAGAAGTCTTTCGAGTTAAGACGCAAACTAAGATACTCGTAAAATATTTATAACTAGCGACCCGCTCGCAATTGCCCCTTGAACTACAAAAAACTAACTTGAAGGCAAAATTCCGGTTGATTTCACCGACTTCACTTATGCGGGGTACAGCTTCATGCTGTTGCATGCATGCATGCATGTTTATTATTTATTTTGATTCAATATGAATTACTTTCTAAACAATAATATCGATTCATTGAAAACTACAATATTAAGGGTGGGCACAGAAAACACGAATCCACCTGGTGGTAAAGTTCTACGATATTAAAAAAAAAAAGTTTTTTTTTATTATGACACATTTTATGCACTGCGTTTTTGTTGAGAGATTGCCATTCAAGTTCTTTCTATTTTAATGAAAAAACTAAGATAATTTTCCATACCTTAATTCCCACTGAGTACGAGCTGCCTGAATCCATAATTATCGTATATTTACTTAGACAGCTCCCAAATGTTTATGAATGAATACTCACTTTATTGTTTCGTGCATCTAAACTACCTTAGATAAATATTGTTTCATAATTACAGACAGTAATAAATCATATAGTAGAGGAAACACGTATTGCATACAAACTAACCGCTATGAAACTAAAATTGCATTAGAGAAGCTGAGCATTGTGTACACAGTTGTTGCTGAAATGAGGTAGATATTAGGAGAATATTTTAGTATTAAATGATTTTAGTATAATAGAAAGGAAAAATGAAGGCCATCATCGAAATAATACAGAGGGTAGAAATAAAAAATATTTCACTCCCCTAAGTGGACATCGAACCCATAACCTCGTCGCGCTTCCAGTCTCGAATAGAATTATTTTGAGTTGATAAATTATACTAAAACTACACACTAATATCACATTAGTATCGACAGTGTACTGTCACGACGGCCTCGTATTAATGAACCGTCGTGCGAATCTCAAGATCGATATCAGAGTTTTTTTTCAGCTTCACATTGTATCTCTGTAGCAGGATAAGCAGAGAAAAAAAAGTCTGGAGACATCCATACCTATATTATAAATTCGAAAGTAACTCTGTCTGTCTGTCTGTCTTTTACACAATCAGGGCCAAGCCGCTAATTTAATTGTGATAAAATACTCATATAGAGATACTTGTCGGTCTCGGGATGAACAAAGGATACTTTTCTTTCTCATATTTGTAATATTTTCGATATATACCAATATATTAAAATACTTATTAATTTGACATGCAATTTATTCCGCCATGTTAATAACAACTGTCGTTGCTAAGCGACGATTTGCAAAGTTTGTTGTTAGAAAACGTCACCCAAAATGAGCTTGCTTAACGCATCTCTCTATTGAAAACTGAAAATAATTTCATAAATATATTTAATAAATATTCGTACAGTTCAAGCGGGCGTAGCCGCGTTCGGGTCCACTAGTTAAACAATAAATATTTCATTTCGTTGAATGGGAATCGAAAAACCAAACGTTTGTATGTTTGATTTCAAAGTTAATTGCGGTTCATAAACAAAACTAAATGTAATATTTTAACAAACTACTTATTGTACCTAATAATTCAAATTTAAATACTAAAATTCATAAACATATTTTACCTAAACGTTAACGTCAAACGCCTGTAAAGCCTTCCACTCACTTTACTGAGCATGACACTCGAGTATCATCAATCACGATATGCCTGGTTTGCCTTAAGTAATCTTCATAGAAGGAATAAGCAATTCCTTAATCTATTCTGTCTTAGTTTGATTTACATTTTTCAGATAATTATTTAAAGATCATACATAAATATAGAATAGAAGTTATCTATATTATCATTGAAATATTTACTTACTCTGTCCCCTACACCTTATCTTTTTTAGAGGTGTTGGGTGGCAGAACTCAACGCCGGCCTTTGTATTGTTACCAGATCGAGAAAAATAAAAAATATATATTCTCTGGAGTTAGAGATCGAATCGAATCTAAGCTACGACCCACTCATATTAAATTCAGACGCCCCGATTCTCAAGTAATGTAACTTTAATAACTTCAAATTTAAATGATGTAGCCTTAATTAATCAAAAATAGTAAGTAAAGCTTAAAAAAGTATTTTAATTGCTACCTATTTTGTAATAAATACAAAAACAGCATGACATAGCAGCGGAATATGCTTCACAATAATCTACTAAAAAACTTTGAGGCATTGTATATTGAGTGGTGGGATCGTTTCCCCGTATGGGATTTGACACCACTACCGCCATATTAACAGTTATTCGCTGTACCGCTGGGCCACGACGGCCCTTGATAGTAATAAAAAAAAAGGATTCGGTTGATAAACCAAAAAATTACAGGCATAAATTCCGCTTAGAGTATCAGAAGCAGATCGAATTTTATGCAAATAAAACACTTCAATTACATTCATCTAGTTCATTTCCTTTGCCCGTATTCATTGTTTCGCTTCATTTCTGCTCTCGAAGTTAGACAAAGTGCCTCTAGCCGTATTACTCGTGCCAATATACGTTTACGCCAATGTTTTATCTTCACCCTATATTTCTCTTAGTTCCGTTACCTGTCCTAGTTTTATTATATTCTGGCATTTTTCCTACGATGTTACGTACGATTCATATTATGTACTAAGCCCAATGTTTTGATAGTGAGTGATCTTTTAATAAAGTCTTTTTACACGTTTTGATTAAATGAAACGTGTGTATATGTAGCTAAGTATAAATAAATAAAATATAATTTAATATATTTTTATTTTAAAATGGTGGAGAGATGACTTAAAACAAGTCATTCATTAATTTATAAGCCTATATAGCACTGCATATAGTGTAATTGAAAAAAAGTTGATATTTTTTTCGGGATATAATAACTACGAAACTATTTTCTATATAAATAAACAAAAATCAGTTTAGTTCAGTTCTTATAGTGTAGAGAGTAGAAGAGTGTTCCTGGTGCAAATCAAATATAGTATGGACAGCTAAGCTGTCTTAGCATATTCTTGTTTAACAACCAATTAATTGCATAATCAATGAAGTATAATGGCTTGTACCCACCCCGCACACGGGACGTTCTTCTGTAAACTCCCTATTATGGAAATTTAATGGTCCAGCGCGATCGTTGACTTTTATGTATGGTTGCCAGATATTAGATATTAAGTATAGAAACTAAAACTAGAAAGTAAAATTAAATCAGCTTCACGCAGTATCCCGCACACAGCAGGATAGGCAGAGGGAAGTTATTGTTAAGACACTCTATTCCCCACTTTCTGCCGAATTCTGAAGGCATTGCATGCTAAGTGGCAGAACGGCCACGACAGGCTATAGATAATAGATAGTACGATTATATCACTTAACCTTCTTTCTTCTCTCCATGGATTAATTTCTTTGGGCATCTCAGGCAAACAGCAGTGTTGGCAGTAAAAAACATTGTAAGACCACTCCTTTCTCATCATTCAACCCATTTTTAAGCATTATATACTGAAAAGCGAAATCCAAATCCTCAAAATACCTACCAGGCCAGTGAATTAAAATGATTTCATTGTAAATTAACTATGTATGTTATAGTATATAACAGGAAAACGAGTTAATCATTTAAATATATACAAAGACCAATTTCCCCATCGATGCCGCAGGCGTGCTTGTAGGTTTACAAATAAACTAATCCCAAACCCAACTAATAAACTATAATCAAATTTAAATTATCCAAAGTTAACAACTTGCAAGCTTTTCCTGTAATAGGTCCATCACTACCGGGGGCCAATCAGAGTCGGGCTTACTCTATATTGATTTATACTCACATAACCTATTATTTTTGAAGAGTAGTGGATATCGTGAATGAAATAAATATGACTATAACTGAATATATATCGCTGAAATCGAATTTGCCGTCCTCAATAAATAAAATAAAGTTATTTCATGACAAACCTCGCCGTTGACAAACTACGAGGCGGTCGTGGCGCAGCGGCACAAGGCAGAGCTAGAGACAGTAACGCGACGATTGTGGGTTCGATCCCCACTCGAGGAAGTGAAATATTTATTTACATTTATATTTCTATTTCTTCGCAACGCACGCAACGCCTCCAGAATACAACAGAAAGTGGGGAACAACAACAGAAGTGGTCTTAACACTAGGTTCCCGCTGTCTACCCTGCTATGTGCGGGATACAGCGTGAAGCTAATTTTTTTTTTCATGACTAACCTCTAATAAGATCTTAGAATGATGGGACCTAAACCATAAAATAAAAGTTAAAAAATGCTAGAAAAAGTTTAAGTTCTTTTTAGAGAAGGTTTGTTTCAAGCATAATAACGTTATATGGAAATATTTATTGAGCCCATAATGGGAGAATCAATTTTGAATTTAGGAGATGTGTAAATATTTGATTGCGATATAATAATTATAATATGAGCTTAAAGCCCGGGAAGGATTGGGATTATATACATTATAACAGATTAAGTTATTTATTATATTGCTATTAATAGTAATTATAAACTTAGCTGTCTTCAATATGTGTAAATTGTCTAAGCACTTATGTATATTAAACTTGTGCCACTCTAGAAATATACGTCTCAAGAACTACTGAATCGATTTTCATGAAACTTATAGCGGGTCCTTAGTAAATAATTTCTAATTAAATTTAATCATTATTAAATTTTAAATTTTTATTTGAAATTTTACTATACGTATCATATAGAATATAAAATAAAGGTTTAATATTGTTATCCTATCTATACTAATATAATAAAGCGGAAGAGTTTGTTTGTTTGTTTGTTTGTTTGTTTGTTTGTTTGTTTGTT